>JADLZK010002502.1:0-346197 GCA_015847255.1 Hyparrhenia diplandra
TCAACCCCACTCACTGATGCACGAATCTCAAAACAAAATGGACGCCGGGAGATAAGGGGTGGGCACACACCTTGTTGTGTTTTTTATTTTCTGAGGAAGGTTGGCCGCTGCGTGACGCTAGGCAGCGGCTTGGTTCAGGCTTGCTAGGCCTTGGGTCTGCGATGAACAAGTTTAAATAATCATCTGTAAATGCAATTTGAGAGTTCACAACACCCACCAGGCTTCAAACCAGTCGAACTCACGGTGGATGCTGACTTCCTAGTTCATCTCCGGCGGATACCCATGACACCGACGACTCCCCCAAATGCCGACTTGACAGCTTCATCAATAAAGTGATGCGTAAGAGGGACTCACCGCTGATTCACGAGCCTCTAAAAAGTAGCTTCCTCATAAGCCGGTAATGTCGTGGCGAAGTAGGAGGTTGGCGCCTCGGAGCCTCTCTCGAGTATCGTCTTCCAAGCTACAGAATGTGTGGACCATGCAGACTATGGGCTACACTAAGGGTCCATCAACACCATTTGGGTTGAAGGTGGAGACTTTTGACAGGCTCTTTGACAACGATGAGACGGTGTTCCAAACAAAAGCACTGGGCGAGGTCTTCTCGGTTGTTCGGAAGGGTTCGTATAGGCAGCCGCAAAGACGCAAGGCCACCTCTGAGGTTGCACCGTTGTGCCGGCTTTGGTTGATTCCTTTTATATAATATCGAATTAAGATGTCAATTGCTAGGACGGTCCATCTATGGTTGTGTTAGGTTAACCTCCTTTGGCGCTCGATAGAAACACGTTGTATGTTTGTTCAAGGGGCAATGTTGGCGCTAGGACATCCGATGTGGATGATTTCCATCAGACGCTCACCCCGCACGCCTTACTCGCTCTGCGTTCGACCCCACAGGCGCACCCTTCGATAAGGATGGCACGGGTCGGGCTCGGATCGGGTGAAGTCTCTGTGCACCCAAAACCGAAACCCGAAGTCGAAACACGATCCTGAAACCGAAACCGGTTTGGGTGGAAATCCATCACCAAAACCAAACCCGCGGGTACACGAAACCCGAACGGATACCCAAAATCTGAATGGATACCCGAAACCCGCAGATATATATACATGTATTCACATGTATAAACAAGAGGCAACAAATAATAAATATTTACATGAGTCAACTTTGAATAAATTTAATAATCTAAGTAAACAAATTATTATTAACATATTATAAACATAACTTTTAATTCCAAATGATTTGTTTCGGGTATACATTGGATATCCAGGGTGGAATACTAAACTCGAAACCAAACTTGAAACTAAACGCGAAAACCGCGAGTGAAAAATCATCTCGAACCCGCAGGACCCGAAACCCACAAATACCCGCCCGAACATGATCCGCTGCATCCTTACCTCGCCGACCGTCCTGCTACGGGCGCACCCCACGCGTCATGCCCTAAACCGCGTCTGGACTCGGGTCCCTTACGAATCCCACTAGCCTCAATGCACAGAAACCCCCCTGCCCCCACAATATCGAACAAATCGAACAAAATCTATTGTAATAATGGGAAACCATCCACGTCAACATAAAAACGTCGTAAAAGTGCTACAAGAACGGGAAAAAAGGTTATTGTAACATCAAAAAAACATTTAATTCAACAAACGAGAATACAAATTGCACATAAAAAATCTATACCACAACAACGATAAACATCCACTGCAACATGGACAAAAATGTTGCAAAAACGAAAAAAAGGAACTACAACATTTAAGAACTGCTACTCCAACATCGCAAATCGTCTTATGAAACAACCCTAAAAAGAGGAGGGCTTGGGGTTGGATCTAGGCTGCTTGATGTTGCCGCTAGTTTCCTCGATTCGCCATCGGAGGGCTCCAGCACACCAGATTCATCGCTGGAGGGCACCTACTAAGAGGATCGTTCGACTATTGCACCTGCGGGGGCGCCGTCCCCACCGTAGGGCACATGGAGCCCTCCCGACGAATCCACCAGGCGCTCACTGGATCTAGGGCCCCCGGATCCGCCGCCGCTGAAGTTGCTCTGCCCGGGTTGATCGAGACCCTTGGCACTGCCGATGTTGCTCCGCCAGTCGGAGTGGTGGAGGTGCTCACCGCCTCCACTGCTGCTCTGCCATCCGAGATCTAGAGGCGCTCGCTAGGAGAGAGAGGAAAAGGCTGGTGGAAGCCCTCATCGTCGCCGCTGCTCCATCTGTTAGAGGGGTGGAGGTAGCGTTGAAAACGGACATAAGTAGAAATGAGGTTTTTTCGTCCGTTTTCATCCCTAGGTGGAGGTGCTCGCCACCTCCACTGCTGCTCCGACCTCTGGGATCTGGAGGCGCTCACCGAGAGAGAGAGAGAGAGGAAATATATATAGAGAGAGAGAGAGAGGAGGGAGAGGAGGCACAAGGAGGAGAAGGGTGTGCTTGGTGCATGAGGTTGGCGGCAGCGTCGTAGAGGCAGTCATGGTCGTGCTCATATGTAGCGGGGTGGGAGAGGAGGAGCTAGTAGAGAGAGGAGGCACGAGAGTGGGCTCCGGCCACATCTCAAGTGGAATTGCGACACATGTCGAATGCTTAGGACGACATAATCACAACATTATAGTTGTTTAAACTTTTTATGCTTAATATAAAAAATACATAGTAAATATTTTGTATGTTTTTTTTAGAAAAGAAAGAAAGTAGACATACGGTGCATTAACTCATTTTTTTAACAAAGGCAAAATCTTTTTGTAACAAAGTAGCAGTGGGGTAGGATCGATCTCCAGTTCTCCTCTGCATCGCCGCCTCCGTCCCGGTCCTTGTCATCCGCCCGCGCGAAGCCTTCGTTGCCGCCCCTCCTAAGCTTGTCGAGGGAGGCCACGCTAAAGCTCGCCGCGCTGTGCGTTGCGGCGGCTGCTGTGCTGCTCTCGCCCCGCCACTGGCGCGCACACCCGCCAAGCTTTTTACTAGGGTTGGCTCGAAGGGCCACCGTGTATGCCCTAGCCGAACGGAAACAGGCATGAAAGAGGCGATGGCTGCGGCTGCGCCGGAAGAGGGGCGGTGGCGGCGGGAGGAGGAGGAGGCTGCGGCGGACTGGGCGTTGAGCTGGGGTGCGGGCACGGACGGGCAGCTGGGGAACGGCGGATTCGACGATCACCACCTCCCGCAGCCGCTGCTTCTCCCCACTCGATGCCGCGGCCGTGTCTCTTTCGTCGCTGGTGGTGGCGCCCACGCTATCGCCCTCACAAGTAAGCCTGTCCACCTTAGGAGGCATAGGGGTTGATCAAGTGAACTCTCGCCGCGGTTTCTCCATGTTTGATGTTTTGACCACTGTTGTAGAAATAGTAGTGTGATAATAGTGGTTATGATGATTGTGGCTCTCACATTGCTAGAAGTTGGAAATTTGGTTTATCCGTGACTAGGTAGTTTTGGCAACCGACTGGCCTCTTACCATGCTCAGCTATCCAATGTATATCTAGGCAAACATTAACCCAACTTGGTACTTCTAGAAGTAAATGGTAGCTTGGTTGCAGGTACTTGGTAGACACATCACCACTGACATTTTGACACTATCAAATCGCTTTTTATGGAATCTGAATCGGTAATTTAAGAAAATATTGTGAATGCATCTCCATACCGTACTACCGAATGAAGCTACCATTTATTTTTCACACATGGCATTTTGTGGAGTAATCATTCATTAAGCATTCAGAGGAGAGGAGACTGATTAAACATTTCACCATGTTTCTATCTGTGGCAACTTCAACAACAACAGTGAAATCCAGTTGGGGTCGGCTAGAGATGAAACCCATAGGAAAGAGCGTAAACCATAGCAACTTCAATAAAACAGCTTAGTTATCAAGTGATGATGTTTGTTCAAGGTTGACTGTTTGCTTGGAGGCCAAATGTATATGGTTGATTAGTCTCTAAACAAAATTAGCTTCCATGTGTTAGTTCTTGATGCACCTTACAATTTTACTATTTTATGGAAATAAGTATGCAGTATACTCAACATTTCAGGTGATGGTGAAGTATTTACTTGGGGCAGAGGTACACATGGCCAACTTGGTCATGGGAACCTGGACAACATCTCTCATCCGAAGTTGGTTAAGTTCCTTGAAAATCGTACTATAACCTGTGTGTCTGCTGGATGGAACCATTCTGGATTCGCTACAGGTCTCCAGATTCTAAACCTATTCATTTCTTATTGTGTTCGTTTGTATATAGATTTTTTTTATGTTTGAAATGTTCTATATGAAATTTATGTATTATATGTTCATGTGTTTGTTTTTTTAATGAAAGTTCACTATTTCTTTGGTATTACCATTGTTTATTGCAAAAGGCGAACAATTGCTGATGAGCTTTACTGTGATGTTTCTAGTTCTTATTTTCAGATTCTGGGCAACTCTTCATGTGTGGAGATGGATCATTTGGACAACTTGGCACTGGTGATAACCTCTCAAGGAACTTTCCTTTTGAAGTGGCATACTTCAATGCAAGGCATATTGAGAAGCTTGCTTTTGGTATGCGCCATTCTCTTGTACTACTGAAAGGTAAGTAAAGCCATGGGCCCAGTTGCTACAGTGAAAATAAACTACGTAGTTCTTTTAAAGAAACTGCATGTTCACAGACCCCAGCAGTTTACTTTCTTACCTTCTAGAAACACTCATTTAGCATTTGCTCAAATCTGTGATAATAACATATATCTACACTGTTTCAATCACAATACATAATCTAGAGTCCTTTTGTTCTTGAGAGTTGAGAGAAATTATTCCCAACCCCACATTGCTATTATCCTTCATGTTACATTAGATTGGAGGAAGTGGAAGCTCTTTGGCATCCATTGGGAGGTACACTACCTTATATGTCTGTTGTCTCTCCTTGCGAATAGAAGATATCAATGAGTTCATCAAGGTGGAAGTAAGCTAATGCTATGCCTGCAAAGGCCATATAAAGTGGTGGCATGAATCATTGCTGTTAGTTGTTCTTTTTCATGCATCACAGAAAACGATGCATATGAAGATGTTAAGAGTTGTTAGATCATCATAACTGTAGGATCAATGATTCACCATTCTGCACTGGTGAAGTGGTGATGCACATTTGGGAGATGCTGTAGGCGTTTGTTGTTCACAACTGTAGGATCAGAGCTTCACCTTTTTGGTTTCTGCGCTAGTAAGTAGTGATGTAAATGCAGGAGATGCTGTAGGTGCCCCCGATCTAAAAGATGAGTTGTTAGCATTTCCAAGATCTTACTCTGTTCGGCCAGCCACAGGATAATAACGGGGCTGCTGTGTGGAAGCTGGGTCGAGGCTGTCCCTCGCTGATGGCCGGCCGGTCGCTGTGGAGTGGACACTGTCACGCTGCGACTTGGACTCTCAGAGAGACGGAGAAGTGGAGGGCAGGAATGAATGGTGCTGTGGTGACTTTGCGGAGTCGTAGAAAGTAGCGTTGGGTATGGCCATAGTGGGCTATTGGGCTGAGTAGCCCGTCGAGTTCAGAAAAATTACAGAAGCAGGGACGAGGGGGGGGGGGGGGGGCATGGCCCCCACGTAGCTCCACCGTTGAGCTGAGCCATCTCTCCTGCTTAATACATTGAAATATACTCAACAAAATCAACAGATGACACTGTACTTTTCTTCTCAGACAATTCAGTGTATGGATTTGGCTCCGCAAGACGAGGACAAGTTGGTAAATGTGTTTCTAGGAACCAAAAAACATATAATGTTCCTAGGCTGATTGATGGTTTTCCAAATTGTAAGATAGCAAATATATATGCCAATGGTGATCACAGTGCTGCATTGGACGGTAAGTTTTGTAGTTCTGTAGTTGTTGACTCTCATCTTCGCTTCAGTCTTGGACCATAATCCCCCTTCCATTTGATGTGACAGAATATGGTCATCTGTACATCTGGGGAAGAGCATTAATTGGAGAAGATGATGATGACCAACCACGGAAAATTTTACCCTCGTTGAGTGTTTCTCAAGTGGCACTAGGATGGCACCATGCATTAGTTTTATCTGGTGCGTGTGCAACGTGTTTCATTCGGACTATACTTTCCGGATGATGAGCTATCACATTTATTGCCACTTTGTATCACAGCTGGAGAATTGTACACACTTGGTGTTTACCGCCACCAGAAATGTGATCTCCCTGGGTTAGGAAATGTATCGGGGCAGCAACCAAACACAAGGGAAACAAGCAGTTCTCATGATCGTTCTTCTTCTGTCTCAATGCTAGAGACAGTTCCATTTATTGATGGAGAACAGGTGGTGCAAATAGCAAGTGGAACTGAACATTCTGCTTTGGTAACAGGTAAAAGTTTTCCAAAGGCTTGAAGATGCACATAATAAAAGAAAGAAAGAAATTCACGATGAAACTGACAAATCCGATCATTCTTATTTTGTTGTCAGATAAAGGAACAGTCTTCACCTGGGGCTGGGGAGAGCATGGACAACTTGGTTTGGGCGACACTTCGGATCATGTGGCTCCTCAGAGAGTAGATATAGGTGACAATGGGCAGCGCACGTCTGGTTCACTTGCCATCTACTGTGGGAGTGGATTTACCATTGCGGTGAAATCGCCCTAGTGGCTATCAAGTTTGTAATGCACGCACCAAATTCTCCTTGCTACACAGCAGCAAAGAATAAACAGCAGACAGCACTTTGTTGTGATGCCATGACCCATGAAGATAATGGTTGAATTGTTTGTGCAAAATTTTTGGCGCCTCTGGTTTTGAGCTGCACATTTGACTTTGCCATTACTCATTAGAGGTGGAGCTGAGAGCTAGCCTGGGAGAAAAATAAGAGTACGATATCGTTCGGTGGCTATTCATCATTGCACAGAACCATATTCTGAGGCTGCCTACAAAATAAATAACACAGTAGTCACGCATCTGGTTCTCGTTTGTAAACTAAACGATATTCCTGGATGCTCAAAAGGGTCAAGCTGGTGAGCGCTGGCCTTTCGAGTCGAGTGAAGATAACACGGCAGGTGGCAGCAACAGCACCTTTCTTCAGCATCGGCTGGCTATACAGGAAGATACACGACTCTTGTGGAACCAAACGGCTCATTTCAACGAAAACATGCATATTCTAGCCATGTCTTAGCTCACGCCACGCAGGCTGTAGTAGGTAATTGTGTAATCGAGAGTAAACAAAGAGGGACACCTGCTCCCTTGGGAAGGATACATCGAGTCCTTGATCTCGTGGCGGTAACAGGTAACGAAGCATCAGTAAATATAAAATATACATGCAGACGCCTTCCAAATGGGGGCACCTGCTCCCTTGGGATATTCCGGTTGGATGTTCCTCCGGCGATCTCGACGTCGATGATGGGGACGGGAGCGCCAATGAAACCGCGGGCCACTGTTTCGCCTGATTTTGGCTGGTCTTTTAACGGCAGCATTTGCCCGGATATTCTGGTGTATAGCTGAATGTTCTCAAAATATTCCAACCTGATCTCTCTTCTTGTCAGGTTTAGAACCTTTGAAATGTACAGATTTTCTCTCTCGTTTTTCTATGTTTTTTAAATTGAACTATTCTCCGTTCTAAGGGTGTCTTAGGCTCCGTGTAGAAGGCTTTCAATAGCTATAACTCCTTCAGTTCCTCTAACTCCTGTACTGTTTATCGAAAAATCTTTCTCTCTTTCTCTTATCCAAATAAACTAGGAATCATTGCGAAAAGCCAATATTTTGGCTCATCTAAGTCTACCTCTTTATTTGGCTACTGTAAATGTGTAATATAGAGCCGGAGCTGGAAGGAGTTTTTCAAGATCCTTTTGATAAGATCGTGAAATTTCTGTCCTTCTTTCTTACTTTTGTTGTTGTTATTGCTCCATCCTTTTATGTTGCCACTTTTGAACCTATAGTGACATTTGATTGGTACCCTGCTTATCGGATGTGAACGGCTGAGACTTCATCTAAGATTTGGTACTCCTACCTGTGCAATTATTCCCGTCTGCCCCTCCGCTCTAGCATTAGTTAATAAGCATTAATTGATCTTACAAATTAGGATGAAGAATTAATCTTACAAATTCCACTGAATACACATTTTTTACACTAAACGTGTATATAACTTGAGCAATTGCTGGTTAAAACATGCAAAGTTTGTTTTTTTCTATAGAGTATGCATTACATTGATGGGCGAATTGGCATGGCAGTGCAATGATTGAAAAACTAGTATGCTTCGGTGGTCATGTTGGCATTCAAGATGCTCTTTTTTTTTAAGAAAAAAAGGAAAGAAATGTGTGGGAGAGATCTATTACATTATAGAGCAAGCATTTGCCACAATGCCACCTTTACAAAGTGATAGACGTTTGGTTCCCTCAAAACTAGGAACTAGAGACTAAAATTTGTCTCATTTAGTCTCTAAATTATCTAACATGAGTCTCTAAATTACGAAACATGGGGACTAAAAGAGAGACTAATGATCTCATTTAGTCCCTAGTTCATCACCTGGTCTCTCAAGAGGGGTTAATTGGGACTAGTGGTTCCCAAGTCCCTAATCCCAAAAATACAAACACCCCCTAATTTGCAAGTAAAAAGTTACACAAAAGGTCTAAAGGAAAAGAGAATAATAATGAAAATTATCAATAAATTCAAATATACTACTTTTTTAATCCCAAATTATATGACCTTTGACTTTAAGTAAGTCACGATAAAATAAATAATATTTTACATAAAATTTTCAATAAAACAAATGCTAATTTTGTGTGGAAAAAAAGTTAAATGACTTATAATTTAGGACGAAGTATGTACTATGCTATTCTCGTCCTCACAATTTTGAAGAATCTAGCCTAAAACACTTTAATGTGTACTTCGATGCTCCATATGTATACAGTATACTGTCAAACAGACCTAAAGTTTTTTTTCCTCTGTTTTTCAATATAGAACTGGAAAGAAATGGCGAGAGCAATGTCCTTATTACGCACCCGTCCGGGCTCTGACTGCTCGCCACTTCGCTCTCCCCCTCCCTCACGAAGGTTCAAGGTGTCTGATGCGGTTCCAGTCCTAGGTAGTGTGTAAATGTCCAAGAAACAAACACTCCCTTTCGGGCCATAGTCTGTTCTTTCCGCGGAAAGCAAAGGGGGTGACGGTGAGGGGATGGCGAGGCGCAATGATGGCTGGGGCGACGGCCACAAGATCAGGATTGGTGTCTGCGTCATGAAGAAAAAGGTCAGCGGTTGGACTCTGGGAAAACTAATGATTTGATGCTTGCGTTTCTTCTTGCTGATTTGACTGATTTTCCCTGCGGAAACTTTTTGTAGGTGTCGTGTTCTCCCATGGAACAGATTCTTGAGAGGCTGCGCGCGTTCGGCGAGTTCGAAGTATGAGAAATGTGTTATGCCGGCGGATTATCCTTTGCGTCCCGTTCCTATTCTTGCTGACTACTTGTTCGTGTTTTTTACAATAAACAAATAAATACGCAAAGGCAGATACATACAGTGATGGACGGGAAATAAAAGTTCTCTTACACACAATTCCAAGCTAGCTGTTTACCAAAAAATGATATGAAATGAGAAGCTGTAATTATTCAATCTGCGATTCTTTCCCTACACTTTCCTTTACATGCTATATGGAGTAGAAGATTGATTTCTGAAAGTTACATTGTTCGATCCTGTGAAACTTAAACTCTGCCATTTTGTGACATCATGAATATGCTACCAGCCTACCATGGCATGGTCCTCTGTAGACTGTATACAATATAAATCCCATCCAATTCATAATCTCTGTATTCTTTTTCCCCTTCTTTCCCTGAAGAAGCTGGGCAGTTCAGTTTATACTTTAACTTTATACTGCTGAAGGTACATATGCCAGGTCTAGTTTATTCTTGTGGCCCTGTTGGTGTTCAAATGTCTGAATCCTGAAACTATTTTGCAAGCAACTTCAATAACTGTTTGTATTATACTGAATATCAAGAGGTTAAAATAATATTATTATGCTTTATTTGTGCAGATTATAATCTTTGGTGACAAAGTGATTCTTGAAGATCCCATTGAAAGGTATGTTAGATAAATGTGAAGAGTAAATCTTTTAAGAAGTCTTTTTTTTTCTCTCTCGAATACGCAGCCACGCAGGAGAGCTGCGTATCATTGCATTAATATAATAGAGGAAAAAAACGGACCTATACAAGAAGGCTTCCCCCACTCCGGCCTGAGCAGTGGGGGTTGCTAAGTTACAACAAGGCCTAGATCACTAAAACACAAACACAGGGTAGAACCTAACCTGCAACACACGAACTATTGACAACACCTAGGTTGTAGCCACATCCTGACCTAAAGCGCCAAGCTTTTGGCGCCCCCTGCGAGACGCCAAAGATTGTGCTCATCATCGAAGGAGCGGAATAAATCATTCATGCTCGTGCTGGCTCCTTCGAATACACAAGCATTCCTATGTTTCCGGAGAACCCATGCACCCAGGATGATCAAAGTGTTGAAACCTTTCTTCTTTTCTTTGGATACCGCTTAGCGGCTTTAAGAAGTCTGGTTGTAAATTTTCTGTGCATTGTGGAAAATTAAGTAGTGAATTGTGCAGATAAAAATTTACTTGAAAATGCATCCTAATGTCAAGTTGGTACTAATTCATTATACTAACTGCTACTATCTTTTTTTTTGGCAGTTGGCCTATATGTGACTGTCTAATCGCCTTTTACTCGTCCGGGTACCCACTAGAAAAGGCAGAGAAATATGCAGCTTTACGAAGGTTAAATACCTCCCCATATTCAAGCATAGCACTAGTAAAGTGTTGGATTTAAACATGTACTGCCTCCATTCTAAATTGTAAGCCGTTTTGGCTTTTCTAGATATATAACTTTTACCATGCATCTAGATATACACTATGTTTAGATACATAGTAAAAACTATTTATCTAAAAAAAAAAAAGTGAAAATGACCTACAGTTTGGAACAGAGGTATTATTAGATATTTGATCCATGTGTGGCTTGCATATGGAATTATGGATTTACTAGTCCTAGTCTTATTCCAAATACACTTTCTTTTAGTCTGCAAGATCTGCATCAATAAATTTTCTCTTAATCTGTTACAGTTACCTCGAATGCACCCTTGACTAATAGTTCAGTCTAAACTAACTCTCCTAGTAATAATAATATTTTCCTATCATCATGACATTTATTTTCCTAGACATGAGTTCCTCTATGCCCATTCCCATGACTGAAGAAATGTAGCAGAACTTCAGAAGCTATATTTTCTTAATATATTCCTTTTGCTTCTTGCTTGGACAAACATGCAAGTGACAAATACATTTGATTGCAAGCAAGGGCGCTCATGTTACCCTGAGGAGTTTTAAGATTCCATGAAGTAACTTAGATATTATTCTTCAGGCCCTTTTTGGTGAATGAGTTGGCCCCGCAATACCTCCTTCATGACCGCAGCAAAGTATATCAGGTATTAACATTACTAAAATGAGTTTCTGTTGTCTCCGTTAGATGCTTTAAAGCTGGATTACTTCCCTTTCACTATTTTTTTTTGAGGGGGTGCTAATTTGAACTAAATAGAGAAAAACAAATTTTCGTTCTTACTTTTTACAATAATAGAAAATAAACCAAAAAACGGCATTAATATTATGCGTGGACAT
The DNA here is from genome assembly GCA_015847255.1 of Hyparrhenia diplandra. Classification (NCBI taxonomy): domain Eukaryota; kingdom Viridiplantae; phylum Streptophyta; class Magnoliopsida; order Poales; family Poaceae; genus Hyparrhenia; species Hyparrhenia diplandra. Next base: position 11,563 of record JADLZK010002502.1, read on the forward strand.
CTCCTGTTTAACCTTAACACTCTGAAATTTACCCTTTTCTGAATCTCTCTCTTCCAAAAAAGTGGGACCAACATAAGAGGAACTAGCCACCCATCAAGATGAAGAGGACCTGAATCTAGGTGGTTGGGCCTATGACCACACCTCCCTGGCTCACTTTCTAATCCCCCCCCCCCCCCCCCCCACCCCCCCCCACCTCCCGGGCTTGCCATGACCACTGTGTGTACTTTCTGATAAAATGACTGTTACTAGCAGATATTCTAGGTATAATATAGTCCGAACATGCGTTATCTTGTTCCAAAGTGTTGATGTTTCTTTTCTCTTTCTCTTTTCACCATTTAGCAACTTAAGTTGTATGGGGTTCCTGTTCCAACCTATGCTGTGGTCAGAAGAGAGTACCCTAATCAAGAATTAAGCTACTTTGTTGAGGAAGATGATTTTATTGAGATCCATGGGAAGCGGTTTTGCAAGCCTTTTGTGGAGAAACCCATTGATGGTAACAGCTCATAATTTTATAAGTTTTATAATGTCCTTCTCTTGCTCAATTTCTTGTTGACTCTTCTCTGTGTTGGGTCTAATAATGTCAGCTGTCATTTCTGTCTGGCCCAATACATTTATGCCCAAAGGGATGAAAAATGGTGCTCTAGCTGAGAAGACTAAGCTTGACTTCATGGCAGGATGCTATATTTGAGCTTACTACTTGAGAAAGGGAAATAAATCCATCCATATAACACTCTTAACTCACCAACCACTCAATAATTTTCTGTATATGAACAGTACATAGCTAAACGTGTGATAATGCACTAGCCCAACACAGGTCTATTGGTCTAAAGCTTTGTGTCCAGTAATAGTTTATTAAAATTCTGTAAGTTATCTCATTAACATGGCACTGCATGGTACCTGGACCTTTCAGTGCTATGGATCTAACAAAAGATTATCAGGTATTTTCAAGACATGTTTTGAGTTTTGACTCCTGAAGCATGCTGAAGACTCTTTTCCTTCCTTTTTTTCACTTACTCTGTTGTATTTTTATGTATCAAGCTAATGAGTATTGATGCATGCAAAATTAGTCAAGTAATATCCAACACCTATATCATATAGTATCTTTGTATAAAATAAAAGAATAAATATGTTTCTGCTGCTTACAATTGTTGTTGTATGAAGGTGATGACCATAACATAATGATATACTATCCTAGCTCAGCTGGTGGAGGAATGAAAGAACTGTTTAAGTAAGGTGAGGATTTATTACCTTCAAGTTTAAGTTGATACCACAGCTATGATTGAATGTGACCACCTGTTATGGTATTCAATATTTCTGTTAGCAACTTCACTCATCATAATTTTCTTCTGTTAAAGAAGTTATAGACAATATAAGCTAAAATAGACTGTCAAATTCGCTCAAAAATAAAATAGACTATCAAACAATCTTCTTTATCTTCTAACATTTGCTCATTCTTATCCATTTTTGTTATCGAGCTGATACCATCAAGCTTTCTCACTAGTCACTAACTTAAGTTCAAGAGTATTACAGTGAACTAGTGCGTTTCAAAAAATATTACAGTGAACTAGCATCTTTGATGTTTGTTTGGTACCTCAGTGTAGTAAACTGCTAGATAAAGGATAACGAATAATCTCCAACAATACATACTATGTGGTTATTTGTTCAAGCGTTGCTATGGTTACTTCTTTAAACAAGTTTGTGGCTGTTATTCATCTTATCCTAGATGTGTATTTCAAAATTCCTTCAAAATGCACTGACCTGACAAATTTCTTCGTATGAATACATAGGTTGGCAATAGATCTAGTGAGTTTTATCCGTATGTGAGGAAGGTGAGGCGAGATGGATCTTACATTTATGAGGAGTTCATGCCTACAGGAGGGACAGATGTCAAGGTGGCAAACCTTGCTAACTTTCATATCTTTCTTTATTTAGAGTAGTCCTCTCCTACTGTCATCCTCAAAAGGAAGTGCTGAGAATGGTACTTGACATTTGTTGTAGGTTTATACAGTTGGGACTGTATATGCACATGCTGAAGCACGGAAGTCTCCAGTTGTGGATGGGGTTGTCATGAGGAATTCTGATGGAAAAGAGGTACTGTTTCTTAACTTGTTGGGACAGGATTCGTCTCATTGTATACATTAAACCTATGTTTATAACATGATGACTGAAACTCAAACCCTTTTTATGTAGAAAAGGGTGTGTGTTTCCATATATGCACATTGTAGCACTGTTGCATTATAATATTTGTCTTGGTTTGAAGGTGCGCTATCCTGTTCTATTAACCCCTTCTGAGAAACAAATAGCAAGGAGCATTTGCCAAGCCTTCAGACAAGCGGTAAATTAAACCCCTTTCTACCAAATTACACTAAGTAAACAACATGATTGCTTTTTGTTGCTTTGGTAGATTTAATTTGCAATCAACGGAGAACAGATTGGTAACAGGTTGTTTACTAGAAACTGGTGGGGTCCTGAATTTTTTTTTTAAAAAAATCCTAATAAAATAACGGCAAATTTTGCTCATGGACACTATTCAATCATGTAATGTGCTGTTGTCCACAGCCAACTTCGAAATTTTCCCAGACCATTATGAAATTGTGCTTCTCTACTGCTGAACACCGAGGCCATCAAAATGTTCATTTCAACATTCTGGGAGAGAGAGAGAAAGGGCAGTGAATAGAGTCCCTACGATTGTCTTCCTCTTGAATTTTCCAATTTCTTTCTGCAGGTGTGCGGCTTTGATCTTCTAAGGTGCGACTTGGGAGAGGCAACATCCTATGTATGTGATGTCAATGGCTGGAGTTTTGTGAAAAGTTCATACAAGTAAGCATTCTGTCACAACAAATATTGTAAGTTTTTAGACTATATAGGTAAGAGCCCTTGCTATATCTTATTTAGAGGGTGAGCACTTCATAATCCAGGTACTATGATGATGCTGCATGCATTCTGAGGAAAATCTTTCTTGATGAGAAAGCTCCACATATTCCATCAACCATTCCTACTAGTCTTCCATGGAAAATCACTGAGCCAGTCCAACCATCTGATGCTGTGAGATGTCGTGAGAGGGAAACTGTTGGAATCTCTAGGCCATCAGAAGAGCTGCGCTGTGTCATAGCTGTTATACGCCAGTAAGTATAATAATTAAGAACTTAATCTCCTGAAATCCTATAACCATCAAAATGCTTTCTGATACTATAAAGACATGCCTATTTCAAATTGTAAGTGGGGATCGCACACCAAAGCAGAAGGTGAAGCTAAAAGTAACTGAAGAAAAGCTTTTGAAATTGATGTTGAAATACAATGGTGGAAAGGCCCATGCAGAGGTATGGCAGTCCAGTTCATTTTATCTTTCGTTCATTCACAGCGTTTGTTCTTTTGCTTGATCTGGTCTTTTCATTGTTATTGTTCAGGCTAAGCTTAAAAGCGCTTTGCAGCTGCAAGATCTATTAGATGCAACAAGAATCCTGGTTCCGCGTGCTAGGTATGTTTCTATAGTGTCAATTTCTCATCTCTTATTGTTTATGAACCTTTAGGCAATCATCTTATCAAGACTATGTATATGCTCTTAGTTGATTCCTACCTTCACTGTTTTCCACCCAAGCCATTATACCATTTGCTCTCATAAATTATTTGGTTTGTAGCAGGTGTAGCTAGGTAATTTAATTTTAGGATCCTGTGTGACATTTCATTTGTGATGTACAACTTGGTTTGTGAATTGGATTATTTTGTTGTGCTACGTTATTCCGTGGAGTATATCTTCCATATTACATTATTGTTTTTTTTATCTGTAAACTTTAGGTCTGGTCGTGAAAGTGATAGCGACGTTGAAGTTGAACACGCGGAGAAGCTACGCCAAGTTAGAGCCGTTCTTGAAGAGGTAAAACAGTAGCTTCTTTTTTGAGAATACATAGGAAGGCTGTGTATCTTTGTATAGATACAAAATAGAGTCTGGTTACAGTGCGGCGGCTGAAGCGTGCACTCGGGTCCAGGACCTGTTAAACAAACACATTGGGACTATGCTGGATGCAATAAAACCAATGAAAGAATGGAAGGGGCAAGGGGCGGAGTCTATGTAGAAGTGCCTAACAGCAGCCCAAGTGCTTTCGCACTGGCTGATACCAGAGTGTGGCCTCAGCCAGTACGCAGTCAGTGATGGCTGCTGCTCATGATTCTTCGTGGATGAACACACATGAATGTGCTTCCAGATTTGCCAAGTAGTCAGAATGAACGAGGACTCAATTCTCTTCTGCTGCATTCCTTCCTTGATGAGGCACCTGTATTGCATGCAGCTCATAAGAACGTGTATCTACCATCTTTATATTTATGTTCTCTGCAATTTTTATTTTTTGCATTATTAATTCTCTGATACATAAATTTCACCATGGACATCAGGGTGGACATTTTTCTGGTATCTATAGGAAGGTACAGCTAAAACCAACAAAATGGGTCCCCGTTCCTAAAGATAACAGAGAAGGGGAGGAGGAGTATCCAGTTGAAGCCCTAATGGTTCTTAAGTATGGTGGTGTTCTAACTCATGCAGGAAGGAAGCAGGTCAAATTTACTTCACTTTAGAGTTTTTTTTTTTTTTTCTTTTTGAAATAGTGTTCAGCACACGCAATGGATGCTGCAACCTCAGGTGTCATTTTATATCAATTTCTTATATCCTGATGAGTTGTTGGTCTATTTTGAGTAACTCTTATAATACTCTGTTTCTCTCCTGGATGCTTTTGATGGATTGCACAGGCGGAAGAATTGGGAAGATACTTCAGAAATAATATGTATCCAAGTATGGCCTTCTAAAATTTTGGTCAATATTCTACATTAAAGATTCTAATTGTCTATCTTGTCGTTTGTCTCCAAATGACTATTTTGGCTTGAATGATTGGGTTTTGCTGAAATGCATGTTTGAACTGATTAGCATACATTTTGGCATAGTCATCACTATATCTTCCAATCTAGGTACTTTTCTATTTTACTGACCCCCTTGGCTCTCAATTTGAGGTGAACACTTAACTGAACAAAAGTAAATCTCGCCTGAAAATTTTGTAAAGTCTTTTGATTTAGGTCTGGTAATTTCAGTTCAGTTGCTCTACTACAATTGCAGCTGATTCTTGATTTTTGGTTATCAGCCACCAAAACATTCGCCCAAAAATCTAGCTCCTCATCTCTTCAAATTGGTAAGAATGAGGAACAAAGCAGTGCAGCAAGAACTAGACCAAGATACTTGGATTCGTTCGCTACGTAATACTAAAGTCACAACAGCCACACAGTTACAAGAATTTGTCTCCCTCTGGATCCGACATACGACAGCTGCAGCCCGGTCTGGATGACCAGATTAAATGGAAATGGACCAATGATGGGCAATACACCACTAAACTGGCCTACAGTGCACAGTTCTACGACACTCACCACAGGTTCAAAACAGACATCATTTGGCACGCGCGTTCGGTGAACGAGCGCAAGCTATTTGCCTGGATCCTCATTCAAAACAAAATTCTAACAGCTGACAACCTTGCAGTCAGGGGATGGCCTCACTGGGATAGCTGTGTTCTATGCAACAGCCCGCTCAAAACAGGACATCTCCTTTGTATTACCTACAGGAAATCTGGAGCAGGGTGGCATCTTGGGAAAACTTTGGAAACTAGCTAGCCCTTCAGGCCAATGCCTACACCTTAGGTGACTGGTGGGATGCGACCTTGCCCTCAGCCCCTAAAGAGAGGAGACGGCAATTCAATGGAATGGGCCTATATGTATTATGTGGTATCTTTGGAAGGAACGTAATCGGAGAATTTTTTACAGCAATTACTCCACAGCTCTTCAGGTAGCTGGGCGAGCCAAAGAGGATCTAAGAGCAATATAAAGCCTTTGGAACTTCACAGCCTTAACGATATTGTCTAGTGTTTTTACATGATTTGCGTTCTTCCTGTTCTTTAACTTTTGTGCCACTTAGGACGTGTTGTCCTTTTGGCCTTAGTGCCATCTTGTACATAAAAACTTTTTCCCGCTTAATTGATTGGCAGAGCTTCTGCCCTTCCTAAAAATAAATCCTCGGTGCCCTATTATATCCCTTTCCTTTTTCTCTTTTGTTGATTTGGAATTTTGGATACCATTGTGCCCAGCCTTAATTGAAATTCATTTTCAGTCTATTTATCTATTGCAGAACCATCTCGATTTTCTTGAATGCCTAGCAACATTGTCTCTCTCTGATTAAGTTTGTGAAATGTTTTATAGGTGAAGGGCCAGGATTGCTTCGCCTCCACAGTACATATAGGCATGATCTGAAGATATACAGCTCAGATGAAGGTCGTGTACAGGTATGTAAATAGTCTCCATTTCTGTTTGTGTAAAAAAGAAAATCGTCCAACCTAGGAGGATTAGGTGGTTTTACATTAATATTAATATTGATAATAAAATAGTAGACACCTAAATCCCCCTTGATGAGAACTTGAACCTAGGTGGTCTAGGCATTCGTCCACACCTCCCAAACTGAACTAGGCTCGATTCTGTTTGTTTATGATACATCATGTTCCATATCAATCAACATTTTTTTTGAAGAATCATCAATCAACATATTGACACAGATTTCTAGGAGTCTTAACTGTCATGGAGTAGCTAATTCTGCTTCTGAGTTATGGATTCAGACTAGGTACCTTTTTTTTTAGCCTGAAAACTAGGTAGCTTCACCGTAGACAATCGATAAATTTATTTATGTCCACATATGTATTATGCCCCAAACTTTATGCTACTATGACAGGATTTGAAAAACGATCCCCAATGGTATGGTCATCATTACCTAGTAGCAAGTTGTACAGTTAGTTGTATGTTTTAATGCATTTATACCTAGGTGACATGCCATGTTATAATTATTCATTGCATTGGATTTGTAGAGAAGTGATTAGGTTCAAGTAGTTCATTGGTAACTGTACTTCGTAATAAATAGTAATGTATAATTCCGTGGTTGTATCACCTTGAATGTTTTTCCCTAGATCACCTGACATTGTGACTCTGAAACTAGTATATTAGTGTTACCTTGTTATAAACTGTCAAATGTTTCGTAAAAAACTTGGTCGTTTCACTGAACCTAATTATAACTAGCATGGCATCCAAGAAAAAAGAACTATCAGTCTTGTGTCTGATTGGACATTAGCCATCGCAGAAAGAGCTGGTTTCCCAGTCTTTACTGTCTTCCATTATTCTTTTTGTACTCTCAGAGTCTTCAGTTCTTTATTGATTGACTACATAATGGTAGTTGTTATATCTTAGATGTCTGCTGCGGCTTTTGCTAAAGGTCTTCTTGATTTGGAGGGGGAGTTGACACCAATCCTGGTCTGTTCCTCTTCTGTAAATCTACATCAGTCAGAGGAAAGCAGGACCATAATTCTCCTGATTTTACTATCTCCAGGTTTCACTTGTTAGTAAGGACTCGTCTATGCTAGATGGACTTCAGGATGGTACTATTGACATAAATGAAGCAAAGGTATTCTTCGGACGCCATTGCAAATACTTGAGAAATTGTTGCTTTCAGTTTTCAAACTTTAGATTAGTTTTTCAAAGGGATTCAAAGTTGCCACAGAAATGTTGTCAACTGTGAATTTGGGGTAAAACATTTATAAGTATGATGCACTCAGTTAATATTTGAAATCAAAAGAAGTGGGGTCCAACAGGAATTGAAGAGTTGAAGACAAGAAAAATGGAGCCATGTATTATGTATCTATATTCAAATTTGGAAACTAATCTAGAATGTGTATGGTTTTGTACATGTTAAATTCATATGCAATCATCTTTTTTGAGATATGGATCATGATACCTGATTTTTGCAGGCTCAATTGCATGATATCATCACATCTTCTGAAGTTGCAAATTGTAATGAACCTATGGAATTCCCATGGATGGTTGATGGAGCTAGAGTGCCTAAAAATGCTGCTCAGCTTCTCTCAGATTTGGTATGGACTTTTTTTTTCTCATTGAGTTCTCCATAGAGAGGATTTTTCTAATTCCTCTTGAATTATTATTCTATACTTTTGAGTTCCTTACTATACTAAGAACTATTGCTACCCTGCAACCTCTGTGGGTTGCTTTTGCAGTAACTTTCAGTGTCAAAACAACTGTAATGATAATAGGTTTGTATTGTCGTATCAGGCTGAGTTGACAAAAGAAATAACCGTGCAAGTAAAAATGCTTTCTGATGATGAAGATGAGAAAGCTGCCATAGGTATTGATTCACCAAATCCTCCTTATGATATAGCAACGGCACTGGGGGATGCAGAAATTGATGCGGATCGTATTTCTGCTGGATTGCCTTGTGGTAGTGAAAGCTTTCTTTTGATGTTTGCCCGTTGGAAGAAACTAGAGAGGGGTCTCTATAATGAAAGGAAAAAGTATGTCTTCTATCCTTTTGGCATCCTTGTTGAACACTTGATGTTCTCCGAAGGAAATCCACCTGATGTAACCACTGTAAAAATTTTCTCTATGATGCAGGCGCTTCGACACTACACAAATTCCTGACATATATGACTCTTGCAAGTAGGTAATCTTACCATCAGATAATGTATATGGGTTTCTCTTTGTAAAAGAGTCTCCTTTTTTCGAGCAATGCATGGGAGCCGTGTGTCATTTCATTAAAATAGAAGAATGAACAAGGGAGAGGGCATGGAATCAGAAACACACCGGAACTCCCAATTCACACACCAACACCTAAAACGAATACAGACCTGCCACGAAAAGAGTCTTTCATACCACACTATTTAGATATTTCTAGTAATATATTCAGATCTCCATCCATTTAATGTGTTTTATAATGAACTTTTGAGATAACATTTCTGCGCCGTTTTCCAAAAAAAAATACCTGTCATATAAATTTCGGTTTCCATTGAAGCAAATATTGCAAGGAACCACTGTTTTGTTTCCCGATAAAGATTTTTTTGAAAGTAAAAGGCAGGAGCTCTGCCGCTCAATTAAGAAGGGAAGAAAAGTGGTTTATGTACAAGAGTGCCCAAATTTCCAATCAGGCAAACACACCGGTCATAAGACCAAACACAAACAGCCACCCCTCACACGCTTGTTTTTTTACCCCGCAATACACATGGCCCTACGCCTTTGAACGATATCTTCCTCGGCAAATGAGGCAACTTGTGCTGACGCTTTGTGCTTATTTTCAAAAATTCTCCTGTTCCTTTCCTTCCACAGGTTCCACACAATGTAGATAAACACTCCATTAAATGTTCTGCATTCTTGCTTTGGCACCTTGGTCAAGGAAAATCATAACTTCTTATATTTGGCATTTTGTCAACTTAGTTAATCATTTGTCTCATCATCTGAGTTCATGTCAACTGAAGTCTTTCAATTTTGCACTTCTCATTTATTTATATCATATTCATCTTTATAATGACCCGTTCAAAAAAATCTTTATAATGACGTGTTATCTTCCTAATGATAGTTCTTGTATGATAGGTATGACCTTCTTCATAACTCACATCTCAACCTTACTGGTCTGAGTGATCTCTTCAAAGTTTCTCAGGTGAATCATATTTTTATACAACTAAGAGATTGAATGCGGTAAATTTTGATGTTATGTAGTACATTTAGCACTACATGAACTCAGTAGATTTCCACTACTAGAAACATGTACCTATCTTATCATGTCTTTTCAGTGTCACATGCATAAATTGAATCTGGATTGTGAATTGAAGCTTGCTCATACTAATGATCTTAGTCCAGTTGTGCCCAATGTATCTAACTGTTTTGCTGTTACTCTTTCATTCAGTTGCTAGCTGATGGTGTCATTCCAAATGAATACGGAATAAATCCAAAGCAGAAACTCAAAATTGGCTCAAAGGTACTCGCATGTACTACACTTCAGCAGCTTGGGACACTGCCCTTGCATTATGCATGTTCTTTATTCATATTTTGGAGTATTTTGTAGTAAGAAAGACAATGTTTTCAGTTTTCTGGACATAATCATATCGCTGTTTCTTCTGTCATTATCTATAGATAGCACGCCGTTTATTGGGGAAGATTCTAATTGACCTGCATAACACAAGACGAGAGGTTACTGCTGCTGCTGCTGAATCTAACACACATAACGATACAACAACAGTCTCATCTGCAAAACGTAAGGAGATGAGTTACTATGAGGAGGTTGAAAGATCTAGCTCTAACAAGAAGGCCATTGATCTGGATGACTCCCACGAGGAAACAAAATACTGCTTGGATCCAAAGTAAGTTACCGAGAGATTCAATTTTTTTAGTTGGAAAACATATCAAGTAATTCTGTTGCAGATATGCCAATGTGGTTGATCCTGAGCGACGTGTTCGAACAAGGCTCTATTTTACATCGGTATGATAACTGACTTGCAAACTCTAAGCCATATCATATAATGATTCTTAAAAGGAAATCATATTCTTTTTCTCATTTCTAGAACTTCTAGCTAAATCGGTTTACTTAGGTACGTCTGCAGAAGCTCATGTTCATGGGTTGTTGATGGTTGAAGAGAAAAAACATGGATACTATCCTGACCCTTTCAGTGTAGTATTTGAACATTTTGAAGCGTCCTGCCCCTATAGATAGAGGAGATGCGCCTATGGAGTGTGTCTGGAACTAGAGGAGTCTCTCTTGTCCTCGCCCTGCCCCCTTTGCAGGTTTAAGTTTCTGTTAGGAGTTTTTTCCTGGGTCAGGTCCTATCCCTCTTGGTTTTAGGTGTTTTTTTCTTTCTTTCTGTTTCTTTCCTGTTAGGTTCTCCCTTAAAAAAAACTGGCTGTACCTTGGGTTTCTTAAACCCTTTTCTTTCTTAATATATTGATACACAGCTCTCATGCATGTCCGTGAAAAAAAATGAAGCGATGGTTTGCTTACTATTTTAGTGCTAATCGAATATTATATTACACATGTATTCTTGTGAACAATTTTCATGACTCGATCATATTGTAGTGCTAATTAAATATATAATCTCCCCGATGAATTGCTAAAAAAAAGTGTCTTGTCTTTCTTTCTAAAACATTGTATGGTAGAGATACTTTATTTGGTGGCATTTGTTAGCACTTAGCAGGAATCACACATACACTCTCTAATGAACATATAATATTTTATCCCCCTCATAAGTGGAACTCAGGATCTATCACTCTCTAATGAACATATAATGTTTTATTTGCTGAAAAAAAAGTGTCTTGTTGTTTTCTTTGCTGTCATTATTCCTTCGGAATCACACATACACTCTCTAATGAACATATAATATTTTATCCCCCTCATAAGTGGAACTCAGGATTTATCACTTTCTAATGAACATATAATGTTTTATTTGCTGAAAAAAGAAGTGTCTTGTTGTTTTCTTTGCTGTCATTATTCCTTCGTACAAAGTTTTATCCCCCTCATAAGTGGAACTCAGGATTTTGTTCTTGGCAGGAATCACACATACACTCTCTAATGAACGTACTTCGATATTGCAATTTAGACGAATCTCTGAATGGAGAAGAGAGTCTTGTTTGCAGAAGTTCTCTAGATCTGTTATTTAAAACACGTGAACTCGACTACATGAGTTACATTGTGTTGCGTATGTTTGAAAATACAGAGGTATTGATTTTCCTAGTCATATGCCAGTTCATATTTGTATTGTTACCCTTTTTATATTTATATGTGTACTCCTTCCATTTTTTTTTAGTGGCTGCATTTTGGCTGTCTGAAATCATGCTTTGACCAACAATTAGTCTAACGATATGTGAATAATATGCCACAAAATTACTACAATTGGCTTTGTATTTAAAAGCACCTTCTAATTATTTTTTGATGACTTCTAATAAAATAGTATATAAAGATTTTATAGTCAAAGATCCTTTTTAAACTACATCCACTAAAAACGATTGGTATATCTTTGCGAATGTGACCCTTGCACCCTCAGATACCCTCAGAAACTGATACTGATTAAATCACATAAACAGTCTACTTGTACCCACTCTTCAGTTCAGTGACATCTCTGCATGCCTAACAATCAAGTTGCACCAATAACCAACATACTAATGGACAAGAAGATAACACTCATTACTTAGCTGCCTGTAACGCATCTAGAATTTCCATAGTAACTGTGAAATAAATACTATTTTATCCCCATCTGATAATTTTAAGTCTTCTACTACCATAGTAGTCCTTACTAATAGTTTAAAAACTTTGAACTACTAGAAAACATGACAGGAACATCTAACATAAATAATGTGATTCTTTTGTCAATGGAACATCCATCTCAGGTACCTTTGGAACACCCAAAGAGATTCCGTATAGAGATGACATTTAGTCGTGGTGCAGATATAAGTTCCTTGGAGGTAATATTTATTCGTTTCAAATGGTTGGAAGATGTTTGTTTCAATATTTCTAATGACTTACGTGAATATATTTTTCGCTTACTATTCTTATGTATCGATGTAGAGTGGAGGCAAAGAATCTTTGCTGCCTGATGATCACACAATGCCAATTATGGAGCCAGAGAGATTGCAGGAAGTTGGATCATATATCACCTTAGACAAATTTGATAAAATGGCTCGCCCATTTGCAATGCCAGCTGAAGATTTTCCTCCAGCTGCTCCTTCTCAGCCTTTGCCCGTCCGGTTCTGCAAGGATATTGAATTACAAGCAGGAAAACTGGTAATCTCTAGACCTATCACACTGAACTCTATAATCAGTGGACACAAGCTTTTTTGTATTTTCCTTTGGTCTTTATTCTGGTTGCTTTATATTGATGTGGAAACTGGGCGTGAGTTGGTATGAGTAGTAGGGTTGTTACAGGTCTGGAAACTAGAACCAGCCTAGGCATTTATTTCAGGACCAGTATTAGGCCCGTAGGTTCACCCACTAGCCTCAAAGTCTCTTATATACCTACATACTTATGTTTTATTCTAGTTTAAACACTAAACATCAAATTTGGAAAAAGCAATATTTCAGTCTAGAAAATTCAGGAGTAAACCAGCCAGTTTAATAGGGAGAAACCTGGCTATTTCTGGTTCTTGCTATCATCAGTACCTTCAGACCATCGCATGCTGTTTAGCCTCATATAAACCAAAAGGAGTAGGAGGATTATAACAGACGTGATTTTCCATCTGCTACCATTTGGAACAGTCTGATTCTGTGTGGCAGAACCTCAAATTTAGCTTGGGGCATCCAGCTATTAGTAATATGCTTTCTTCCTGATTGAACAATCAATCAGGTAGAAATTCAGTGCAATATTATTTACTTCTTCTGTCAACCAGCCAATCTTTTCTTCTTTTTAACTTATTTCAAAATTTGCAGCAGCATAAGTCAGACGTGCTGAGTGGTATTTTGAAAAGGAAGACAAAAAAGCTTCAGGAATAGCATGCAACTGCACAGCTGAGCTTCAGTTTGGCTGAGTCATCGTATTGCTTAATGAGAGTCACTAAAATGATTTACCAGCAGACGAGAAAGTCGTTCAAATGGTTTACCAACAAACAGTTAGTGAGCACTCTACACATCGATGGCTACGTTTGCAGGCACCATCGCACATGAAAATCATGAGCAGATAGCTTTTCCTGTATTTACAATATTGTATAAATAATATAGGCCCATGTGTTCAGGGTGCTGCAGGTGGCTTTTTTAGGATTTACAGGAACGCTGAATCCAAGGCCTTGTGTGAGTGTGTTTGTTTGGGGACTCTTCTCCCCTTACACTCTATATGTTTTTTTTTTCTTTTTAAGAGAGAGAGAGAGAGAGAGAGACGCTCTATGTACATTCTTTTTAAATAAAAATGATGTACAATTCTCCTACGTGTTTCAGGAAAAAAAATAACGGTTGCAATTCAAAGGAGCATAAAAGTGTCCGCAACGGACGTACCTGAAGTCGCTAGCGACGAGGACTCAAGAAACAATAAAAAACGAGTGTCAGGCTGCGGAGGCATGGGCTCCGTGAGAGAAGGCTTCATTGGAACCTGTGCGAGCTCATCGCTAGCGCGCTGCTCTCTTCCATCCTGATTGGTGCATAGTCCTTCTCACTAGCGAGATGGGCAGCCGTTGGGACGCCCTAAATGGAAACAGTCACCAAGCTTTGAATCATTTAATTTCAAGTATCCTCTTTTTTTTTTCTGTTTTTCTAAGCTTTTAAAGTGTTGAGTGACAGAATGCCTACACAACTTGTTATCCAGTTTTATTCTTCACCGGTTCATCAAGCTCCTCCGTCCACTCTAACAGGAGCTAGAGCGGCCCTCCGAAATAGGGCCTAGAATTTTAGAATTTGGTGGCACTTTTTGTTGCATCTTAATTCTTTGCATGTACCACAAACACATGGAAACACCATTTTTCCACGAAAGCTCCTCATGAACGGTGCACTGAAGAGAGGAAAGAGTTGCTCACTAGGAGTAAACACACCATTCTGGCCTAGATTAATTAAGATTACAGGGGATCACGTGGGCAGGTCTCAAGTTCTTAATAGGTTTGTCCCTTGGACAACTACTTAACTACTCACCCACACTAGAAATCTAGAACAAATCATCATAGGCGACTATTTCTCGCGAATTGTAAGTCGCTCCAAAAGCTGGTTTGGAGCTAAGGATGGGTGAATTATCAGTCACGTTCTTCACCGTTGACGATCGCCCTGCGGGTTCAGCAGCCCTTATTGTGCTTGCCCTTGAGCGATTTGGTTCCTCGCTGGCCTGTACAACTAAAACCTGTATCGCAGCAAAGGAAAAAATACATTCAGACGCCCAAGGTAAACGTGTGTATAGTTTGGAGAATTTGAGATTGAAGTATTGAACACCAGTTGGTCATAGGTTTTGAGATGGGAAATGTGACTTTGCGAGCAACCATAACGCAAATAATTCAGCCCACCAAGCATAATTATACTTTGAAGCTTTTGAAGTTCTACAAATTTCTACTCCTACATGACACTACCAATGTGCTTGACATGAATTGGGGCAATGAACTTAGCAATAATAATATTTTCTTCTTCGCTGTCTAGGGTTTTTCATCTTGGGAAGAATAATTGTGCTACTACCGTTTAATCGAACAACATTGCATCACAATTCAACAAACCTAGCTTATTTAGGGACAAAATGAAGTCATCTATTGCCTTGACTACCTTCTTGGATCCAATGGCGATGCCTCCACCGGGGTCGAGGGACGCGGCAATGGCGGACACGGCGGACGCACCGGACCGGAAGGTGACGTACCCGGTGGCCGCTGAGGCGTCGACGCGGGCCCGCGCGATGGGGCCGTACGCCTCCAGCCGTGACTTGAGCTCCAGCACGCCGCAGCCGGGCGGCAGCCCAGCGACCATCACCGAAGACGGCTGGGGGCAGCAGGTGCCGGAGTCGGAACGAGCTCAGGGTAGTCGTCTGACCCTATCTCCGGCGCGCCTCCGCGGCGGCGCTTTGTCGGCGGGTCTGGGCTCATGCGCCCGCGCTTGCCCCGGCGGCGCCGTGTCATGGTCGTGTCAGTCGCACAAAGGGGCTGCTAGCTAGGAGTAGGAGTCTGGGAATCTGGAATTCGGGAGTGGGGAAGGAGACGGCGGAATCTGGGCGGGTACAGCTGGATGCGGTGCGCTGAGATTCGTGTGTAAGACCGCATATCAATGGATATACAAGAAATACAACTGCAAATTGTAGCTGAATTTTTTTGTTCTCAGTCTCTTCTAATAATATTTTATGTTATAGCAGCCCTCCTCTTGCCTTTTTATTTTGCTTTGTTTGGATTGGGAGAGTTCAGAGAGTGTTGTTCACTTTTTTTTTCAATCTATAATAAACTAGGCTATTTGGCTTAGAATTTAACAATCCAACACTTTCCAAAGTTCACTTCTAAACTTATCTCACATTCATAGGGCGGGAGATGTGAATTGAATGAAATTAATCACTTGCACTCTCCAACTCCATTCCATTCCATTCCATTCCAAGTATATAGCTAGTTCAAATATGTGCCCTAAGTTTGAGAATGAATTCAATTCCAACGACTTCCAACCATCCAAACGGGCCCTAAGTTTGAGAATGAATGCAACAATAAACAAACTGTAGACTCAAAATTATACTGGGGACAACACCGTACAAACTTTTTTTTTTCAATGTCTACTTTTATCTTTCAGGAATGGTTTCAATGATGCCTCCCGAATCATGCTCAAACAAGGATGAACATACAACATGTATAACTACAGCTCAATATAGTTGCAAATGAGACTGCTTTCTTCAATGCAACAATAGGGGCTGCTGCTGCAGGGCAAGCAAATGAGTAGTAAACTTTGCTTGGACACGAACTGACGAGCGGCACAAAAGATGAGCTCGAAATGAAGAGCTCCTGCTACTAACAGCAGCCCCTTTAGTTTTGATGAACACCTACAGAGGGGCTCTGAAACAAAGGCAGCCCACTAGCGGTCCTCCAAGTCAGATTGTCAACCATCTTCAAAGAAAGAGGAAATGCTCTGATCAGAGGGCATTTTCCTCCCGCCACAGCATTACAGCATTTGCTGCTGCTGGACCTGCCCTATTTTTCAGGACAGATGTGCGGCACTGGTTCTATTTGAATTGGCTCCTAGAAGGCCCTCCAGTTGCTTTCAGTGTTGTCCCTGTGAATCTGCTCCCGTCGAAATTTCTGACTGCAGCTTTCACAGGTTTATATGCAAATGTGCTCAGATCAGGAGGGTTGTCTACAATTCTGGTAGCTGTGCCTGCATATTTGCTCCGATCAGGATAGCAGACAGTAGGTGCCACGGATTTGTATGCAAACGTTCCCAGATCAGCAGGGCCATTAGTACTGTCTGTAGCTTTAGCTGTGGTTTTGCCTTGATCAGAAGCAGCAGTTTTCATAGGCCTATAAGCAAATGTGCTAATATCAGGGGGGCTGACGGCACTTTCCTTAGGCCTATAAGCAAATGTGCTAATATCAGGGGGGCTGACGGCACTTTCCTTATTATCACTTGTGTATCTGCTTTTTGAAGGGTGGCCAAGACCTGTTTTCTTAGCTGTGCGTCTGAATGTTCCTTGTTCTGGAGGTTTGAGAATAGATCTGCAGCAGAAATAAGCATGGCATTAAAATAGATACTTATTCGTAACAAGACTGTACTGTCTCCAGTAAGTAAACCAATCATACTTAATTTCATTGGAAGTTCTAAGTCTCTGAAAAAAGGTTCTAGCAATTATCTATTCTAGGGCTGCATACCTCACAGAAAGTGTGTTCTTCACATCCTTCAAAGGAGCACGAAGGCCGCTGGCACGGGGGCCAGGGTATCTGAAAGATGATACCAGTGCGGCAAACTTATCCATTGATTTTTCTGCAATTCCACTGTATGTATTCACATGGGAAACATTGCATCCAAATCTTCTTTCAGTTCTTAGATTTGTATCTTCAGGATCATCTGTATCTTGACCTGTAGAAGTTTCTTAAATCACAATAAATGAATTAAAAAAGGCTTATATAGTTTGATACATAAAAACATATTACAATAAAGAAGAACTACATGGAAGATCAGGGAGGCACTTAAGACTGTTCAAGGATATGATGCACAAAGGTTACTTTTTTTTTTTTTTTTGCAGGGAAAGGTCAACTTATTGGACTTTATCAACTAGAAGACAAGGTAGATAGTTACCTTCATCAACGACTGGTGGACTATCGTCAGAATGAATCGGTTGTAAAGTTTCCTGCATAAACAGCATATTAGGACCAGCTATATACTGTGATATGAGGTGCTAGTTGCCAAATGATGATTCAAAATCAAAAGAAGAAAAATACATCTTCGAAATTTTGGATGCCAGAAAGCTTTCTTCTCTTCAACATGCCAGATTTCCTCAGTTGATCTCCAGAAAGATTACCAGTACCAACATCATAGTCATCATTTAACTGGTCTTCTTGATCTGTGCAAATTCTCTTATTTACTGTTTTGAAGTATGAACTCCTTACAGTAATGTCATTATTTTTAGAGGCCACAATGCTTTCAGTATGATGTTGAACTGGTATAGATGGTTCCACGTTATGGGGATGTAAAAATGGCTCTGATGTCCAGGGCAAATTTCCTAGAAAAAGAGAATACACACAAAAGCTAAGAATCCATGACAAGATAGTTGTGATTTTGTATAACCAAATGATTCAGATCATGGTTTGCAGATTGAATTATGAATCAACTATGCAAATCAGAAGTATTACCCACTACGCAAGGACTTGTAGATATTGTATTTTCGTTGCCGTAGTCAGCTTCAACCTGAATGGTACCAAACAAGCTTTGAGGGCAATAGAAATGTGGTTGCTACATGAGTTAATGAACAGGACAGCATTGGATATGTCTAGATGAAGTGATGGAAAGCACCAAATACCTTTTTGTCTTTAATGCCTGTATCCTTGTAAGGAGGATCAATACCACCATCAAGTGAACTGCATTGAGGTGAAATATTGGCTGAATCATCGAGGGGGTACTCACAGCTGAAGCGCTCAGAGCTACACTGAGAGCCAACACTGATTGGGTCATTTTGAGGAGGTTCAGAGCTCAAATGCTCAGAACTACATTGTGAAGCTTGGATGTGATCTGTTGGCAACCTAGTATCTTCAACTGAATCAGGGGTATCAGAGTCTTGAGTTTGAGGGCTAGGCAAAGATTCATTCAATATATGTTGCTTATGTGTTACTTTAGGCGCCCTGAATTTCCGTTTTGCCTCAAGGGATGCTAAGCCTTAGAAAAAGTCAAGGGTAATCCAACAGGAAGTTGAATATTGTATACAATTCATTCAAATAAAGTAATGAACCCAATCACAACATTATACCACTAAAAAAATTACAGATTATGTCAACAGCCCCGCCTGCTAAAATACCAAGGGTAAATATAAGATGTTATTAAATGATCTAAGACATATATAGTAGGAACAAAAAAAACTTTAATATTGAGCTCAAGCTACTTATATTGTTGTGGTTTTATTATATAATATGTCAATAAGAGTTAACTATTAGTAAGCAAACTTTATTGATGTGACATATTCATGACTGAAATTGCAATATGTTGATAGGATACAGAAATAGTTGGTCAATATATTTTTCTGCACAGGCAAATCTAGCTTCTTCCTCCCATTTGAAGGTGCAATAGGCTCTCTGACTGGACAAACCTTAGCAACAGCAGGTGCACTGCACTCAGGTTTGATCTGCAAGAAAGCAATCAACAATAAAAAAGGCCACAAGTAAATATTGGTATTCACATGTCCTGACAACTAAGTGCATGCCAGTAGTATATAGTAAGTGGCACAAAGAGTGTATGTAGTGCGTAAACCAAATAAAAAATGAAACTGTGACCATCTATGGTCTATGTACACTCCCTAACAAAATCCTCTTGCATCTCCATAAACCCTCCTGTTTGGTTCATCCATATTCTCATGCTATGCTTTTCTGTGTAAATTTGTTTGTCTCAAAGTGCACACATTTCATATGCAGTGTGCAATGAAATTAGATTGTGCTTGGAGAGAGAGAGAGAGAGCATATGATAGAAAGTGAGGGAAACAAGCATAAAATTCACATAAATGTGCATCAGTTCAAATTCTTTCTGAAAGGAGACAGGATACCTCAAATGCTTCCTTTGTGAGTGGATCAATGTTCCCTAGAGCAATGCCTTTGGCAATATTCTGCGGTAACCATGTAAAAAAAAGATAATTAAGGAAAAGCTCTAATCCATGAGTTTCTTCTGAGTTTGAACTTGTTTCGAATTATTAAGAAAAACTAGCAAGGCAAGGCCCTTAGCTAATTTCTAAACTCAACTGCAATGGTCATTAGACAGAGTGGCCTACAAATTTCAGGAAACAGCTTCACAACATCTACAAGAGTGGATAATCTCATATGAAATAGCTTTAACATCTTAATATAAACTTGGCAAAGGATATGGGCCCAAAAAAATTCCAAATCTTCAATGAGGCCATGAGGCACACTTGACAAATGAATAATATCTTCTGTAGCAGGATCATAGACCCTTTGGAACTTAAATGCCCAGATTGCCTTCTTGAAGTCCTCTTCATATTGAGGTGGAACAGAAACAGCACCATACTTCAGGTGCTTGATCACCTGCAGTTATACATGTCACCGAAGATCCCTTCACTGTCTGTTAAGTTCTAACTAGGCACAATGGTAGCATTTGCAAGAGGCACAGAAGATAGGGTTTACCTTCTCATGACACTTTAGCTTTTGGATGAGTGCATGAGCTCGTTTCACACCCATTCCTGGCAATGAGGGGAGATAGTCACAGCCACTTAAAATACACATCTCGAGTAGCATTTGTCTTGTGAATCCATTAAAATCAAGCTCTCTATTTCGTTCTAGTCGTGTAATCTGAAATTCAACACCTTGCCCAAATTTGTCCATTTTGAAAATAATCTGCGCATTAAAGGAAAGAGGTACATTATTAAAGGGCATATAACAAGCTATGAAAGCAAATCTAGCAGAGAGTAACACTTCAAAAAAATCTAGCAGAGAGTATGAGAGGATCATGAAAGATGTAGAGCACAGGGCAAAGGGTTGTAATTGTGTACTTACTCTAGAACAACCAAATGGTATCAAATCTGAATCCTCAGTGATCACAGCATCAACAAGTTTATTAACAGATAAGAATGTCATTTGTGCATCTGCTTCATAAGGTGCAACGATATAATCAACCTTTTCTTTCTTCAGTACCTACATCACATATTTTAAGAAGCATTTGAACAAGTGTGTTAGAAATATTCTAACTAGGTGGCAACTGTGAATTTTTTTTTAATTTTAACCCTTTTTTAGAAGAAAAATTATTTTTAACCCGGTTCAAACTTATATTTCAGATCTAACCCTTTTGGCCGCGCCACAGTTCAATGCGCGGGATTTGTATACTGCCGCGCCATGCATGTGGGCGCGGCGAGGCAGCTCACGTGGCTACTCTGCATGCCGGCCGGGCTGACGTGGCAGGTCTGCCGCGCCCCAGATCAAGGCGCGGCAGTGCTATGCCAAGATCGGCTATAGTTCACATGCAGGCAGTGGTGTGTGTGGTGGGTGGGTGTGCACAGTGGTGGGCCTGCTTGTTGTACCCTACTCCCTACGACCAAAATAAGCGTGTCACAAGTTTGATTCGATTTGTATAAAAACACATGCAATATTTATATTTCTAAATAATTTTATTACAAAACTAGACTTAAAGATATTTCCGATGGTACTAATTATATAGCATAAATATTTATATATTTTAATATATAATTGTCGGTATTGTTTCTAGAAGTTTAAAAACGTTACTTATTTTGAGACGGAGGGAGTACGAGAGAGATGATGGGATTACTATTGCATGCCACGGAAGTCGTGTGAGAGATAGAGAAGTGAAGAGTGGGTGGGCCTACTTTGTCACCTAGGAGAGAGGTGATGTGATTGCTATTGCATGCGTTTTTGGTGGGTCGACAAAAGGGAGAAGCATGTGGCAGTAGTAGCTCGATTTAGAAGTCTTTAAATATTTTATTAAAAAACTAAATTAAAAGATTTTTACAATGTATACTAATTATTCATGTTTTTAGATATATATTTTATCAAAATTATTTATCAAGAAGCACACAAGATAAATATTTTGCAACAAAGAAAATATATCGAGATACAAACCATAGCCCCTAAAGCCCCACACACCCTTTGTGACATCCACCCCTCTCTCCCCTCACGTCACATCATCCCACCTCCCAATCACATGTCTTTGTAAACTCTCACAGTCCACAAGGACAAGCATAGTGTCTTTGCTCGGGAAAATGTATCCAATAAAATGTAGTACTCCCTTCGTCTCAAAATAAATATATTCTTTGATAATATTTTAAAAAAAGTGATACTATTTTAAAAAGTTGAATAAAACATGAGGTCAAATACAGTTTCTATGAGTCAAAAATTACATTTATTTTGGGACAAAGGGAGTACTATATTTTATTGGATACATTTTTCTAGAGAGCTCACTGTGCTTGTCCCTAGGACGGAGTTACTACAAATGATGGCAGTGGAGGTGGGATGGTGTGATGTGACCGGAGAGAGGGGTGTATGTCACAGTAGGTGTGAGGAGCTTTAGGGGCTATGATTTGTATCGATATATTTTCTTCGTTCCAAAATATTTATCTTGTGTGCTTTTTTGATAAATAATTTTGAGAAAAAATATATATCTAAAAACATAAATAATTAGTATACTTTGTAAAGATCTTTTAATTTAGTTTCTTAATAAAATATTTAAAGATTTCTAAATCGATTTGGGCCGCTATTGTCATAGGCTTCTCTTTTTTATGACCCACTCAACACTTATGTGACAAAGCGGCAACCAGGCCCACCCACTCTTCCCTTCTCTCACATCTCTCACACGACTTCCATGGCATGCAGCAATCCCATCACCGGGCCCACCCGCTTCTCGCACACCCACACACCTGAACTACTGCGGCGGCCCAGATCTTGGCATAGCACTGCCGCGCCTTGATCTGGGGCGCGGCAGGACCTGCCACGTCAGCCCGGCCGACATGCAGACTTGCCATGTGAGATGCCTCGCCGCGCCCACATGCATGGCGCGGCAGTGTACAAATACCGCGCATTGAACTGTGGCGCGGCCAAAAGGGTTAGATCTGAAATATAAGTTTGACCCGGGTTAAAAATAATTTTTCTTTTAGAAAAAGGTTAAAATTAAAAAAAAAATCGCAACTGTTAGGTTTTTTTTTTATTTATACTGTTAGGTGTTAACGTTACAAGAATCTTAACTGTACCTCAATCAGTCCAGAAGCAATTCTAGGTGTAATGTCAACAGCTTTCTGATAGCACTCAAAAGCAGCACGTGAATTCCCAGCAGCCTCATGTTCCCTGGCACGCTCAAGGTTTTCCTTTCTTGACCTGAATGATGACATTTTTAGCAGGTAACTTACAAAACATGAGAAAGTGCATCAGGATAGCAATGCAGAGTTTAAGGCCTAATAGATCCACTTATGATAGTGTAAGAGTAATGCAAATGTTCATTCGCATTTGAAACATGCTGGCTCTTTCTGAAACATACCTTGCCCGCTTCGTCTCTTGATAGCTCTTTATTGGCAGAAGGCCTCCATCAAAGACAAGAATTGGTTTGACACCGAAATGCCGCAGCATGTTAACCCGGTGCATGCAATATTCGATATGCCTGGTTCAATTTCAAGGGGAAAAGTGTCACAGGTGAGTTTACCGTAAAACGCTAAACATCTTACAAATTGGTGCTTAAACTATATGATCCACTATTTCATCTAAGACTTCTTATATCTCACTGAAGAGTTCTGATACTAAGGTATCTAGGTCATAGCTGTACTATAAAATCTGCTGGTTAACAGAGGGGAGGGGGCAGCTGTGATGTTAGCGTTTGCAGATACTTCTGTACATAGAACGTTTTGGACTAATATTTCCAAGATTGAAACATTGTGCTATTGTAACAAAACAGCACCACTGCACCAGATGGCAGCCAAGAACCACACATATCCCCCCTTCCATCCAACATAAACAAGCTCGAAACCTTGGCACCCAGGCAGACGATAAGTTCAGTAAATTGGTCGACGATATGACCAAATAAAATGCAATACATTTCTACTACACGATGCCTGAGGCAATGCAAACAATAAATCCCCCTTCACAAACGGGCAGAATCTTAAAGAATTTGTAAGCAAAACACTCATTTCTCCACCCGAAAAGGGTTTCACCAATCCGGACCCAAACAACAGAATCAAACCAAGAAAACCCCTGCCCTCACGAAGCAATCGTTCCCAGGACTGACACGACATCGAAGGGTTCAGGTGCGATATCAATCGGAAAGAACCACATTTCATCGATTCGCCCATCATGTGAACCGCGGCCAGCGGCACGGCTCAAGAAACCCTATAGACTATAGTATCGGAGCGGAAATTGGTCCAAGAAAGGAGGCAGCGGAAGGGGGACCTGGTGGTGGGGATGCCCTTGCAGAGGCGGTCGCCGCAGGATAGAGCGCCCTTGTGGAGCCAGGAGTAGGTGTCGACAGCCACCGTCTGGCCCCGCAGCTCCTCCGCGCTAATGGGCGCCATGATTGACTTCAACTGCGGCAGCAGCCCCTGGATCCCCATTGCCGCCGCCGCCCCGTCCCGCTCGCCTCTCTCTCTCTCTCTCTCTCTCTCTCTCTCTCTCTAATCCCAGTAGTCCGCTGAGATGGTGGAACCCAAGAATGTGGAGGGATTTTTGTGGGTTTTCTAGGAAGGAGAGGAGAGGGGAGAGCGCGGGAAGCAAGAATGCCGAATGGACAAGGGAGGGAGGAGGGAGGGAGGAGCAATCACCGAATCAGGGAGGGGCCATTACGCGGCGCCTTTTCGTCTTTTACCTCGAGATCGAGAATGCAATCCTCCACATCGACATCGGGCTCGTGATAATAAAACCGGATTTGGTTTCCTGTCCATTAAATTCTAATGTTGATGTAATATTTGAAGTTTGTAAAATATATGCTGCACAATATATTTTGTAGTATATTTAACTGGTGTCATAACATATTACATTTTTCTTTAAAGTCCATCAAACTTAAGATAGTTTAATTTAGAATGGTTTTGGTACTTGATTTATTTTAGGATGAAGAGAGTAAAAATACTATCCCTGCATTTCTCGAAGAAGGCAATTCTTGTATTTTAGAAGTAAAATATTTTTAAATTTAATTAAAACTATCAAAAAAAATATTAGCATTTATGACATGTATATGTGTCATTTAATTAATTATACCTGTATTTTCATAATATACTTGTTTAGAATCATAATATTATTAATAATGGTCTCTAAATTATTTATTAAATTTATGAAGTTTGAGTCATACTCAAAATTGAATCTTTTAGCGACAGAGATAGCAAGATACTTAAACAAATGTCGTTATTCTAAAATAATAGTAATAGAGATAAATTTTCTCAACTTAGTGAAAATGACGAATTACTTGATCAAATTGTTCAGATTGCCAAACTTTTGGCGATTAGTCTCTGACTTCCGTCTTCTTTTCAAATGGCCAATTACTTGACCAAGTTGTCTTTAGATTATCACTTTTTGGCAATCAGTAAATATGAATCAACGGTTCTCACTACCGTGCTCTTCCGAGGAGTCTTAGAAGTTGCCTCGCTAGGAACTCTAAGCAAGACATGACAGTTCTTAATGCATGCATCCACAAAAATAAGGTAAAACATACAGTAATAAGGGCCTGTTTGGTTCCTATAGGACTAGGGACTAATTTTTAGTCTCATTTAATATCTAAATTACCAAACATGAGGATTAGAGACTAATTTTTAGTCCCAATTAGTCCCTAGTCCCATGAACCAAACAGCCCTAACTTAACATTCTTCATGAGTACTCTGTTTTCACAAAAACAGTAGTTTGGATTGAACACAGCCCCATCGTATATTCTGCTATCTGGCCTGACTTCAGCACTGATCGTGACACCCAGCACGGATCCAGGTGCGAAGCTAACAGGCATCTAGCAAGGCGGCTTTTTCTTCATCACCTGTCGTTCCCTCTGCTTTGACTTTTGACTTGAGTAACGATAGCAACCAAATTTTATGGCAGATTAAATTTGTGAGCATGACCAAACAGAGACGGAAGAAGAACAGGGCTCTGCAATTTGAGATAAAGGGAGGCCGTGCTACATGAACAATAGACCTTTCATTTTCTGTATGTACAGTAAGAATGCTCAGGTCATGGCAACTCTGCTTCGTGCATTCGACTAACTGACTACGCGTGGCAGGGACGACGACGTCTCTCAGCTCTGAATACACCAACGCAATAATAAAGAATCAAATCACGACGTCAGTTAGCTCGCCTGCTATGTGCTATCTACGTGAGCCGCTGCCGAAAATGAGCATATGCACAAGCATGGTGACAATCCCAGCTGGTATCAAGCTCTTGTACGATGCACGCCGTGCGGAGCTGTTCACGTCAAACTGCCCAGTGTTCACGAACTGGTTCTTCCCTGATGATGTGGTGACATTCACCGACATTGAACCTGCCAAGAGATAGTGTTAGTCACACAGAAATGGGGCCAATAGTGTTGGTCACAAGAAAATGGGGGTGACAGACGACGATAGTGAAGAACGAAGGAACATCCAGATTGGTTAAGAAGAATCAGGGCTTACAATCGTAGTCCGCCCAGCCCATGCGCATGTTCGCCAAGTCATACACAAATATCTTATCCTTTAAAACAAGATCTGAGACAAGAGGGACCACATAGTTAACACCAAATAGAAAACAATGAGAGGCTTCAGAGAGGTCTTACATATATAGCACCGGTGAGAAAACAATGAAACTCCGCAGAGGTATTATGTGCTTGGGCATTTATGCTAATTAGTATTTGGCTATCAGTGCAGAGCTCAAACTTATATCCTAGACCTTAATGCTTGTGCTTGATTTATTTCACAAAACCGTATAATGTAACAGCAGCCTCAAATTTATAGCTAGATGCACAATCTAAATTGATTAACTGCGTCCAGAGTTAGACTACTGACTAACCTCCGAGTATAGTTATTTCTTGGCCCTGGTTCCTTTGCCAACCAATGCACCACAATACATTATTGTCCTGCAACCATGATTGACATGATATTATAGCACTTGAGACAGCCTCTCCAAGAAGCAATTAACCCAAATATACGACAACTTACAACAGAAGCCTGCTGCAAAAGATAGTTCTCTGGCTTCACCGACATTGCAACACCACCCATAAAATAAAGGGTTACGGTTGGAAACGATGAGTCAACACTGCCAAATGGTAAGAACATTTATAAGGAAGCCAGGACCTCAAAGGACAGCAGCAGTTAATTTGGTTCCCAGAAAGAAAAATAAACCTGCTGGAAGTGATAAAGCATTGGCTTCCTTTGCTGACTAGAGAACGTACAGATGGAGAGACTGCTGCAGCTATCTGCAGGTATGAATGCAAAGACAGTTAATACTTGCATCACAGAATTAGTAAGAAATGTAGACTCACTGTGTATGGCCATTATAAGGAAAAGATTGTGTACCATATGAAACTCACCGCACTAACAAATGGATCATAGGCTCCATCTGCAAGGTATGCCAATGTTGTTCCTGAATCAATGATTGTTCCTTGTGTATTTGATGTTGTAAACAAGGAGGAATCAATGGACAGCTTTTGACCATTGACAGCAATGCTTTCCAGATTCAAGTTGTAATGAGGCCTATATTTCATTTCATACATTGGCATAAGCAGGGGTTAGTATCAGGAATACATGAGCATGAGGCTCCAGAACTTCTCAATGCCAGAGATGGTTGTTCAAGAACCAACATAACACAAACTATATTGCTAGTTGTCACAATTCATAAGCATATATTGCCATATTTAAAAGGGTTAAAATTATCACAAAAGTCAAAGTAGAATGGCTACTGATAAGATAGCATGCAGATTTGTGAAGTTTTACACCCAAAGTAATTTCAGGGGAAGAAACTTACTGTGATGGAACAAGTGGAGTATACACTAATCCTGGCTCCACAATTTCACCAAGCACAAGAATGCCACCACCATTATCTGAACCTTTCAGGCAATGAGAGAACACCTTAGGGGACACCCCAAGAGAGTTCAGTTGTGAAACTACAGACAGTTGATGCTGTCGAACCCAAAAATTCCATCAACTGCCCTATCTGCCTTCGTCAGGTCTCCTGACTGTGAGTTGCTACATCTGCATGGAAGAAATTGAAACATTCATGAGCTGGTAAATAATTTTCTACTCAAAATCTTGGTATAAAAAAAAAAAATCAGAGTTAGGGTAATGAGTAAACTAAATTGCACTTGAGATACATAGCTAGACTTGAAGCTGACAAATAGACTAACTGAACAAGAAGACAAGAAAATATTTTTCAACTCCAGTGGCAACTTGTGTTAAATAACATCAGGTAATTCATATATAAAAAGCGGTATAGGACTCTTAAGGAAACCTGTACCCGAAAACAATATTGGCAGACGAATTCGCGGTCTGCTCATTTCCCATGACAGTTTCGAAAAACATCGTGTCAGACACATAGTACCCTGATGTGCCACTCCCATCACCATAGGTGAAAGTGTACCCACAAGGGCTGCTTGGGGAATCTGAGTTTTGGCAGATTGCTTCCCCTGTTTGGAGGGCAGCTGTACAGCTATCATCAGAGCATGTTATTCTGGATGATGTTGACGAAGAGTCAGGGCTGAAGGACTCTAGCTGGATCTGAGGAACAAAATAGTAACCATTCGATCAGGAGTTCCCTGGCTAACAAGTAATAAACTAATAATAGATGAAAATTTATGCATTTGTTAAAATTCAAAAATATGAAGCTGGCCTCACATTGAGTCCACTTGATGTTGGACAGCCATTGCAAGGACTGCAAGTTACCCACAATATATCACTCCCAGTGTCAATCTGGACGAAGAATTCCTTTGCCGGGTTTCCTAATTTCACCCGGGTAAAATAAAGCCTGCAAATTCAAATTCAAACTTTATAGGCAACTAGACCATGTTAAATAAAAGACATAAGAAAAATGTATCCCTGTTATATCAAATACAAATAAGCCTAGTTGCAGAATGAAAATTGGAATGAACTGGTGAAATGATAATACCACAGTTAAGCTGATCAATCACCAGCGCAGCAGTATGTGTTGGGTAACATATTGAGAGGTGTAGCCTAACCAATTTGAGGATAGAAAGGAATAGCATGCTTGTGTGACAATCGTGGATCGCCACATTCAATGATGACTTCAATAAGGTGTTATCTACTATTTGAACTAAAATCAGGAATTTACTATTAGGGGAGTGGTCTAAACATATGCACACCACAAACATAGACAAAAATACATGCAAGAAAATAAATTTACTACTACTATAAAACATGTAAATGGAAACCAGAAAGATGCCCTGGCACCAGGCGTCTCTGTCACTATGATAAATGGCTGCAAACAACCCTGTTTCTACAACTTGCTCGATTTTGCTCCAAAAACTTCTTCCTACTCTGAAAGTCAGAAATTGATCGTTCCAGAAACAGGATAGAAACGTCCCAGAAGGGAGAAATCCTAAGTTGCTGTCTTACGAAATCTATTTGTTTCCCGCTGCCGAAGGATTTGACCCTAGGCAAAAGCAACGGAGTTAAAATGAAATAAAGCAAGGATTGCCTTGAACGGACTCTAGACTCTGGAACCGATTCTACAATACAAAGCTAGAAAGTCTTCACAACGCAATGAGTCCTCCCTGTACAGGATTTCATTAACAAGTGAATCAATTAGGATTGGATTACTCAGCGAGAACTGGAATGACACGAGTAGAGCAATGATGCATCACGCAAGATCTCATTTTTAACATAGCTGCATGATTGGAATGAAACAAACGAATCTAAGTACGGACAGAAGCGAAACTGAACTAAACTCGCAAAACAAAAAAAATCCAAAAACACAACAAGACGAAAGGAAACAAGTAACTCAACGAATTTGGTAGAATGCACACAAAATCCACCAGCAAAAAAAAAACCTGAGTTAACAGCATAAACAATCGAATCACCATCGGACATTCATCAACCGGAAAAGGAATGGAGGAATGGACACGAGCAGCCTAGCCGACGAACTGCCCCGAACCAAAAACCAAAAAAACCCGAAAAAGGCTCGAATTTCCCACGCTTCCACGAATCGCGAACGGCTGACCCAACCCCAACCGAACCTAGACCACCAGCAGACAACGGGGAGGAAAAGCGGAGGCGGCAGCTCACCCACCCGACCATGTACGGGTTGGCGGAGCCTTCGACGGGGTAGTCCACCACGCCGGCTACGCCCCCGAGCAGCCTCCTCTTCGAAACCCGGTGCCGCGCGGCGTCCCTGCGCCTGAGTTCCTCCAGGGCCACCCCTTGTGCGGCACCGCGCGCTCCAGCCGCAGCGCCGCCGGTAACGGCGCTGCCGACTCCGCCGCGGCCGCAGCCGCCACGAGAAGAAGCGCCGCCACGGCCACCGCCACCTCCGGCGGCCTCATCGGGGAGCCAGCCGCAGGGCGCAGCGGGCGCCGGGCAGGAGCGAGACGGGGGCGGTCCCCGACACCGAGCAGGACCGAGCGCGTCTTGGCGCGGCGGCTGCTCCCCGTGTGGCCGTAGCAAAAATTCGCGGCTCCTTTTCGTGACGAGCCCCTCGGAAGAGTAGCTAATTCCACGGCGTAGCGTATATAACACCTCCTCGAGGCCCGGAGTTGTAAGGAGTTGGGAAATGAGAGGGGTAAGTGTGAAAGGGGGAGGGAAAGGATTAGGATTACGTGTGGGCTGCTGCAGCTGTGTACGCGCCTCCCTCCATCTCCATTCGGCTTCGTTCCGCCACTTTATAGTTGTGGACTCCTTTCCTTCGTCTTTGGCAAATTGGCAATGGCCTCTCTCTCCCTGCTCTGGTCGCCTTTCTCTGCTGCCTTTGACCAAAGTGATGGGTTTGGTTTGCTCTCAATAATACTCTCTGATTTATTCAAAGAGGGGGCTGCTAAATGACGAGATCATGGATTGGAAAAATGATCCATCTTTTTGGTATCAGAATTATTTGCTTGGATATGATAAGAATGTAGTATATTCTATATACAATAATATGAATCGTATCAAAGTTCTATATCTTTGCTGAATATTGATTTTGCATTTTTTTGGAAACTTTTGCAATCTTGTCATAGACACATTGAGCCACTGTGGAATAAAAGAACATGGAACCACCTATGTCCACCACTTGTCCAGGCCGGCGATGGCATTGAAAGGATTTCAGATGTGCCAATGTCAGTGAGAATTCTTTTTGTTTTTCTTTTTCTTTATCCAGCATTTTCATGGAGCCAGTGATAGTTGCCAAATGTAGCATCTGATGATAAAATAAACAGTTAATGCTAGGCTAACCTAGGCGTGTCCAGCGTTATACCAACAGAAGTAAAGAATTATAAACATGAACAGCCTTTGTTGATTGTCATTTGGCATCCACTTATGAAGTCCAGAGTAACATGCTCTAGAACATTAATTTTTCTCCATCGATGTTGATTTCTGGAGTTTTTTACAACATATTCAACTATCGTATGCTCATTACATAGGAAGCGCGTATAAAATTTTCAGCGATGGATTTTTCCATATATAACTGCATATTGATGGTGATGGTATATCATCCCCCATGGATTGAAAATCTGAAAAAGAAAGAAACAATAATACAGTACCAACTGATCAACGACACAGTAGAAAATTGTAGTTCCTTTGACCACATTATGCTAACCTGTCAAAGGACTTTTTTTGAAAAATTGGCAGGAGCTCTTTCCCTCTTAATTTTTGTTTGTCTGTCAGAGGACTTTGAGCCCATCATCTCTCTAGAAGCTTATTTAACAAGCTAGCTTGAAAAGCAACCGTGAATTTGAATTGTTCTTTAGCGTAGAAATTAGAGGAGGGGGAAGAAGCTGGACAAGCTCAGCTCGTCAAGGGTGTGGACGTATGCCTAGACCGCCTAGATTTACAACTAACGTGCACAACTGGGGGAGAAACTTCTGAAATGATCCGGGCAGGCATGTTCATGTACCCATTGATCAAAATTCAGAAACTCTAGAAAGAAACCTTGCTGTTAGAAAAATGACTTGAGCATCTCCTTTGACGAGGCAGGTGACTAGAAGAAAACTTTCTTCATTCAGGTGGCTTGGCATGGCAATGGCATGCCTGCGGTGTGCCTGTGCCGTTGTTGCTGGGAAGTTGCTGCCTGGACGCAAGTGGTTGGTTGGTTGGTTTGGTTCAGCCGTTGAGGCAATCAGGCTGGAACAACGGCAAGTTATTCCAGTCATGCGTTGTGCATTATTTGCTGTTTGCTGCAAGGCGTGTCCTCATCAGCCTCTGCCACACGCATTCTTCTGGTCCTGCCCAAACTGTAATTGCTTGCACCAAAAGCCTGATTGAGAACTGACATTGATACAGAGCCACTGCGCTGCCTCTTCAACCAAGAAATTTCGCATCAGCTCCGCGACAACTAAGATGAAAGTATATAAAGAAATAGCTGAAATCTTGGCACAATGGATTAGTAGCTGAAATCTTGGCACAATGGTTACCGTGGAGTTCTCATAGGGTATATACAGCTGAAATCTTGGTACAATGGATTAGTAGTGTACTGTCAAAAAAATCTATTCTTAAAATGAAAAGGATGCGAAATGGTTCGTCCAAAGAAAGCTTCCAGTTTCTTGTGTCCCGTGCCGTACTAGCTGCAGCAAAGAACAAAGCCATGGCGCAAGCTGAATGAAGTGTACTCCTGCTGCTGCAATAGATTGGTCATATGAGTAGGTCAAGCAATCAAATGTGCTACACGGAATCTACGGATCTAGCGTGTGTTTCTTTGTTTCGCAACCCACCCAAGTTGCCAGAATTGGTGATCTGATCTGATGCATGTGCCATCGTCCTCTTATCCGAACAACGGTGTACTCTTCCTTAAAATCTGCCTTTGGTGCATTTGTTTAGTGTTGAGTTGGTTAGGGTTGATAAAGAGTCGACAAAAAGATTGAGTAATCTTTATTAGCACAAAGTGATTCTTTATTCTGTAGTACAGCGTGCCACATTCCCTTCAAGGATTCTCTTTACAGTTTTATACTTCTTCGGTGATGATGATTCCTAAACCAAATAAAAAAAAAAAAATCTATGATGGCGATGGTTCATAAAAAAAAACTTTCATGATGGTGATTATTTTGATACAGATTGAGAAAGAGAAATAATTGACTTACAATTATGCAACTGATGTGCATCCAAATAATGTACTATAGACACGCCCTGTTCGTTTTGGTTGGTTTGGCTCATATTTGCTGATCTTTGTGAGAGAAAGTCTTTGCTGATTTTGAGTCCTCCTGACGCTTTTATAGGATTCTCACTTAAATATGTGTGAAGTCGTGGTCGAAAAAAAGGATTCTCGGTGAAAAATTTTAGAATCATGCCATACGCTTGGGTTATTTTGATTCTTTTGGTCGTCATTTCAGACTAGCCAATCGAGAATCAAAATAAATAAAAAAAATCGCGACGATAACACCTAGATCTGTCTACCATAATGTCGCCACAGTCAGTTGAGACTAATTCAATCAGTAGGAATTGATATTGTATACCTAACAACAGAGCATCCAGTTGTTGCTATCGTGAGAAGACTAACTGGTGAGAACCCCGAAGAAAGTCAACTCGAGATTAGCAAGACACATCATTGCTAAAAAGTTGTTATACCAGGTCAAAGGAAGACCAGTTGTGGCCAGCAGTGGCCAGCAATGTTGCTTTGCTTGCTCTACGTACGGTTCTTGGTCTCACAGATCAACCAAACTTCTTCCCTGTAAATGATACAAATATGTTTCAAATATTCTTACTCACTCAAATATGTTTCAAATATTCTTACTCACTCAGATCAACCAAACTTGCTCCCTGTAAATTATTTTTCGGTGTATTATTAAGCTTTCGCCTTTCGGTTCTTCGCCATTATTTTGTTTCCATCTTCCTGTCAAGAGGAAGTGGTCTACTGAGCTGTATTGCACACAAAAGCATATTAATTTCCCTCTTTGGCCACTTAACGATAGTGTACCTTCTATTATTTGGCCTCTGCCTTTAATGGGTTTATCGAGTAGCATGCCTGTAATTGAAGAAGTCATGAAGCAACTCGCAAGAAAACTAAAGTGGCTAGAAGGAATTAAGAAATACTCCATCCATTCATAAAACTCCATCATCTAAGCAAAAATAATAATTTTCAAGAATCTCTATCGTATTAGGTTGAGACCATGAGTTGGGTAAGTCCTCAAGCGCCGGGGAACCACTCATAATCATTGAACATTTATTGCTCATTACCTACATGTGTTTCCCATTATTTGCTCACTTCTAGTATGTGCTGCACCCATTACCATTAAATGTAAATCAAGTCTCTCCTTGGTCACGGCGCCCAAGGCTACAATGATAGAGATTTGTGAACAGAGGGAGTATTTACTCTAGAAGAAAGATGCTCAAAAGTGTGTCAAACCTTCTTGCTAATAAGCTAATTATACATAGCCTTAGAATCAAATCTAATGCATCGACATGTTTGGTCACAAAAGGCTAAAACCCTATAAGAGCAACTCCAATAGCCTGGCCAAACATAACAGCTAAATGTTTTTTTTGCGACAAGGAAAAATTTCATTAACACTAAAGCAAGTTACATCCTCTCATTACAAAAGTAAACCAAACTACTCTACCTTCATTGATGGGAGACAAGAAACATTGAAAAAACCATAAATTCCACCATCTAGGATCATCATCCCAAACGGATATGCCACAAACATAACAACTAAATGTTATTGTTTAGTCATTTTGTAAAATACAAAACTTCTCAAAAAAGAATAGATCCACAACAGACTTGCTATTTTACAAAATCATATAACAAATGACTATGGTGATTACATATGGCCACCGAGATTTTAGGAATAGCATGTTTATTATTTTACAAAACCATGTAACAAATCTGTTAGAGTTCAGTTTTTTTCTCTAAAAGCCATATATAGCTTATCATCTCTTGGAGTTGCTTTAAGGGGTCATTCGTTATCTTGAATGGGATCACAAACCAATCGAGTTGTTTAATTGTCATACAAATTAGTCGATCATTCCATCTACGAATAGTTTTAGCACATGGTTCCTAGACAACCGAACATGCCCTAAACTGTTTTTTTTTTTTTAATTACACGTACAACGCAGACACTCAACAACACGCACGCACACTCATCCCTATGAACACACGCACGCAAACCCTACCCCCTATGAGCACCTTCGAGGGAGGCGGCAATCTTGAAGTTCACGAAGTCACCCATGCAGCGGACATCGCCTACCACTTAATCGGGGGCGGAAATCTGAAATAAATTGGGATAATGTGTCGCACGAATTTGAACCGCGGGTGGGGCCCCGATGCAGTGGCGACTGGCTAGAGCAAAAATGTGGTGCACCACGAAATAAATTTTAGAATAAATCCAGGGATATTTTGGGTGGTGCATTTAAACCGGGTGGGGCA
This sequence comes from Hyparrhenia diplandra, assembly GCA_015847255.1. Taxonomy (NCBI): domain Eukaryota; kingdom Viridiplantae; phylum Streptophyta; class Magnoliopsida; order Poales; family Poaceae; genus Hyparrhenia; species Hyparrhenia diplandra. The sequence continues at coordinate 46,471 of JADLZK010002502.1, forward strand.
ACCACCAATGGCCTTTGTCATTGCGCTATAAGCCATAAAACAAGCAATCCCTCCCCCTCGTTGTTACGGTGACTGCTTCTAATTAGGCTGAAACTAAACAATTAGCTTTGGCGCTAAGCAACCTCAGGGGGGACACAGGTTTTGAAAAGGGAAAGATCTCGGAAAGAAGGACGAGAAAACAAGACCTGGCCGGGGATGCAGACATGTCACCACTGCCTGGCTTTACCACGCGACCACACCAGCACAGCACAGCCCATGCATTATTAGCAAAGCGTGTCCGTGGCCAATCCACCCAACGACAAAAGTCTCTCTCTCTCTCTTAACCCCACTGGCCGAGACAAAACATAGAAATCGCAATCACGGCGCTAGTACTGCCTTTGTACGGCAAATTTCAAAGGTGTGCTTGGCATTTCGGGGAGAGACCAGCACGGATATCATGTGCGCATGTTGGGTGGATTTAGAGGAGACAAAAGCACTACTATTAATTTATGGACCAAGCAAAGTAATTTGAGTCTCCTTATGTTTCAAAGTATAGGTCGTTTTAGTTTTGTCATAAGCTAGTTTAAACTTCTTTATCTTTGATCATACTTCATCATGTATAATAAATCTAAATTTATTATACACTATATGCTAATGTACTTCCCTATAAAGTTTATCATATTTAAACAATTTGGTTTAAAATAAATCTAAGACAACTTACAATTTGGGTGGACCGTGGTTGGAGTTCTACTACACATCAAGTGCCTGAAGGTCAAAAAAAAGTTTAGATTTGTCAAACTCTTTTGACTTTAGGAAGCAATATTTATAAGAGTATCATACTGAATGAAAATAATGTGTATATTTTTTGTAGAAATAAATAAGTCATATATTATGAAAGTAATCTAGATAGCACGATGACCTAATGATGTTGATTTTACTGTCTACTCCCCATCTCAAATTGTAAGTCATTTCAAAAGTCTTTTTGAGAGTCAAAATTTCTCAAATTTGACCAAATTTATATGACAAGATAATAACATTTATGATGCCAACTAAGTATCATTAGATTCTTCATCAATTATATTTTCATAATATAACTATTTGATGTCATAAATATTTATCATTTTGCCTATAACTTTGGTTAAATTTAAGATACCTTTTGCATTTTCTATTTATTTATTTTCTAATAAGGGGGCCCTTATAGATGAGAAAACCCTTGCACACCAAAACACCTAAAGATAATCCTAGGAGCGAATCCGCCGGGGCGCCTCCCGCTTTCCACCATTTGCTGGTCCCCCTCCCTTCTCCTCCTCAGGCATCACACGGGGGTTGAAAGGGGTGGGGATCTATAGATTTTAATAAGTTTTTCCTAGTAGATCGAGTCTTCAAGGTTCAAGGTTTCTCGGAGATCCAATCGAAGAGATTGGCCCGCGGCGTAAAGGCGTCGTCAAGATCATCGATGGAGCAATGGAGCATGTCGTTCGGCGGTGATGTCGGCGAAGACATCACCATTGATGAAGAATAAGGTACTCCGAGGCCCTTCCTTTGTCTCATTTGTGGTTTTATGTAGCCATGGCGATGGGCTAGTGAGATTTAGTTTCCAATGATATCTATCACGGATGTCGGTTGGACTTGTGATCTCTCATGACGAATCTGGTGAAGGCAACGACGTAATCAGCGGTGCCAATTTCATTATGTTTGCATGTGGAGTTTTAACAGTTTATTCCTCTTTTGCTAAAGTGATGGGCATGAGGATGGCGGTGGATGGTGAGATGGGCTGCGTTGGGTTGGTCGAAGCTTGGGTCCGTGACATATCCGTTTGGGATGGTGATCCTAAATGATGGAATTCATGGCTTTTCAGGGTTTCTTCCATCAATAGAGGTGGAATAGTTTGGTTTACTTTTATAATGAGAGGATATAATTTGCTTTAATATCAATGGAATTTTTCCTAATCGCAAAAAAAATTAAGATACATTGACTGTTCAAAATTCTTACCATGACTTAACAGTTTGTAATGGACGAGATAAAAGCTTTTTTTTGGGGGGGAAGAATGGGGGTGGGGGGTTGTAAATCTGAATCTAAAATATTTGTACGATGGGTTTTTAAAAATATACGGAAATCTACCAAATCCACCCATAGTTTCTCCTGGTGCGATGTGGTGCTTAACCACGCCACGCAGGCCCCAACCGAAACCTTTTTCTGTTCCAACGCCACCACGGCCGCCGCCAGTGAGATGAGGAGGACGGAGCACTCGTGGTCCTGAGGATCCCACGCACGCGGCGTCGAATCGAAGACAAGTCGTCGGCCGCGCTCGCTGGATGGATCGGAGCCGAATCGTCTCGGAAATTCCGGAGACGGAGCGGCGACCACGTGCGGCTGGCCGCCCCCGCCTGCCGAGCTGGAGCTTCTTCTTCTGCTCCTTGGACGGCGGCTTCCATGGGACGCAACAATATGAGCCGTGTTTTCGCCCGTACGTACGGGAGGAGCTGCCGACATTTTGTGCAACTGTTGCTGCTAATTGCTTCCTGGTCGAGTGAGATTTATCGACACGAGTTGGTCGGATATGTGACGTAGAATCAATGCGCAAAGTTAATATTTCTTCTCCAGGAACTCCCAAAAATGTTTCTTGTACACTATACACACACGCGCGCGCGCGATGTTTTCTTCTACACTAGTATTATACCGTACCTACCCTTGGTACACTTTTGACTTTGTGCTTTTGCACGAGCACAACGGCTCTTGTCCGTCCACTCAACCCGTTGCTGGGGTGTCCAGTAGTCGCTCTCGAGCTTGAACGAATGAACGGGTTTTGGTTGTTCGCGGTTCGCCATCTGCTCGCGCTGTGTGGTCCATATGGATCATCACTCACATATACGCGTCACGAAAAGCGGGGGACCTTTTTCCAGCACGAAGCTTTCTAATCCATGGCATTTGTGTTGTGTCTCAAAAAAAGATCCATGGCAATAGTCACAATCACGTGTGCTGATAACATCTCATCATCCACCGCCGCGCGCAACGGCTTTTGGTGTCTGTGTTCTTGCTCGCTTCAACAAATGAACATGGTTTCACAGAGCCACGTCGTCTATGTTGTTGGATACTTGGATAAGAAGTAAAACAAAAATTGAGTGGATGTAGTGGAATCCTGGAAGTTAGAGCGATGAGTTGCTTGCAGTACATGAGCAGACTCAGTGGCCCTACACTCCAAATGCCCGTGTGAAAATGATGTGCATTTACATTACACCCTTCCCAGGCCTAGCAGTGTTTTGCTTGGGACGCAGTGCATCCAACCAGTGAAAGTGAAGCTCATTCTGGGTCTGGGTGTGGGCACATCCACCAGGCCATGATAATTGATAATAGTCTCTTTACACCCAAAATAGCGGCCATACATACAGGTGTCGGTGGATAGATAGTACTCCGTACATTACAACCAAACAGCCAGGATAGGGGAGATACGGGGAACCAATCACAAACCTTAGCCAGCAAAAGTTTCCATGGTCCTGCTTAGATGCTTGTTTTGCTCTAATTTCTGCTCTAATTAGGCAGGTATAACCGAACAACTTCAAACCACACACGTCGACAAATACAGAAGACTATGGCAATCAGCATCATGCTGAATTGATATGAACGCATGATACAGACTTTTATTATTCCTATATTTCCAGTGTACACATTTTGCAAATTTGCCTACATGATAAAACCACAACCTCAGCAGTTCCAGCACTGTTCCGGTGAAAAAAATCAGCCAACTAGCCAAGCCAAAGATAAGAAAGAAAGAATGGACCTCCAAAATTCTTTTCACAACTTGAACTGTCGCGTATCCACAACATGAGTCCCCCAAAAGTGAAACTAGTATCAGCAGTGAGTTGCACTTGCTTTGTCCTATGTACCAAGTCAAATTGCAAGCAGGAAACACACTGAAAACGAACTTGATTTCCTTCGACCTGCGGGCAGCAGATATATAATAAATCACGTCTTCTCCATTACAATTTCTTGGGCTTCTTCTCCACAACGCTGTCTAGTCACAATAAGAATGTGAAGAGGCATGGCAGGATATGCCAAGCAACACTGGACCAGCCATGTGGCATCATTCTGTAAGCAGCAGATTTCCAAAGGCATATTACGCTTGCCAACAGTTCTGTTCTCTTGATGACACATGTGGGTTTCCATATGACGTGTAGTAAGGGCTAAAGATCAATTGTCCCAGTACCATTACTATGAATCATATCGAGCTCCAGATGTGAAAGACGAGAAAAACCCAGCTGCTGGTCCAGGAAGCATGTCACTTAGCTTACCAACCTGACCATCAGAGAGCATGGACCCCCATCTCGATGTGTTCTCCCCAAATTTGCTCCCCACCTGACAAATGACATAAGGCATTTTACTGAATATATGAATTCACTTAAAAGATAAAACAATTAGAGGCTGTATCAATAAGATTTGTAAAAGGGAATAGACAAAAAAAAACTTATGAAAAGATAAAATGTATTCATCTTTCGGACAAAGAAAGAAAAATGTCTTCTAATTTCCACAGGTCTAGGACTAAATGAAAAACAAGAAGTAGAAAACAAGACATTGCTGGCTCAAAAATGAAAACAAATGTGCTAGCAACAACCACAAGATATGAATCAGCCAATGCTCATAAATTTTTGCTGTTTCCAGGGCTAAATCTGCAAGTATTTCATACCATGCTCATGGAAAATTTCCTCAACCAAGCAGAATAAATTTTGATGGATAAATTTAATGTCATGCAGAAGACAAGGACTGTTCACTTGTTTGGGCTAGAATTTTGAAGTTATAACAATCAATAAACCTGTAGTCAGTTACTCACCTGTGTAACAAATGATTTAAGCAATGGAGCAGCACCGACAAGACTTGTATTTTCATCAAACTCTGGTGTAGTAGATCTATCTCCATTTGAATAGGATTTCCAAGGATTTTTAGATGTGGAATCGCTTGACGGCGACTGTAGCGATGATTTGTGTGATCTTGATGATATAGCTGGGGCACTGTAGGCAAGAAGGAAAAAAAAAAGGAAAATAAAGATAAGAATGATCTTACAAAGGTCTCCTAAATGTAGAACGAACACACTGAAAAAACATTTTCTTTATAGGCCATTTAACTGTATCTTGTCATTTACTACTACCTAGTCATCAATACAGTACACCAGAGTAGAGTATAAAGAGAATAGAAAAAAGAAGAGTATAAAGTTTTATCCAAAGTTACAAGTTGTAATATCACTTGTAAGGATTGAACACTGAAGCTGTAATATTATCTCTCATGTAAGCTCCTGACATTTAGCAGATGACCTTTTTGCAGAATGCTATAAAGTTGCCCATTATATGATTCAGAATTACCGCATATAGTAGTAAAAAAACGGCATATAGATTGTAGAAATACATCAGGTTTTACAAGCATCATAGATATCTTGTCAACAAATGTTGTCAAGCACAAAATTTCCATATCATAACATATCTACTGATTGCAATGGTAGGTAATAGGTACACTGCTGACAGGTTGGTTTGAGCACAAATAAGTCTAAAACACCTTTCAAATCACCTAATGGGACATGCACTTGGCAATATATAAATCCCTATTTAGTTATTTACACATGACACAGATCATTTACCTGATTGGTAGGTACTTGAATCTTGGAACCTGAGAGCACCTCATGATATTTGAATCTGTATTTGATTTTGTTGGTAATCTTTGTACAGTACCGGTGTACATGTGATTCAGTTGGACCAAAAAACCGAAAAGAACAACATATCGCTTGTAAGATTGCTTCTCATTCTCCCACAGGTAAGGTTCATACCTATTAATAAAGACACATGATTCAGTTGGGAGGAATGTAAAGCAGAGTCTAGTTAATTCGTAAAATATTTTAATAACATGACAGGTACAGTTTAAATTGAAAAAAAAACTTACGTGGCCCAGTCTATAGGATCAATCTCTGTGAGAGCCTGTTGATTAACTTGTTTATAGGCTCTATGACACCTGAGTCAGCCTGTAATTGTGGCTGTTTTCTCCTGAAGGAAGTCTTGGTGACGGTGCTTGGCTTGGCAAATAATCCTGTTTTGTCTGCATTTCAGTAGTGTTGGTGGAAGAACTTTTACCTCCTGATAGGACATCACCAACGAAGCGCAAGTCTAGCAATATTTGCAGAATTCCTTTCTCTGAAACTGGAGAATTCCCAGATTCAACAGATGAAACAATTTTTCATAAATACTGATGACCTGCATATATTTAAGTAAAAGTTGGATCAATGGATCACATTTCTTGAAAGACATACTGCCAGACTCATATGGAATCATCATCAGTAAGGTTTGAGATAACTTTGATGAAACAGGCGCAACTAGGTCATCTAACAAAACAATGTCAACTGGAATATTCATGGAGCTGAAGCACCCAAGCATTAGTGCATATTGTCTAGATGAAGCACTAATTCCAGTCTGAAGACACCTAAATCGAAGACTGGTTACTATTTTCAGAAAACAAAGAAATATTTCTTAAGTTGCATTAGTTTGACCAAGGATCTGTTCCCATACTGAGAAATATGAACTAGACTTTCCCAGCACTGAACACGACAAACCAAAAAAAAAATCCATCAGATGTGTTATTATAGTTATGATGATGTCAAATATCTCCAAGTAAAATCCATCATTTTCCATGCTGAGTCCATGGACAAAGAAACCACAAAGAAAGTTGTAATGCCAAATAAAACCAACTAAGAAGCTATTTGTGGTTTCTGCAGATCCAAGAAACAGCTTAATTAAAAAAAAAAAAACAAAGAATCAACTCTTGGATTCTCGGGCAGAGGTTTATATAAAATACTTTGATTTTGAGTCCAATGCATCATGACTGTGAACTTGTAACAGGGACATACCTTCTGCAGTAGCTCCCATGCAAAATTGTGCAAAATAATCCTGTCCAGGATGTGCCCTCCAACCTTATGAATCTCCAAACATGCTTGATAAAGAAAGGATATGATGTACAATGAAGGCATCGATGGAAGAGCTATTTGCATCTCCAAGGGACCCTCAGTTGTTTCCTCTTGTTTAATTACTGTGACTTCCCAGCCCTAGCAATGCAACCAAACCACACAACTAAAGCAATTAGAATACTGTATCTACAAGAAAAATGAAATAATATGGTACACTAAATAGCTTGAAAGCTCTGGGAAAAATAGCAAAATTTAGTGCTTGGATTAGGCCAGCTGATATCAGTGATGCTAAGTGTCTGAGTACTGATAAGCAGACACCTAGGCAGGGTAGGCGGAATTGCACTATGCACAAGGGTGAAAACCAAGCACCTAGTCCCTGCCTCCTTTTAAATATTTTGTCTAGTTCCTCAATCAATCCTTGTACCTTTAAATTCACTCTCAAAAAGGTTATGAGACATTATGTCCAAAGTTAGTGTTCTTCATCAAGCCTCAAGAAGTACACTGTGCACCTACCCACAATTTTCCTTAATTCACCTAGTCTCTCTAGGTAAGGTACAAACACATATTGCCCTCAATCTGTTCAGAGATGGTCCCATATGCTATATTATTATACATGCAAATCTACTTAAGTTTTCCAAACCAAATAAAATGCAGTCATGTAATTAAAAAAACAACACTGTATTAAAAGATACTGGAACTGCAAGTGAGTTCAAAAGCATACCCTCAAAGGAGTTGAAGAGGATAGTGAATCGTCTTTGTTGAGATCATATGAAAGAATGTGAGATAACTCAGTGGACACCCATGCTATCCATACATTATGAGCCATGATGCAAAGTGACTGCAGGGTCTTATTGAGTTCATCAAGTCTAGGATTGGATCTATCATCAGCTCCAAACAAAGATACTGCAGCAGCAATAGTTTGTCTTCTGGGGCTATCCAAGAATTGACTTCCAGGACTCTTGGGACTGTCAAATGTGCGCCTTCTGGGTGTAAAAGATACCAAAGAATCGAAAGATGCCCTGGAATGTCTTGGTGTAGGTGATGATAACCTTGCAAATGCCGCAGCACCAGCCTCCTTTACCCACTCCCTTGGGGAACCTAATATCAGGGGTACATGACTTGAATGGTATCTCAGCGCAAACAAGAGACGACCAATGAAGAGAGACCTCTCTGCTATAACAGAAGCTGCAGGTATGTCGTTACCCTCCTTTTTGGTTCCCAACAAAGCAGAGAGCTTTCTGAGCTCAGCTTCTAATTCTTTCAGTACTCCCGAGATGGTCCTGTAGCATTTCTCTTGGAGGTATGGCACCAATTCCTTCAGCCTTGGGGCTGAATTATGTGACTCCACAAAGCTTAACAGATCGTCCAGGATATTCTTGCATTTACTGTCAATTGCACTCCTGATCCGACTAACTTCTGGCCCAAAATACGATGTTAGGCAGCTATGGAAATCATTTTCATCAGCGATTGGTTTCAAGTGTGCCAAAACTCCGCCTTTCTTGATCTTAGACTCTGAGAACCAGAAACCGCCACCCTTTGAAGATTTCCGCAGGTATGCAAGGAAATCTCCAGCATCCTTTGGATCAGCACTGGCACCAATAGCATGAACTGATTCCTTCACGTTAACACTAGCACCCAATCCATCAAGCTCTGAATGCACAATGTCTTTCATCCGCCGCACAAATGCTTCCTCCATCCAATCCTCAAAAATATCCTTGCCGTCCTTCAAGATCAACCCACGGATCTGATCCCATGGCGACTCAATATCTGACCCAAAGACGCTCTTCAGCCACTGATCCAAACTTGCCTCCAATCCGTCCCTCCCATCTAGTGCATCACGTACAAGCCTTTGCACTGATCCAAGCAGCTCCCCCCACTCCCAATGGCATCAACCAACTTTTGCCCACCAGCAATCACACCAAAAATTTCAGTGCAACATTCCTTGAGCCAATCCATACAAGCCCGTGCAACAACATCTGGCTCAAGCAGCACCATTGTAGCCTCAAGCTGGTTCATATGCTCCTTCCACAACCGTGCTTCATCATCAGGGTCCGGAATGCCACCGAACAACTGCTCAGGCGGTGTCTTCTCAAGCACCGTCTTGAAGAACAACGGCATATCGCTGAGTGCAGGCACAAACAACTGTCCAACGTGGCCAAGCGTGATCCGCACGATCCTCGCGACATCGCACAGTACAGAGGTGTAGGATGACAGATCCGAGGCGAGCCCAACTAGGGCTTGGGAGATCCAAGCGCGGCGCGAGGTGAGGAAGAGGAGGAGCGCCTGAGCCGGGGCAAGCGACGGGGCGTCGATCGCGGCCACGGCCGCAAGCGCGTCAGCGTGGGCCGCCACAGGGAGGCGGCGGTCGGCGAGGCGCTCGCGCGAGCGCTGAGCGATCTGCGGCCGGAACGCCTCCACGAGCTGCGCCTGGTGCGCGAGGAGTGGGAACCGCGCGGCGGCCGCGGCGTCGCGGGAGAGCCGCCCGTACACGACCTGAGCCCGCAGGTACCGCCCCGCCGCCTCCAAGAGCAGGCCCTCGTCGAGCCGGCCCCAAATGTGCTCCGGCGTGTCAACCAGGTACTTGGCGCGCGCGGCCAGCGCGTACAGCCTCGCGCGCCCTCCTCCAGCAGACGGGGACGGCGAGGCGGCGCTTACGGCGGGAGAGGGTTCAGGGGCGGCGAGAGCGACGACAAGGAGCCGGAGATGCGGGCGAGGTTGTCCGGATATGGCATCGGAGGACTGCTTGATGAGGAGGATGGAGTCCGCGGAGTCCAGCAGGTCGCGGTAGCTGCGCCCGACGAGCTGCCGGAGCTCCTCCTCCTTGGCGGAGATCTCACGTCGGGTGGCGCCCTCAGCCGCGCGAATCTCCGGGATGCGCTTGGTGCGGAACAGCTCCTCGGCGTCGGCGGCGCCGCTGCCGCCGCCGCCTCCGGTAACGGCCGGCGCAGGCATCGCGGCCCCGCTTGCCTTGGAGCGCGCGGCGAGATCCAAGAGAGGATCGGGAGGGAGGGGTGGGGGAGAGACTGACTAGTGAAGCGGCACGTTCGTTCGAGTAGCAGGAGGACGAGGTGGAAGGAGGGTGTTTGGTGGGGGCAAAATATCCGGTGCAAAACCACATCTACTGAAAACCGCATGAAACCACGTAAAAAAGTCGTCTAAATTTACGAGAAAAATCACAGAAGTAGGTGATATCATGATACACAACCTTGTAAAATATTTCATCAAACTTGACTTCGTTTATGAGATATAAAAATAACAAATTTCTATCAAATTGTGCGGACAACTTTAGGGCTTCAAAATTGTTATTTTCATATCTCACAAACGAAGTCAAGTTTGAACGAGATATTTTACAAGGTTATGTATCATCATATCACCTACTTCTGTGATTTTTCCGTGAATTTAGACGAGTTTTTGGCTATGGTTTACGGGTTTCATGGTAGATAATAATTTGCACCCATATTTTGCCGTTTTGGTGGGGCCGATAAGTTAGTCAAGGGTGGGCCATACAAGTCAGAGAGAGGGCTTGGTGAACCGGGAGGGCAATGGTGGGGACGGTTTGTCAGTGGTTGAGAAATTGGCCGGTTTGGTGGGCCGTTAGTTTCAGGATTTTTGAGTTGAAAAATGCTATACCAAGCACTCTTTGGAACTAAGGGTTTTTTTATATGTTTTTATTATATAAAAATAAATTCGTTTTTATAAAATTCTATACGATTTTTATAAATTTTCTATGTTCTAAAAAGAATTTCAAATGCTACAAGACTTGAAGTGATTCGACGTTAGTACAACAATGCAAGGGGTCCAAAGTTCATACTGCCATGTGTTGGTCATAGTCATTGGAGCTGCAATCAAGGCCTCTTTTGGTTTGCGGGGGAACCAAAGGAAAAACGTAGGAAAGTTTCCTTTCCTTTTGATTCACCATGCCTTTGGATTCGTAGGAAACTCACGGGATTCAACCATGCGTGGTTGTCTTATTTGGAAGAAAAATCCGGTTGGATCTGCGGGAAACTCACGGGATTCAATCCGGGATGAATCGTGGTTTGTCTCAAGCGTTAAAATGTGCGCCGCTCGCCCCAAGCTCTCCAGAAAGAAAAATCGGGATTGGATCTCAGCGGCGGGCGAGCGAAGCGCCGAGGGGCGGGCGTCGCGGCGTCGGCGATTAGACAGCGTCCGTGATGCGGAGTTGCGGGACCCATGTCGTCGTTCAGCGCTTATCGTTGTCGCCCCCCCAAATCCGCTTAAGCACGGAGGGGGCCTTGGCGGCAATGGCTCCCGACGAATGTCGACGCCGCGGCCGAATAGGCGGCGCGCGCGGCGGAACTTCCTAGGTGGGCGGGAGCGGGAGGTCGAGGCCCCCGGCAGCGACGGCGGCATCATGGAGCACCTCCTAAATCGCCCGTGGACACTGCGGCCGGGGCCGTGCGGGCGCGTCCTTTGCTGGTCCGTGGCGGGCGATTTGCGGCGCCGCAACGCGGCGACCAGTCCCTCCCGCTCGCGCGCCTGAAGACGGCGACCGGTCCTGCTCCCGCGCCGTGCTCGCGAGCACGAGCTGCATGGGCCCCACGCCACGCTGTCGTCCTTGAGGAAGGAACGCGCAGACGCTACATATCCAGAAAACGGATCGGCAGCGTATCTACCCAGTAGCGCGGTGCAGCTCCATATACTGTAAATTGCTCCTCCAGTTTGCTCCCCGTACCGCGGTGCGGATAGCCTCACAAATGGCCAAGAGCCTCGCCTCGCCGCACGCGCTTCGCAGACCAAGAGCCCCCACCTCGCCGAGCGTGCGGGCTCCGCCGTCCACGGGCCGCGAGCTCCGCCTCGCTGCGTGCGAGGGCGTGTGCTCCGCCGTGGGATCCGCAGGCTGGGGCGCCGCTCGTGGTTCCTCCAGTCGTGGGCGCGGGCAGGAGCTCCGCCGCCGCCCGGAACGCGGGGGCGAGCGGGAGCTCCGCCGGCCAGACTCTTTCCGTCGTCAACCTCCTCGTTGCCCACCTCCAAGATCCGCATCCGCGCCAAGCTCGCCTCTGCGCCAACTCCACCTTCTTCGACCTCGAGTTCGCGGTTCCCGGCGAGAGCGTCGCGTCCGACGCCGGAGCAGAGGCCGCTCGTCCTACATCCTCCTTCGCCTAGATCCGCCTCCAACCCCGTCGCCTCCACTCCGCGTATGGTCGGCCGCCTTGGCCTTCGGTGCCTGACCTGGGGAACGGCCACCTCGGTGCGTCTTCCGGCAGCGTTGGGGATGGCCGGGGAAGGAGCCGGCGTCGCCATGGGGCCGCCCTCCGCGGCAGCGTGCGCGGAAAAACGTCGAGTCCTCTGCGGGCGCCCCGGTCACTGTTACTTTCCTACGAGCTTTCCTACGACGGAACGATTCGTATATGAATCGATTGCCTTCCCTTTCCTGCGTCGTTCAATTCCTACACCTTTCCTTTGCTTGCCCCGACAGCCAAAAGGGGGGCCTAAACATTTCAAGAAATTTTGCACACTGAACGGCATGTGGTATGTGCAGTCTTCAGTAGAGCGCGAATTTCTTTATAAAACAAACAAGAGCACGAAGCGTATAAGTTATCAAAACAATGTTGAAATGCTGAATATGTAGTGTTTGGTGAGACGGGAGAAGTCGTACTCAAGTTAATGCTCTATACACTCCATGCTTCAACGTTAAGCATCATGTGAGGCAACTCCAAATCCACGGCCCCAGGAATTAGGAAAGATTGACTTCAAAGTACGATTTGCTTCAACGGTAAGGATCGTGAGCATCGGACTTTGTGAAAGTCCATGGTAGCTTTTAGCATTTTTTTTTGAGGTAATTTCGTTTCTACTAAATTTTCATTCATATACAAGTAGCTAGTATCATTGTCTATTTCAGACAATAAAATAAAATGCCTGTGAATTTGTTAAATACGTTAGTTTCTTAATCAATTGTTGATTATTCACAAAAAAAAAACTATCTACGAGGGATAACATGTATTTGTAGGTTGTGCCCCTTACAAAAAATAATGGACCCATGTACATGACTACTCCCTCCATCTCAATATACATGTCGTTTTAGAGGATGAGGGGAGTATCAAGGTAGTAACTAAATGACCTGCATGCTCCTATAATTTCAATGATTGTAAAGACAAAAAAAACACCGTGCATCGTACTTTAACGCTGCTTCGTCAACGAGAGGATAAGCCTTGCCACCATCTCATTTTTTTTCATTTTTTTTATTCACGTACGAGTACTAGTGGGAGGCAGGGATGGAATCCATGGATGGATTGTTGGCAAGCCTAGGCATACTCGTAGTCGTAGTAGGGTGCAGGCTAAATGACTTGTATTTTGAAACTTTTTATGGATGCTACAACGACATGTACATTGAGATGGAGGGAGTAAATGCCATTTTGGTGATCTATATCTACGTCTATGGAAATCACATAGACCGACAATTCAATCTCTGCATGCAAATCCCAACTAAGTACCGCATCCGCCTAATATATAATTGACACACCATCTTCCACTAAATATCATTACTGTTTTAAATCTAGTAACATACAACGCATATCAACGTCATACTATTTGTGTGGCCATCTATCACATTCTCCTATAATTTAATATAACAAATAATATGTAGTTTTTTTATTAGATTCTTTTATTAGCTTGTCTAATTAAGCTTTGACGGCAATTTGATTTCGAAAGTTCAGCTGAAAATGGAAAGCTATTGGCAATTTGATTTCAAAAGTTCAACTATGCGTACTTCCTCCTAGAGAAAATATAACACCAACTTAAAATTAAATATGGTGTTCTAAAAAAATAACGTCAAGATACGAAACTTCGTTTAAAAATTCTGCAGAGGTAGACCGTCAACTAGTTAAGACGACAGTTACTTTAAGTTACGTAAGCGGCATCAGAATTTTGACCGTTCCCATGTCGGCACTACGTGACTGACAGATGGACCCATTTTGCCAGACACCCAAGCGAAGTCGAATCGTTCCAGCCCCACCTGCCATTGACCCAGCAGCGCAACAACCTCCCACACGCCAAACCCCGCGCCTTCCCAGAGCCACACACACACGCGCGCACCGCGTCGGCTCGCTGGTTCGGACCGACCAACTCAACCCCACACGGCACACCCCCGCGGGTTAATAAAAGATCCCTCCCCCAGCCTCTCACGACTCTCGCCTCGCGCCTCCCCACGACGCGAGCGAGCCCAACACGCAAGCGGTGCGCTTCCTCCTCCGCCCCGTCCGCCTTATCCGATGGCGTCCCTCACCACCACCACCTCCTCACCGGCCGCCCTCCCGGCGGCCACCACCACCGCAGCCGCGGCCTCGTCCATATCCCCCACGCCGGCTCGAAGCGGCCGCTCCTCGCGGGCGACGACGCGCCCTGGCGCGCCACCGCGGCCACCGCCGCGGGGCAGGGGATCCGACCCGTCCCACGCATCCACCACGCCCCCGTCCTACGCGTTGCCACAGAGGGAGACTCCGCCGCCTACGCCCTCGCCATCATGAAGGTACGTACGCACGCACCCTTCCCCCTCCCCTGGCTTGATCGGGGCTGGGTTGGGTTGGGTTGGTGGGGAAGGAGGCTAATTCTGGAGGTTGGTTGGTTGTTCCGCAGCATCCGGATCCGATTGGGGAGGGGCTGGCCATGGAGGCGTTCGCGGAAGCAGCCGGGCCGGAATGCATCGTGCCCGGACAACAAGCGCCTCTAAGGCTCATGGGGCTCAAGGTACGAATCCGCCGGTTTCCTTCTCTAGTATTATGTTAGGAATTTACATCGTGATTCATATGTGGTTGGTGTAGTTTTTAGTTATATTCTATATATGGTCTTAAGGCCGTTTCGTGATGGTACTCGTCGTTGATTTCGTTCAACTATATGTGCCCTGGTCCTGTGGTTGATCATCATCAATTCATTCGTTCATGCATACTGTTATTGATCCATTCGTTTATGCATAACCGTTGTCGATTCATTTATCCGTGCATAAACTGTCATTGATTATATCATCAATTGGTTCCCTCGCTTGCAATTGGACAGGCTGCGTGGTCGATTTTGTCGTACTAGTTGTAGTATAAATAATAAATAACTAGAAAGAAACACCTATATAGTACTGTAATATGAGACGATTCTATAAATCAGCTCACATCATGGTGATTGTGTACTGGAATACATCACATGCCCATTTTTTATTTTTTACATTTACACACCTGCAGGGCTTGGCTTCATACTCTATGGTTTACATTGATGATTATTAGATAATTTGGTCATCTTTGGGAGCAAGTCATTGTAAATTATATCATCTTGTTTAAAACTTAGCAATTTTTTTCCCTTGTATGCAGGTTTGGCCCCTTGATATAGATATGAAGTTCCTAGAGCCATTTGGACGGGAATTACAATCAATGAAAAAAGTGAGTCTTCAGCATTAGACTTTGTCTACATGTTTTCCTTTGATGAATCACTGTTTGTTTGAGTTATGAAACACTCGGTTATAAACTAGTTAGCAATAACATGTGTTATGTCAACATATAACCTTATACGGTTCTAGCAATCATCAGGTGGGCCTTCTGTTCAGTGTTTTCCTGTAATTGTTACTGGATTCACAAATGTGTAGCCACTGGCAGACTTGTTTGCACTAAGTTGAGAGAGATAAGTAGGATATGCAGTTATCAATGTATTAGCTACACCATTAGTTCATGATAAAACATGGGAAAGATAGCAGGCATCATACTCTGCAAACTCGCTAAGTGCAGCCATGTATAAACTGGTTATGTCCCTCTTACCTATTATTTCTGGGCAATCTAGTGGTTCTAATGGTATAGAGAATATGTCCACTGTTGAGCATGGTTTGAAAACTCTGCTTATATAGTCCAGCAAATATTTATCTTAGTAATTTGAAGAAATCAAGAGCGTAATTAATTTTCTGTATAGAATTTCTTACTCAGGCATAGATTCTAATTCACTGGATCCATTTCTAAAATTAATGTAGTTTTAGCGAAGAGTCTCACTTGTGTGAGAGTGAGACCAGGGTAGTGCTAGACTAGTGATACGTCACTGCTGTCCATTTAACCATATCAGATCAGAAACATCATATATTCATTCATATAGGACCTGACCGTGTACAGGTAACCATGATAATGGTCTTTAGTGGCTTGTTGACTGTTTAGACCTTGCTCCATATCCTCTTGCTTCCTATGCTAATATACTGTTCTGCACTTTTGCAGTTCATGGACAAGTCGTGCAGTGTTATGGACTCATCTATGGCAAACAAGTAGGCACATGGCGCATCGGTTACGTCCAGTACAGCTGTTGTTGTATCCACCTGCTTGCTGAAGTTACAAGACCCGAAAAATAGGAAATTGAAAGAAGAACCATGGAGAGAAGCCAAATTCTTTTGCATATCTTGCCCACCCTCACCTGACGGAACAAGATATGGCATCGGGAGTGCAGTAACGATTAGTGAGTAGTCCTGTGTGGAGCCTGGGCACAGCCTCTGCCAGTATAAGTGCTCTACGTGTCATACATTTTTTATGTTCATGAAACGTTGATCCACTGAGAAAATATATCTTCATCAGGTGCCAAGGGATCGGTTTGAAAAAAAAAAATCTTACGACAATCTCCCTTCAGTGATGTTGCTAGATCAATTTATTTGTTCTCAGGCGCGGGCCACATGGGCGGGCCACATGTAGTGGCGAAGTCAGAATTCTTTCGAGTTAGCATTTGTGAGGCGTGTTGGTTCTGCGGGAGAGCTGTGAGCTTGTTTATTGCCGTGTTTTCCTATAGTTTTCAGCTCAATGTTCGTGTAGGATCTGGACATTCTTTCGGGCCACACAATCCCTCCTGCCCGTTCACGCATAGTATCGCCGCGCGGATTGCGATGGTGACAAGCATGGAATGGATTCCGTTGCTTACGAAACTGAGGCACTGAGCAAAGATGGCAGTGACCGTCACGGATAGATGCCGGTGCTGGTGCCGGATAAAATTTGTACGTTCCTGGCCCGTTGCTTTTATCTTGGCTCAAATGAGCGACACCGGAGCGATAATGTTGAAATCGGCGCGGGAATCCACGAAAAATGTTGGTACCCCTCGTTTTGTTTCAGCTTTTCTGGATTTGAAGGGTCAACGACTCAACGTGCTTGCCCGTAAAGGTGGCTAAAAGTCCGCCGATGTTTTTCATATCGGTGTTGCCGGCACGCGGACGTCCAATGAAGATAAAATCCTTACAAAAATCTTACGACAGATACATAGGAAAAGTGAAAAAAAAATTTGTAACTACAAAATCAATGGACCATACTAGTAGTATGGTATTTGCTTAAAAAACATCGGACGCCAGTATACCCGGCCAAAATCGCTTGCCAAATCTGAATCATCATATTTTTCTATAATTGTCCGCCTCGTCGCGGGCTCAGGTCACGTCAAAGATCGGAAGATGGATGGCGTTAAAAAAAATCTTGCGACAGATACATTTTGCAGGAGAAATGAAAAAATTGTAACTACAAAATCGATGAACCATAGTAGTACCTCCAAATTTGCTTGAGCACACATACGCGCCGATTCAAATTCAGTATACCGTTGAAAATATGCCATTTACCGCACGAAAATCCAGCAAGGCAAGCAACTATGAATCAGATCATATTTGTTCTATAATTGGTCTCAGCTCTGTCCACGTGGAAAGGAGACATTGGTTGATCTTGTACCCGTCATGCCAAGAATTCGCCGGCGCAGCAGCTCCATCGCGGTCACGCCGTGGGGATCATACCGCTTCCCATGTCAATGCCGCTGTCAATGCCGCCGCCACGTTTACCTCTGAAGACTGTGACTTCGACGTCCAGCTCCACCGTGCCGTTGCTCTGCTCCAATGACAAGCGGTTGCGGAGCTGTTCCGACAGCCCCACGCCCTCGCCCCGGGCCGCCACCTCCAGGGCCTTGTCCCAGCGCTTTCCCGCGCAGTCCCGCGGCTCCATGGTCGACCAGCCGAGCACGACGCCCGAGTACATGACGGTCAAGTCCGCGCGGTCGATGCACGTGTTGCGAAGGTTTAGGGTGAGGTTGAACTCCGGCGAGAGCACCGCGGCGACCGGCCCCGCTGGCCCGCCGATGCCGTCGTAGCCGGTGAGGTGGACGGAGAAAAACGGGAAGCTGAGGTAGGCCATGTGCTTGAGGACGACGAGGCAGATCGTGCCGAATATGGTGAACGCGAGCCATCCGGTCCAAAATCCAAGTGAAGGGCCAGCGCGGCGCGGCGCGGCGACTTCGACCGGACGCTGCTGCTCCGCCGTCATGCGGATCGACTTGCACCGCGACAACGTGTTTGTTGTCGACGCGCTCACCCATGCCATGTAATGCAATCTAGTCTTGTCGTCGCAACCGGCCACCAGCATGCTAGATTTAACTTCCCCCTTGAGATCAAATTAACTCTGACTGCGTGCGTGAGGATCGATCTATTCGTGTCCGTTTCCATGAAGAGAGAGGGAAAAGAGTTGGGCCTCGATCGGAGTTCTTGCAGAGAACGAGTCTCTCCCTGCTATATATCAACAAATTGTCGATCAGGCTTCATCCTTAGGCGCGAAGCAATAATAATTACCGGTTAATTGTTGGCGCATCGATGGCCACCGGCGACAGCTCCGGCGATGGCGGCGATGGCGGCGGCGACAGGCCACGTTCAGTGCTGAAAAGGTATCCGCTGGTTTACTGGTGCCTTTTATGCGCCATCCTGGTGGGCTCCGGAGCCTTGGCGGTCCACTTCTTCGCGGTCGTCTTCTACCACACGCCCGAGTTCAAGGCGACGGTGTCCTCGTTCGAGGGGCTGGACGACCCGGCTGCCACGGATGCGGCGCCCACGTTCCGCGTTGCGTTCCGCGTCAACAACGACCGCAACATGCGCCAGTTCTGCGCCGAGCGGGGAGCGTGGCCGTGTCGTACGCCGGCGTGCCCCTCGCGGGCCGCCCTTCGCGGCGTTCTGCGTGCCGACGGTGGACCGTCGGCAACACCGTGCCCCACGCCGGCGTGCCCCTCGCGCGGCCGCAAGGTGGACCGTGGCCACGGGCGAGCCAAGGGGATGCGGGGGCTTGCCCGGGGCTGGGCTGCGCAGGCTCATGGAGGGCCAGCGCCGGCGGCGGGAGAGGGTACCCCTGTCGGTGCAGGTGACCATGGACAAGTTCACCACCTACTACTTCCAACCGATGCTGGTGTGGTGCAGAGCCATGCTGGATGGGCAGCCCCTGAGGCCGCCGTCGCTCTGCTCGCGCTTCTCTGTTTTTGATCTCGAGCGTGCTCTCGGTGGTTGGACTAGCTACCCCAGTTTGTAAAGCACTAAACGTTTATGTGTTCCGATTGTGCGTGCTACACCAGTTTGGCCTCAAATAAAAATGTCGGTCTGTGTAATTTTTCTGGATTTCGATATCCTTTTTTTCTCGTAGACATGGGTCGACTTAGAAGATTTTGAGACCTCCGAAGTTTAAGGGATTCCACTATATATAATTTCGACCCTTGTTTCTTGGGACCACATGGACGACATCTTAGAACTTATTTGGTGGCGCTCGTCTTCGGCATAGCACTATCGAGAAGCTGCATATGTCAGGAGTGCCTCTTCGCATTTGAGGTATAAGCTCTTTTCGCTTATGGTGGCTGTCCTTTGACTCGTGTATAGTAAAAAGGCCGAGGATTTAAAATATCGTTTGCTC
Source organism: Hyparrhenia diplandra (assembly GCA_015847255.1). Lineage (NCBI taxonomy): Eukaryota > Viridiplantae > Streptophyta > Magnoliopsida > Poales > Poaceae > Hyparrhenia > Hyparrhenia diplandra. The sequence goes on from JADLZK010002502.1 coordinate 66,040, forward strand.
CAACAACATACCCATCTCCGTCGCTCCCCCTTCTTTCTCCTTCATCCCGCACCAAATCCGAGCTCGGCACACCACCTCCTGTGCCGGTGCATGCGCCTCCGCCACTAGCGTGTCCTACAACGCGCTGCACGCGTCTCCTCGCCGAAGCCTCTTCGAGTGCTGCTCCGGGGCCCCTTTCGCCGGTGCCCCAAGCCGCCGCTGTGCGCCGCCCTGGGCCCTCTCGCCAGCAGGCCGAGCCCCCTCCGCGTGCCACGCTGGATCTCCTCCGTCGGCGCCTCAAGCCACCTCACCCCTTGTGTCGTGCGCCCAGCTCTCATGCGTGGTGGCCATGGCGAAGGAGGGGGTTAGTGGAGCTAGGCCTGGGCAAAATACCCGATACCCGTACCCAAATTACCCGAACACGGATCCGAATTACCCGAACCCGAGGTACCCGATCCCAAATTCGGATAGCGATTTTGATTAGCGAAATTAGTTTGGGTAATTCGGTAATACACTTCGATTACCCAAACTACCCGAACTACCGAAGATTTGGCTTCATCTTTATATTTACCATGTGTTGTTAGTTGAACACCTAAAATTATCAATTTATTAGAATATAAATTCTCCCTCCGGTCCCAAAACACAATAATATACTTTTCTTCACAAATTGTTATTGAAATTCTACACAAATTTCTAGTAAAAATTATATATAAATTGCTACTAAAGTGCTTTGCTTCAATCGTCGAGCAGCTGCAGCAACATAGACGGCGTACCGGTGTACGTGCATGTGAAAGCCATCGCTTGCTGTAGCACGAGGCGGTGTACGGACGCATCGTCGAACAGCTGCTGCCTGCTACTGCTGGACATGATGCTGCTGAGCCCGAACACGTCGAACACCTCACTGACCACCTTATATAGCCGGCCGGACGTGGTCGATATGCATCAAGCCATCGTGCACGGCCTTCAGCATGACACTGGCGAGAGGCGGCCGTCCCGGCGCTCATGATGGCCTCGGCACCGGATGTAGCGAGGACACGGGTCTGGCCTACCTCGTCACGTCGCGGCTCTGCGACGCGTACCGCGTGCTGACGACTCAGGGCCGCCACGCCATCGAGGGATAGGCCAGGGTGCCGCCCAGCTCGCCTCGCACGTCACGGTGCCTGTGCACGGAGCAGCGGAGGCGGCGGATCTACTGCAGTGGTGACGACGATGAGGAAGAAGATGGATATTTTAAAATAGCCCCGCGTGAAGTGTGTAAATAATTGCGTATTTTATGTGCATGGGCTTTTTTGTTTATAACCCCACAGATCTTTTATTTACAAGCAATCAGGTCCTATCCTTGCACGCGCGGGCAGGAATCCGTGCCGTTTGGATGAACATGAGACCCCAAAAAAAATTGCTACTAAAATTTTGTGTAGTTTGTTGGACTTTTCTTATAGAATATAATTCTCTAGATCGAACACAATAATATACTATTCTTCACAAATTGTTATTAAAATTCTACACAAATTTCTAGTGAAATTATATATAAATTGCTACTAAAATTTTGTGTAGTTTAATGTTTTTAAAATGGGTAGATCGGGTATACCGAGGCGAACCAATTATCGGGTACCGAAAAAATAAAATAGCGGATTTTTCATTACCCGAATTTTAAATTACCCGAATTACCCGACCGAAAACATCGGGTAACCCGAACGCCAGGCCTAGGTGGAGCGGTGGTCATGCCGAGTCTGCAGCTCTCATGCAGTGGTCATGGCGATGCGTCAGGTCTGCTGGGGCTGGTGGAGCGTCGCCGCGGCCCCAGCCTTCGTCTCTGCGCCCGTGTAGGTGGGCGCCAACGACGACCTCATGCAGTTCGGGAACTCGGCGCGGCCTCCTACGGCCCCACCATAGCAACGGGCCAGTGATTTGGGTCGAGGAGAGAGAAGGCGTATATTTGCCTTCCCTCTCACCTTCGACTATGTGACTCATTTTGGGTTTGGGTGGCCGGGTTCCCGAACCAAACAGGATCACAGGCACCGACGGAGAGGAATAAATTTAACAACTAGTATGATCCAAAAGTTGCGATTTTTTTTTGTTCTGCCTAGGATCAGAGGTGGTCTATATTAAAATATGATTAATATTTATAAAACATCTTGTTATTGGCGATCTTTTTTGATGGTTTTTTAACAAATTTATTTGGAGATTTAAATCTTCTATGTATTTTTATCGATGTCAAACTTTACGAAAACCCAAAAGCGTCGTTTAGATGGGACATCTAAATATGAAAAATAAAGTTGCGATTCTTTAGTTAGGATCAGAGGTGGTCTAGATGAGAGAGAGAGATGCACAAAAAACATCTTTTGACTGTTGGTCGCTACCTCCAAGCACATGAAACGAGGATTGAGAGAACCAGCTTTGGAGCATGAGCTTTTTTAATAGCTGCATACACAATTCTTCATACTTCAAAGGAGAGATATAGTGAGGAGAGAAATAAATTTAACACCTAGGACCCATAGTTTTTTCTTTTATATTGTTTGGATCAACCGTTGGGTGGGTGAACTTTTATTTGCTATAACTGAATCTCAGATGGCTAGCAATAAGAATTGCGGATGGCCTAAGGGCCTCCACATTTGAGCACCATAGGAAGGGGTAGTTAGTGACTGTTGGTCGCTACCTCCAAGCACATAAAAACGAGGAGGTGAGAGAACCAGCTTTGGAGCAGGAGCTTTTATTAATATAGCTGCATACACAATTCTTCATACTTCAAAGGAGAGATATAGTGAGGAGAGAAATAAATTTAACACCTAGGACCCATAGTTTTTTTTATAACTAGTGTTGTGGATCAACCGTTGGGTGGGTGAACTTTTCTTTGCTATAACTGAATCTCAGATGGGTAGCAATAAGACTGTTGCGGATGGCCTAAAGGGCCTCCACAGTGGAGGAATAGGAAGGGGATTAGTTAAAGCATCTCCAATAATTTTTTTGGATGGAGGGGAAAAGAAAACACATTTTTTTAAATTTGCAAAAAAAAAAAAAAAGTGGTCTCACACTTTTTTTGGCAATTTGGATTGGCATTTTGGCTAGTTTTTTTTTGGGGGTAAACCATCCTCAACTTGGAAAATATGCTATAGTCTAGGAGGACTTGTCAAAAACTATCTTCTCAATGCAATTTGCATGTTGCATGATCCATTGACACTCGAAAATAAAATAATCTCCCTACTTGCATGTTTGCTTGGTTGTTTTTTTTTCTTTTTCAATAAATATAGCCAACATCACCAAAAAACAATTGGAGGTAATAAATGAGGATAGAAACCATAGTAGTTTTTCACTTGGAGTATATTTTTTGGAACTAACCTCAATCTAACCCTTTTGTTTGAATATTTTTACAAAACTATATGGATCTGCTTCTTAGACCTTACTAATGGGTAGTAGCACTACTCCCGGCAACAAAAAAAAAAAAAAATCATATTATTTCACTCAACCTCACTTCCACTCACTATAGACACACCAAATCTGCAATTGCATGCTCCTTATTACCTTGTACAAGTGGAATGATGCGTACTGCTCCCTGCTCTTTGGCCCTACCTTATTACCGACCTCGACAACATACATTGCGCCTGTCCTAAGTAGTCCTTATTGATAATCACAGTCTTGTTATGATAAACTGAAACACAAGTGGCAGGTAACAAGACTATCGTATTTCATGTTTTTATTTCTTCCTCTCTCTATACATCCGTCGCAGTCATCAAATTTTCCTTCTGGCTTTTGATAATTTACGTGCACTCATCCCTACTTTATATCTCTACTTCTATACCAACTATCATTGATGGGGCCCACTTATAATTTTATCTAAATATATCCATATGAGATCTATTTTGAAGAATTTATTGAAGCGAATTCAATGGTGTAATCAGAATTTAATTTGGTCTTTTAGTTTATGAGTTATAATATTTTTATGTAGTTGCAATCGTGGGGCCCGCGTTTGGCACATGCGCTCTCTCTCCACCTCTGCCTCCCGCGCTCCGCGCATGCTGCCGCGTGCGTGCGTGGGACCCCTGCATGCTCCTCCAGTACCCACGCGAATGCCGCTTTTCTTCCCGGAAAAAGGCCGGTGCTGGATGGTACCGGGCCTCCCAGTACGCCGCTGCAGGGTTTTTTTTGGATGTGCGTACTGGAGGAAGCACATCCATCCCCGCTGCAGATGGTCTAATAACGAATAAAACACTTCCTCTAAAAAAAAAAAATGTCAGATAGTAGAATAGGATCCTTGGCCGCTGCCCCGCTGCCACTGCGACTGTTGGGGAAAAAAATGTGCCTCTTTGTCAATCCCAATCCCAAGGTGAAAACAAACCGATTCGAAGGTCCTCTCCCAAATCCGTCCCATTTGGCCACCTCAATCCCTAGAGATTTGAAAAAAAATAACCCTCCTCCCTTTTTAAACCAGTCACTCTCTCTCACTCTCCGCCGGTCTCCCTCTCCCGTCGAGGCGTCGACTCTGCATGCGTGTTCAAACCAAGAACCAATCCCTCATCCCCTCCGTATCAATCTAGCGTTTCTTGGCACCTCAGATCAGCATATTCCATCTCCAACCCCCGGCTCCGTTCCCCTCACGCTTTGACCAAGAAACTCCAACCATCTCCGAGCACGAAGTCGAACACGCGATCCCATTCCCATTCTCTCGCCCACTGCAACCTCCAGCAACCCGCGGCGCCAAGCCTCCAAGCCTAGAAGCAGAGCACCGAACACAGGAGGCCAGGAAAGAAGAGGAGGCACTGCCGTCCCCGCGCCGCCGCTGCCGGTGCCGAGGGGAATGGGGCGGCACGGCGTGGACCAGATCAGCGCCGCGGCGGCGTTCGCCTGGGTCGTCCTCCTTCCCCTGTTGCTGCTTGTGGGCGTCGCGTGCCCGGGCGCCCAGGCCGGCCAGACAAGCGAGTACCGGCGCCAACTCGGCTCCGCCATCGACATGCCACTCGACGCCGATGTCTTCCGCCCTCCCCGGGCTACAATGCGCCCGAGCAGGTAAACCGCTCGATAGGATGGATGGTCCCGTATTATGCTCATCAGTCATCATCATCACGACTGTTTTCTCGACTTCAGAGTTCAGAGTATGACGCCGATGTCTTCTTTGGGATACTGTTCGCGTCCGGTAGCTCGCGGGTTTTGTTGCTCCGTAGTAGTGGTCTTTGCAACGTGAAAGGCACGACTCGCCGGAGTCGGTAGGGTGGATTGCCATGTTCTGCACAATCTTTGATGCTTCCAGGGAATCTGTATTTTGTTTGTCTGTTTCTGTTTGATTATATTCTGTAGTTGTCGTTAATCAGATCGTTTGTATGTAGTATGCTTGTCACTAGTTACATGTTTCCTTGTGAGTACTAGCTAGGCTGAGACAAGAAAATTCTTTCCCAATAGAAAATAGTACATGTGAAATTTATTACTGCTGGTTCCTTTGGTCCGATTAGCCACACTATGTTCTTGAATTCAAATATTTTCATCTGAAAATCTATGTCCTTTTCAAATAATTCCGATTAGTCACACTAGTGGACTTGCGTGGTTTGCCTGCATATGCTCCTGTCAGCTATCCTACTGAAAAGCCGTTTGAAGATAGTTTATGGACCATTTTAGCATGTTTTCTAGAACCTATAGACCACAACAGCTAGTCATTGTCCATTTTGTCTTACTCCTGTGGTTTGCTTTCCACTGAATTCTGAGCTCTGCATTTTAGAAAATCTGTATTCCATCCCTTTGTATCTTCTAATAACCTACCTTTTCTCTTTAGATGTCCATTTATCTGTTGTAACATTTCGTTGGCCCATGCTATGTTCTTAGCACGTTTTGATTGAACCTACTTCATGATTCATGATTGCAAGTTACCGATTTATACTGCATCCATGAAACTGTAGGGTCTTATTTTCAGTGATTTTTCATTATATATATTTTCAGTGTTTCTTTTCAAGCTACCTTTGCATCCTCAATCTCAGGCCACAAATTAAACGTTAAGAGCTCAGTGCTCTTGAATTAGAAATACTGGTTCCGTACCACCTTTTTGCTAATTTGTTTTGCTTTAGTCGTTCTTAAAGTTACCAAGAACTTCTAGAATAGTCTTCCATCATATATATTTATTTATGTCCAAGTTTGCCGTTACTTATAGGGTGTAGGACAACTTTTGTGGACTTTTTTGTTTTTATTACTTTTGTCCTAACCTTTTTGTTCTTGCTTTATCTTACTCCATAGAATTAAATATTACAATGCCTTTTGCACAAGGTTGACGTCCATTCCTTACTTTTTCCTATGCTATTGTGCTCACTTATAGTCAGTGGGGGTATCTCCACTTTGATGCTGATTGATTTTGTGCTGTAAAAGGTTCACATCACACAAGGCAATCATGATGGCACAGCCATGATAATCTCATGGGTGACAACAAGTGAGCCTGGCTCGAGTACTGTGATCTATGGGACTTCAGAGGACAACCTCAACTATACGGCAAATGGGAAGCATACTCAGTATACTTTCTACAACTACACCTCAGGATACATTCATCATTGCACAATAAAAAAGTTGGAGGTCATCATCTCATTAGAATTTTGGTCAGATGTTTGTTTGTTTTTTTTCCTCTTATGGAATCTCACTTGGATACCGGTCTTTGTTTCAGTTTGACACAAAGTATTACTATGCTGTTGGGATTGGACAAACGGTGAGGAAGTTTTGGTTTATGACCCCTCCAGAAAGTGGCCCAGATGTTCCATATACATTTGGTCTCATAGGTGCTTCCCAATATGATGAGGCTATGATTTTATTGATCATCGCTGAAATCTAGGATTGATTATATTACTGAAACTTGACAATTCTGTTCAGGTGATCTTGGTCAGAGCTTCGATTCCAATGTTACGCTTGCTCATTATGAGACCAATGCAAAAGCACAGGCTGTGCTTTTTGTTGGGGATTTGTCATATGCAGATAACTACCCGTACCATGATAATGTGAGATGGGATACATGGGCAAGATTTGTAGAGAGGAGTGTCGCATACCAGCCTTGGATCTGGACTGCTGGAAATCATGAGATAGATTTTGCTCCTGAAATTGTATGTAGTATTATCATCTACACTATTTCGTACTACATTATTTCGTATGCTATATGTTTCAATAGGCATGTTGGCAGTTCAAAGGTAGATATGCCACTAGAGCCATGCTATGGGCATTAAAATGTTCATTCAGTTGCATACATTTGCAGGGCGAAACAGAGCCATTCAAGCCATTCAGCCACAGGTATCCCACACCCTACAAGGCTTCTGGTAGCACGGCACCTTATTGGTATTCCATCAAAAGGGCTTCTGCCTACATCATTGTCTTGGCATCATACTCAGCGTACGGTATGTGTATGTTGGACTGATGATGTGTTTTAGTACTTTGGGTAAAAATAATACACTGTCATATGTGGTGGTTGCTACTAGCATCTATAATGAATTAGGGTGTTTTATCTATAAATGCTACTGTTCCTTTTCCAGGAAAATACACTCCTCAGTACAAGTGGCTTGAGGCTGAATTTCCCAAGGTCAACAGGAGCGAAACACCATGGTTGATTGTCCTCATGCATGCTCCATGGTACAATAGCTATAACTATCACTACATGGAAGGTGAAACCATGAGGGTGATGTATGAGCCATGGTTCGTGAAGTACAAAGTTGATGTGGTGTTTGCGGGACACGTCCACGCCTATGAACGCACAGTAAGCACCTCTGTACTATTTTTGTTATGAACTTCTGAGCCTTCTTTTTTTTTTGTGTGTATATCTATGTCTCCATTTCAGTGAAAGCTTTTCAGTTCAATTTGCTAGGCTTCAGTACTCTGGTTAAGACAATAACATATTCCTGAGTCTTGATGCGGAGTGATGTTCTCTGATTGCAGCACAGGATATCAAATGTGGCATACAACGTTGTGAATGGCCTGTGCACTCCAGTCCCTGATCAATCGGCTCCAGTCTACATCACCATCGGCGATGGAGGGAACCAGGAAGGACTGGCTACCAAGTAAGGCACCACTGCATTTTCCGATCTCCTGAGCTTCGCGAAGATGATGCCTGTTTATATTATATTTTCCCTCATTTCTTGACCAAACAATGCTTTGGGTCTCGCAGCATGTCGCAGCCACAGCCGAGCTACTCAGCCTTCAGGGAGGCGAGCTTCGGGCACGCCATCCTGGACATCAAGAACCGGACGCACGCCTACTACACGTGGCACCGCAACCAGGACGGGAGCGCGGTGGCCGCCGACTCCATGTGGTTCACCAACCGGTACTGGGAGCCCACGGACGATTCGGCCGACGATTTATAGTGAGGACCAGCTGGGTATTCGTTGTGGTTCCTCACGACCAGACCAACAAGCATTGCCCCGAATACACGAAGCCTCCGAAGCTCCAATGCACGGCCTCTGTCAGTTCCTATTAGCTCTCCTGGTCGTTGCTCGTGTTCTCCTGGAGAAAGAGAGAGAAGAAGAAAAACGTGTGAAGAGTAAAACGGAGTGGCTCTACTCTGATTGTGTACAGAATTCACGTGCACAGCATACGTTGCCGATCGCAGTAGTGGCCTGAAAAAGATACTGTTGGACTGTGGACGTGGTGTGCAAATTGCTAAGCAGAGTGTATTCGTCTAGGTGCTGGTCATTGGTCAATAATACCCTGCTTTCTTATAATAAATAAATCATAATAACAATACCCTGCTTTCGCGGCATTGCAAATTGCAGCGTTAATCTGAGGAATTCTGGCCGTGATCTATTTGTTCAAGCGGCCCGACTAGATGACTAGCATTCTTAAAAAAAAAACTTTGTCCGTGTTCTTCACTTCTAGGTCAAAGAGATCATGAAATTCTTTAAAGGTCTCCGATTAATTATAATAGAGTAAAATCTGATAAACCACTTTAAACTCGTCATTGAATTTAAAAGACAAACTTGAACTTCAATACTGAATATATACTATATATGATCCCTCTGTTCCAAATTATACATTGTTTTGAATTTTTTTTTTATACATCCATTTTGTTATGTATATAAATAAAATAATATATCTAAATACGTAACAAAATGAATGAATAAAAAAAGTCAAAGCAATTTAAAATTTATAACGGAGAGAGTAATTCTTAAATCTTAAAAGCGTATAAACACACCACTTGACCATTTAAAAGTGGTTTTGTAAGTGTTTTTCCTTATCATGGTAGTGGGGCTTGCTTATCATTTATCTCTCTTTCTCTTGTATAAAAAAAAAAAATACACGGGAGACGTATGCTTTGTATCAAATGATATAGCCGATGTATAACTTTGTAGTTTATACATTTTTATTAATAATATGTTTAAGAGGTTTGAATATTCGTTTTAAGTTAGTAGATTTAACGTTTTTTTTTTTTTTTTTCAAACGGCCTTAGATATTGACATGATCTATACTAATGCTATTGTTCCCAACAAAATCTTTAACTTTATAGTTGTTAAGTTTTTTTTTATGTAAGATCGTTTAGAAGCTCAAATATTCATTTTAAGTTCTCTAATTTTGATCCTTTTCAAATGACCCCTAAAGTTGACGTGGTCTACACAAAAGTTATTAGCTATGAATATGGCCCAACCTTGTAGTTGATAACTTTTTATTGGAGTTCATTTACAAGCTTAAAATTTTTTTGTGGTATAAAGCAATCAAAAAAATTGAATTCAAACATGAGGATTTAAAACAAATATTTGGGCATCTAAACAACCTTAGATAAATATCGTCGTGGACAAAGTTGCAGAACTTAGAGAGCTACAATTATGATGTAGACCATGTTAACATTTGAGGTCGTTTGAGTTTTTTTTTAAGTTGAATTTCAATATTAGAGAACTTAGTGCAAATATTTGAGCCTCAAAACAATCTTAGATAAAATAAAATTGTTAGCTCCAAAATTGCAGATCTTACTAGGAACTACAATTTTATTTTGGACTGTTTCACCGTAAGTCTTTTAATTATTTTTTTAAAAAAATTCTAAAATCTTAAAGATGAATATATTATTTTCGCTGAATTAAAAAAATATAATTTTTACTGTTTTATTTAAATCTTGGAATATGCCAACAACAATATAGTATTATTTACTCGTTGAATTAAAAAATGATACTAATATTTTTATGTTTTATCAGGGATAAATCTTGGAATATGCCAACATCGACCTGTTCACTGTGAACCCCTTGACACAACATGGAAGTTGAGACACTACAGTCTAAAGCACGTACTGCAGAGAGAGTACCGGCGGCCAAACAAACCAAACTCCGTTGGGCGCACGGACACGAAACAAACCGCTTTTTGCCAGCACACGGCGTAGGACCGGCGCGAGTCCCCGAGACCGAGATCCAAAGCCCCCGCCCGCCCCCGCCCGGCCTCGTCGCTGATCTCTCCCCGGGCGCGCGCGGACGCGGACTACACGCGACGCGGCCGGAGATGGAGGAGATGGCTGCCGCCGACTCGGCCACGGCCTCCTCCTCCTCCTCCCCGCCGGAGTGCCCCGCGGCCCCTTCCATGCCGACGGACCCTGACTTCCTCAGCTGCGTCCTACAGCCACCGACCTCCTCCTCGTCCCGCCCCGACGCCGACTACGCTGCCCTCCGCCGACTCCTTCTCCGCCGCAAGCCCCCGCCGCCCTTCAGCACCGAATGGTACGTAGGCTGGCATACCCCCGCTTCTTAGATCCCCTCGTTCGTATCGCATTTAGCTTTGGGGAATGGATGAATTGGACTCAATGGTGGTCGTGGGAGGCGTTCCTGCTTGCAGGAGTGGCGGTGCAACGGCAAGGGTTATGTCGCCTACCGAAACTTTCTCCTCCGGCGCATTGACGGCGGCAGCGCACACAGCACGCCCAGCAACAGGTTGGTGCTGCTGCCCGTTAGATTTTTTTTTTTCGTGTGTCGCTGCCTGCCCTGTAGCTGCTTCAGCCAACAAAATGAGACCAATGTTGCTGTGCTCGCAGTATTTTGCTATGCTAGTTCACTGGCAGTATTTTGCTCTCAACTTTAATCTTTTGAATACATAGCGTGACCGAAAAGTTAAGGTGAAATGTAACCATGATAGTTTTCATAACATCTGTAATTGATCAGTGGAAGGTGGGCTCCCTCTCCGGTACATGCTACACTCTCGGAGGCAGACAGCTGGAGTTTTATGCGGGTATGTTTCATATAATTTCACTCTCTATCCTGTGAAGAGGCTTTTGTGGATAATTTTACGCAAGAGACTGATGTAAAAAGGAAATTTTGTGCAAGGGATGCTTACTTTCATGCTGCTTTAAACTTTTGTGTAACATGCTTGATGCAGGACTTGAGAAGAAACAGCGGTGTGTTAAGCCGCACCGTAAGTATTGGCTCAAAGCAGAGTGATACTGAGCGGCATGTCAGATTTGCCGAGCCTGCATACTCATTTGTTGGAATGCATTGCATCTTTGACAACTGCAAAGCCTCAGGTTTTTTCTTATGAACCCATGGTCATGCCATGCGTTTCTTCTCTTTCTGTGATCTAGTGTTATTTTTTTTTTTTTTTTGTCTGATTGAATTGCCCTCAATTGTTTGAAAAATTTTTACAAAGCATGTATACTACTGCAGGTCGAGTGTTAGTGTGCCTTAGAGAACAACAAGGAAATACAGATCTAGTGTTTTTGACTGATTGATTTGGTTAGTATACTAGTCTTCTCATTAATGACTGATTTTATTCATGGCAGTTACGGTATTAAAATTTGGTCGTGCAAGTTCCGATCTGCTTGCATATGGTGCGGCAGATGGCAGCTTGACGGTCTGCCAGGTTTCTGAGCCACCATCTGTTCTTCAAAAGATGTCAGGGCACTCTAAAAATATCACAGGTTAGACTACATATAATTTTGCTAGTAAAGCTATCATCTTGCATCTACCTTCATTTGTCACAATTAAGGAGTGGAATATCTCCAAGGAATTAGTTATGGATAGGAACGCCTGAAGACTAGCAATCAACTTGCCTCAACCGTGACCTTTGTTTGTTTTTCCGTTTACCCCTAACTCTTCCTTCTGTCTTGTGCCCTTTTCTGTGTTTCTCTTATCCTTGTTTCCTGTGGGTTTCATCTCTAGCCTACCCCAACTAGCTTGGGACAAAAGGCTATGTTGTTGTTGTTGTTTAAAGTCAACAAAGGGTTGCTTCATACTTACCAAGATTTTCCCTCCTAAGTATCAATGGTCACTGAAGAAACTTGCGTATTGCTGAGCATATAATATATTTTCTTGAACACTTAGCATATAAATTGGTTACAGAAGTAATCCATTTGCTAATTGAATTTGGGTTTTGCCATAACCAGAAAAAGTATAAGATAGGGAAAGTTTTCTATATTTTTTTCTCGAGCTATGCAGGAGAACTACGTGTCATTTCATTAAGAAGATAGAAATACAAAGGAAAGAGGTGAAGTGCCTTTTCTAGACCCCCCAAAAAAAAACACACAAAAAAAGACCGCCAACAGCCCCTCAATTATATATTTATATAAGAGGTTTAGTTGATCAGGGCAAGTGACCTCAAGAGCAACTCTTGGAGCGCTAAAGCACCAGCAGAACACAATAGGCTGCTCAATGCTCAAAAAAAAAAAAAACACCATAGGCTGCTCTCATACACAATAGCATGCAGGACAGCTTCTAGTCTCGACCTTGCTTCTTCAAAAAACAAGTGTTCCAATGCTTCCAAAGTTTTTCAAGCAACTAAGATAATTAGTGAATTAAGGCCTTCTCTCACTTCCTTTGGAGTCCCTTTGCAGCACTGCACACGAGCTAGAAATATAGTCTTATCGGGCTTGGCGCAAGGTTGGCCATGCTGAGTTTATGAAGAATCATGGTCCAGACTTGCAGTGAGAAAACACAAGAGATAAGAACACGAGATCATTCGTTTCATCAGCTTGCAAGCGGACAGGCAGTAGGATGAGGAAGTCCGCACTTGGTCCAAATACAGTAGAAATGATAAATTCAAACTTCAGTTTGCTGTCTATTCCTTACTTATCTAGTTATCGTGTGTCTCGTGATTTTCAAATTCTAACCACATTACAGATTTTGATTTTTCATCTAATAACCAGTACATAGCTTCATGCTCTCTGGATAAAACTGTGCGGGTATGGGAAATCTCTAAAGGCACATGCATCAGGGTCGTCTATGGAGTTTCTTCCCAGCTATGTATCTGTTTTCATCCTGTAAGTTCCAACTTAGCACAATTTACAATTTGTTTGTAACCCTTTACTTATTTCATTGGTGCTATCTCCCTATACCTCTGCTGCTAATATTTCTTTGTATGGGAATCATTATGAGTTCTCTTATGGATTGCTTTGTTGCAGGTGAACAATAATTTGCTTTTAGTTGGCAATGCAAACAAGGAAATCAATGTAAACTTCTTCTCCTTTTGTTCCTGAAGTCCAAAATTTATATACTGTTATTCTCTGTCCGATATGTTGTTTATTGCTTGTGCCTTTTATCTAATATCCATGGGTCAATAACAGTGGAAACAAAAGTATCTGTCTTCTGCTATTCTATTTCTTTTGATATGGATGATGTACTCTATTGGTTAACAAAAATCTTGTAATACTGTGACAGCACTTTTTTTTCCTTGCCCCCATTTGTTTTTCCCACCTTATGATCCATTTATCTCTGTAAACTAGGCCATAAATTTTAGCACTGGGAGAGTAATCAGCAAACTTAACTTTGATGATGCGGTTACAGCTTTGGATATTGATCACACTGGGCAGTTTATTTTCGCTGGTGATGCACAGGTATCCAATAACTGAACTTGTTTAACTTGACATGATATAAGTTGTTCATTTTTTTTTGAAATGGTTCTTGAAATGCAGGGATACATATATACTGTTAGTGTGAACTCACATACAGGGTCATTATCTAGAACTCACAAGAACAAAAGTAGTAAGAGCAAATCTCCTATTACGACAATACAGTATCGGACCTTCTCTCTGGTGGCGCGTTGTCCAGTACTTCTTTCTTGTGCTCAAGATGGAAACCTTTCCTTCTTCAGGTGTGTTACTTCTTTCTTGTGCTCAAGATGGAAACCTTTCTTTTTTCAGGTGTGTTTCCTCCATGATATCCTATTATATGGTAGACTTTACATAACCATTTATATTTTTGACATTTCAGCATCATGACAGATGCTAAGGGATACTTGACTCTCATATGCTCCCTAAAACTGGCTTCACGGCTGCAGACTATCCGTGCTTCTTTCTGTCCACTTCTTTCCCTTGAGAAAGGAGAGTTCATAGGTAAGTGGGATTGGGAGTTAAAACTTAAAACTGGTTCCAACGTTTGAAGCTGTTAAATACCTAAAATTTGAATCTATTGGTGACCGTGGTTTCTTATTTCTGCAGTTTTCTTGCAGCTAGCACTTGTGTTGGCATGCTTTATTTGTACTGCTTATTGTTATTAGAACTCTTATTATTAACACTTGTAAAACTCCATTTTAGTTCACAGAAGTACCATGAATCACACGTGAAATTCGATTTAAAGTTTTCTGAACAAATGTTAATCTATATATTTAAAATTTCGAATTGGATTTACCAAAAAAATGATGTATGTCTGTGAAAGATAGGTGTATCAGCTTTTGTGGGAATAAATATATCTATTTTTCCACTTTTTGCCTTCATGGTTTTTGGTTACACAGCTGGCTTTTAACCCTTTTTTTTACAATTTGTTCTGAACTTGAAGTTACTGGAAGCGAGGACGCAAATGTTTACTTCTATGATTTGGCACGCCCAAAGAACTCGTGTGTGAATAAACTACAGGTATGTGATATCCTTACTCTGTCGCATCTTAAAACTTTTTTGTTCCACCATTAAGACACTTATGAGACCAATCATGTGTACTCCTGAAGGGACATGGTTCTCCAGTAATTGGAGTTGCCTGGAATCATGGGGAAAATTTTCTTGCCTCATCTGATTCAGATGGCACAGTCATTGTATGGAAGCGATCAAAAACTAACTAAAGCGATTCCATGCCATGAAAGATGCTTTTTTTAGAACGAAGAGTAGATGCTGTTTGATGATTCCAACAAAGGCATTTTTTTGTTGTACATTGCACCTCCATGGTATTGTTTGTAACATATAACTACACAAGGCAAGGGCAAAGATCAACCGGCCTTGATTGTATTTACTGTAGTATAGGTCTCCGTGTAGAGTGTAAAGCATTTGTGGCGGTATATCCTGTGTCATTTGTTTTAGGACTGTATCTTTGTATCATTCATGAATTTTGTCCTCCAAATATATTACACTTTGTTAGGTTTAACAGGTACAGTGTATTACATTATATATTTTACTCTCCAATTCAAAACTCCAATTACTGTCCTACGGGCTACCCCTCGCTGCATTTCCGCGGGCAGCTCGCCGCGATGTGGAGGCTTCGCTCATGGACCCGGAGCAGAACGCCGGCCTGGACGGGTTTTGACGGGTTTTGCTGGATCGCCGACCGTCCGTCCAGCATCAGGGACGACGCGTCCTCCGACGCGTCTGGCCTGGACTGGACCTGGGGTCCTTCTGCACACACAGGAGCCCGATCTGCACGCAGGCGAGCGCCTCCGTCCTGGCGTACTGCCCGCCCAGCGACGCGTCCACGATCTCCGCGACCGATCCGCGCCTCCATTTCTCCCAAACCTGCAGCAGAGATAACGTTGACCATCGAGCGAGGAAGCTTTGGCTTGGTGTCGTGCGGCATCCAACCCATAAGTTGTACGGTCATGTTTTTGGTTGCTAGAGACTAAACTTTTTTTTTAATCCTAGGGACTAATAAAAAAAGTCCCTCTAAAAAAATCTTTTAGTGACTAATAAAAGAATAGTCTCAAAAATGTTCCTTCTGTTTGGTTTGGTAGGGACTAAAAGGGACTTTTTTTTAGTCCTGAGGACTAAAAAATCCCTAAACCAAACAGGACATACAATACATTGTAACCAAAAAAACAGTGAACATAAAGCTATTTAACTTAAGAATGCTCAACCATATCATCCTTATTGTCCTCGGCATCCTCGTCATCTTCCTCATCATCAGGCTCCCCGTCAGGTTCATTCTCATCAAGTGAGCCTAGAACATTAAGGGATTTCTTACCGGCCTTCAGAATTTCTTTCATCTCATCAATCCCTTTATCGGAGATGAAATTTCCATTCATGTTCAGTTCCACAAAAACTGGTTTATTTGTGACTGCCCGTGCAAAGCACCGAGCTCCAACCCTCTGTAGCATGTTTGTACTCACATCAAGTTCCTTGAGATCTGTGTGGCCATCTTCCAATGATTTTGCAATAATCACAGCACCATTATCCTTCAGTTCATTTTCAGCCAAGGTCAGCTTCTTCAATGACTGCATTGCTGTTAGACATTCTGCCAAATCTGGGGCTGCTTTGGACTCCCTTCTATCTGCCAAATGGAGCTTCAATGGCCTGGCTGATACGATACTCACAGGGTTCCAACAGGTCGTTTGGTCACCTCTCTGGACTCGTCTCCCCAGCCAGTCCGAAATCCGAGATCTTGGGAACAATGTCGGAATCCAGCAGGACGTTGCTGGGCTTGAGGTCCCGGTGGATGATCCGCAGCCGGGGGCCCGGGACTCATCGTGGAGGTACAGCAGGCCGCGCGCGATCCCGTGGATGATCGTGTATCTCTTGCTCCAGTCCAGATCTTGCTGCTGCTATATATCACACAGAGAAGAAGGACCTCAGTGCTGTGCAGAGTGCATAGTGGAGGACCGGCACCTACCGAAAAGGATGGTGTTCAGGCTCCGATTTGGCAGGTACTCGTACACGATCAGCTTCTCCGTTTCCTCCATTTGGGCTCGTTTTTCAGCTCGTGGAAGCCCTGAGAGGAGCCCTTGGAGAGCCTTTTTACTGCAACGCATTGTCCATCCTGAAGCCTGCCCTGCGATGCGAACACACAATTGTCAGCCATCATCATCAGAAAAATTGCTGAAAGCTGTGCTTTACAAACTCAAGATTGCACACGTGGAATTTAACAAAATATGATTTGTCATTTTATGGTTTTGGATTTACTACGATTTTCAAAGGTTCAGCCAAAGTAAATAAAAAAAGAAAAAACAAAATCATCGTCACTCTAACAAAACAAGCAAAATTGTCTTAAAAACGCTCTGGGGAGGTAGAATGCACGGTTTTAAAAATTAAGGAGATGGTTTGTCTGGTTTGTAGTTGTGGTAGAAAAAAACGGACTTTCTAAGTTGAGGGAGGAAAAAAATGGACTTCAAAAATAAAACAAGGAGGAGGCGGGGATCGGGTGGACAGTGGACAACTGGATTCAATAGATAGAGGGCATGTTTGGATTCAGGTGCTAGAGTTAGTTTGGGCTAGCTTATGATCAATTAATCTAAAAGATTCCAAACAGGAGAGTTAGAGTGAGGCTAGTTGTATTTAATCCACCTAAAAAACTAGCTCACCCAAGATGTGATAATTAAGGTTAGTTTAGATTGGATCTACTAAAAAATACATTTTGTTTCTCCCCACCCCATTAAATGATTGAAAAAGGTTATTTAATACCGATCTAACCCCTCCATCCAAACACCTTTAAGCCAAAGTTAGTTTAGAGTTAGAGTTAAATTTTGGAGCTAGAAACTAACTCTAACTCTTCCAAACTTGTTCTGAGTTGTTTAAGCTAAGTTTTGCCGAGCAAAAAAAAAAAAAAAAAAAAAAAACTCAAACTCTTCCAAACAGGCCCAGAGATGCTCCGACTGCTACATCCGACGGATATGAATTCGCGTGACGGCAACCAGAGAAATAAAGTTTTTTTGTTGTTTGTTTTTTCGTTCAGAAAAACGGAAGTCCTCTCTCTTTCGGGAACTCGCCTCGCTCTCCACACGCCCAAGCAGCGGGCAGTAAACAGCCTCCGTCCTCCTCGGCTCCTCCAGCCGAACCCCCAAATCGCCGATTCCCCGCCCCAGCGCAAGGACTCCGGCAGCAAAACCTAGCCCTAGCTGCTTGGCGCTCGCCACCCCGCGCCCCCGCCCGAGGTGCGAGGCCGAGAGCGACCGCCCGGCGCCCGACGCTGCAGCGCTGCCTGTGCCCGACCCGCCCTGCGGGCTGCCCCCTCTTCTTCGAGTCCGTCGCCGCCCGCCCTCCTTTCTTCTCCTGTGCTCATGATGGAACTGGATCCTCGCCTCTACGAGAACGTCGTACGTTCATTCTACACGCGCTCTGTCTTCTTTGGCTGAGCGTGCAATTGTTTTGTTTTCCTTAATTAGCCAGACCAGACGCCTGGCTGGATTAGATTTGTCCTTGTTCGAATTGTTATCTCTTTGTTTGTATGGGGGGGGTATGATTACTTATTATTCTTGGGAGCTACGGGTTACTAAAAGTTTTTTAGTGTTTGGGCTAGCTTATGCTCTTGTGCTAGGGTTTCTAAATTAGATTAGTTTTTCTTCAAAAGTCTGTTTTTCTAGTGAGAAAAGATATGTATTGTGGTTGCGTGGCTCTGTTATGAAGATAATTTTGAAGCTTTGTCATTGAGGTGGGTTGGCATCCACCAGCGGAGTCTTAAGGGGCAATTCTTCCTCTTGGCAGGGGGTGAAAAGCTCAGGTCGATGTTTAGTGGGTGATTATATTGGGAGCAATGCTGCAAGGAAACCCAATTGTTGGACAATGTAGCGCAAATAGCTGAACAACTTCGCAAATCTTGTTATTTTTTTTTTAAAGGAGTGGAGTCTGGTCAACAGCTATTCTTTTGTGGTAAAGAAGACAAAAGAGCCTAATCACCAAGGCTGATGAGCCATATCATATTACTGTTTTTCTGGCCAAACACCTGTGCCAAATGTCTTATCTGAATAGTGTTGCTGGCCTAAAATTGAGCATTGGTCCATGTCACCTGCTTATGGATGTTATCACATTTTTGTTATCTTTTCTAGCACCACAAGATGATTCATCATACTATTTTGCATTACCTCAAAGTCACTACCACTTTCATCCTATGTCCCTCAACGTGTGGCTCACATGACCAATGACCATATGGCTCTGCCCTTAGTGTTGGCCCAACCATGCATGTTTATGTCATAGCCATGCTCTACGCAAACTATACTAACACCTTCATGTTCTACCCTTTGTCGTCTTTTTCAATCAAGGGGATTTATTACTACTGCCTTTTGCTGGATAACTGGATTAATGCAAGCTATGTCATCATCTTTGTTAAGCTGTAGTATGCTGTTGACATAAGTTTCTCCCTACTGCAGTCTGTCAGCGATAACGATGTCCGAAACATAGTTCTATCTTATCTTATGCACAACTGTTTTAAAGAGACGGCGGAGACATTCCTATCTAGCACCGGATTGAAACTACCTGTTGACTATACGGTGGATGTGGATAAGCGTAAAGGTATTTATTTACAGGTCAATACTGAATCTTTTCTACATTATGTTTTGGGGTGCACTATCTTTTGCATCTTGAAGTACTTTTTGTATGTTTCGATAAATTTATTGCTATCTTTCTTTGAAAAAACTGCCTCTGGACCATAATTTGAACTCAGTTCCACCTTGGATTACTAGTTTTGCTCCATCGAGTACTGAGGCACACAACTAAACTGAGGCACACAACTAAAAGGGAATGGTTCAGATCATACCGGGATCTTCTTTGCTGTTTTTGCTTGAGTGCAACTCCTCTTTCTTTTCTTCTACGCCTTTAGCCCCTGTGGTTTGTTGCACTTTGACTGGTGTGGGCAAAGCTTCCACATAACTGTTGTCTCTCACATCTGACATCTCCCCTTCAGATGAAGGAAAACACTCTGGCCTCTTGCATCAACTGGTCCATGGTCAACTCCTCAGGGTTGTTCATTTGCACGGTCACCAGGTGGAGAAAGGGGGTTTAGGCTGCATGATTGGGCAGGGGCGGGGGGGGGGGGGGGGGGGGGGGAGTGCTTGGCTATGAGAAGGGGTTCTCGGGGTGGAGAGGAGACCTCAGGCATATGATGCAGTAGTGGCCTGGTGGGGCATGAGGGAGAAGCTGTGGAATGCTGCTGCGGCAGTGAAGCCACCATGGAAGTGCTAGAGCTTTATGTGGCTGTGGAGGATATCTTGTGTCCTGTCCATGGTTGGGTTCTTGTAGCCTAGCCTGTATTTGGTGGTGGTGCTCCTCTGCCTTGTGTGGGAGCCCAGCCCAATCTTGCCCAACAACAGGGAGCAGCCAGCAGGGGAGGGAAGAGAGAAGATATTGGGGATGACCAGGCCAAATATGACCTGTTGGATTTGAATCATATGGCATAGTGTAGTAATGGCACAAAGACAGCTAACAAATCAAGACATTATAGCCTAGCCCAATCTCGCCCAACAACAGGGAGCAAGCCAGTAGGGAAGTGAAGTTAACATTGGGGAGGACAAGGTCTGCTCTGAGCTGTTGGATTTGAATCTTATGGCATATAGTATTGTAACAGCTCAAAGACAAGGAACATATCAGTGGTGAAATAGTAATCCAGATTTGGAGAGTGCTACATGAGCAATCTGGCGTATAAAAGGGACAATGGTATGGAAGAGTACAGAAGGAAACAGCTAATAAGGAAGGGTATAAAACGGAATTGGACTATAAATCTGAAAAAGAAATTAATGGCTAACTCACTAAACTGACATGGAAGAAAGGAGGAAAGAGAAGAAAGTTACGAAGGTTCCGTCCAAAACTAAAACTAGAAGTGAACCCATTATTAAGTGTGAATGCTCATTTCATCTTTGAAGAGGTACACCAGTAGTTAATCCTATAAAAAAACTGAGCATTTCATTTAGATCTCCATTCCATATTCCTTTGTACTCGTCTGTTTATGGTTTTGAACTTAATGGTAGATGTTTATAGTAGTATTATGATCACATGTGTGCTTGGAAGAATTTTTTTTTTTCACTTCACTGTGGCTATTATTGATTTATTATCAGCCAGTACTTCATCCAATTGAAAAGATCTTGCCATAGCATCTCCATTCAATATAGGTTTATAGTTTACGCTTTACCGATATTTGTTCCATTTTATCACTGACATTAGTGATTGGATATGATCCCAGTTCCGTTCAAATTTTACCAGTATAATAGAAAGTCTGTATTGAACAAAGAAAAGTGGTTTATAAATTTTAATCTTTCTCTAATGTTTGTTCAATAGGTAAGTTGTCCTGTGTTCCTTGCAAAGACCTGAGTGATGTGTGATTCATACATATAATATTCTTTGCTTTTTTTTCCCATTTTGTTAGCTCAGCATATAATTAACTGTATCTCTTTCTTTCAAACTGCAAACATCAAAATTAATTTTTCTTTAGGATATTGTATGAAATAGCTGTGATTCAAATGGATATTTGATGTCTTCCATTTAATTCATCTTGGTCATGAATGCATAAAATCACAAAAGTTTGAAAAATGAGTATTTATATCCCCAGTTATCTGATGATAGCATTGTTTGTATCTAATATCCTTGATTTCCTTTCAGCAATGTTTAATTTTGTGCTAGAAGGAAATGCGCTTAAGGCCATAGAGCTGACAGAAGAAATGGCACCAAACTTGCTAGAGAATGATATGGATCTACATTTTGATCTTCTAAGTCTCCACTTCATTGAGCTAGTCCGTTCCAGAAAATTGTGAGTTTTTGAAATTTAATTAGGGACGGAAAAATATTTGTACATTCCTTTGTTAACCTGGTTATTTTGGCTGACAGCACAGAAGCTCTTGAGTTTGGCCAGAAAAAATTGACATCATTTGGGAAGGTTCCCAAGTATGTTGAGAAACTAGAGGTATTTTCCCCCCCTTAAAACCTATGTCTCAGGACTCATCTGCCAGTTAAAACGAATTTTATGTTGCCAGTTAAAACGAATTTTATGTTAACATAGCAGACCAATGGATTGATTACTTGTTTCAGATGTTTAATTGCTACTTTATTATAGAAGGATATTAAAATCCAAGTTTTCATTGTACAGGATTTCATGGCTCTCCTGGCTTATGAAGAGCCTGAGAAGTCACCTATGTTTCATCTACTAAGCCCAGAGCACAGGCAGAATGTTGCAGATAGCTTGAATCGGGCTGTCCTTGGTATGCTATAGATATCATGTTTAGCTCTTGCCATCATGAGCTTTATTTCCCATGATCTGATTTATCTTCCTCTATGATTAACAATAGCACATGCTAATCTTCCGGCATATTCATCATTGGAGAGAGTGGTACAGCAAGCAACTGTGGTTAGACAATACCTACAGCAGGAAGTTGGCAAGGTAACATCACTTTGTACTTGTTGGCAAATGATTTGGTGTCATATCTCGTTAATTTCACTTATAGTTTGTGCTCATTATGTAATGTCCTCTGGTGATGCTATATAATGTCCAATAGAGGGCTGATTTTGTATCTTTTGTTCTCAATCTCAAGTTCTCCCTGCTCCAGTCCACTTGAATTCAAATTTTAGTTTTGGTATTCTACATCTTGCTGCATACATGACATTTGGAACTCTTCGAGCAGGATTCTTACCCACCATTTTCTTTGAAGGCCTTTCTGAGCAAGTAAAAGCGCAAATGGTCAATTCTTCAGAAAGGGTACCACCTCTCCAGACCATTAGGCGCATGTACCCTTACAGAGTGCATAAACGATGAAGCAGTTTATACAATTCACAGAAACGTGTTCTTGACACCCCTTATACAGTTGCATTGGTGTGATACTTTGAATGGAGGATCCTGTATGTGGTCTGCATCCTTGATTTACATTCTGTTTCACGTGTCTCTACCTTAGACATGGCAAAAGCATGTACATATGATATGTTGAGTTATTCTGTGTGTTCGTTGGGTGAGCTCAGTTCGAGTGGTTTGCTGTGTGGTATGGGTTGTAATTGATCTTTAATACCTCATGTCCTCATATGCAGGCTGTGTAGAGGCTAGGGCCTAGAAGTAGTCTGGACTCTGAACGGTTATTGGGTCGAGGGTATTTGCGAATTGCGTTGAATAAAGTAGCAAGGGCACAATTGGCTTGCTGCTGTTCTAGCTCCCTGTTTACCAAAATGAACGTGGAGTCAAGAGAAGCCAAACATTTGTGATTTGTGGCTTCTCTGGTACTTTAGCAGGGAGATAGGGCCAAACGTAGTCTAAAGCTATGCTGATTCCCTCCTGCAGTGTAACATATCTTAAGTGAACTTTATCTAGTAAATGTTGGTAAAAAAATTGATCAAAGTTAGACAAGTGAGAATCAAATCAAAGTCAACTATAGTTTGGAACTGGGAGATTAGCATTCAATGGGCATTGGGGATTGGACACTCACTGATAACGTCATTAGTGTGGCCTTGCCTGGCAGTGAAGCCTACGGATAACCTGTTTCATCGATTTTTTTCTTTCAAAACTATATTTGAATGTGTTTGTTAAATTTCGATTGTTGT
Organism: Hyparrhenia diplandra; assembly: GCA_015847255.1. Classification (NCBI taxonomy): domain Eukaryota; kingdom Viridiplantae; phylum Streptophyta; class Magnoliopsida; order Poales; family Poaceae; genus Hyparrhenia; species Hyparrhenia diplandra. Next base: position 89,342 of record JADLZK010002502.1, read on the forward strand.
ATTGACAATAAATACAAAAAAATTTCCAAAACAGATTTCCCTCGTCTCGATTCTCGATTGACCCCTTAATCTTTCTGTACTGCCTTGCTCACCATTTTCGGAGTAATTAAACCCCGAATTTCGAAAAGAGAACTACATGTTGGGGAAACAGAATAAAGGGGTGCGGCGCGCTGCTTTGGCTGTGCGTCGCGAACGCCAACGGCAGGACAGCACTGATGCAAAGTTGGTGGTAAAAGTGAGATCTGAGAGCGAGCGGTGGCAAACAGATTGCCGCTTGTGATGAATGAACCCCAAGAGATTTTAGCGATCGCCGATGTCAGCGAATCGAGTTCTTCGGTAGCTTTCAGATTTCTTCAACGGTTCGTGCTGCTGCCAGCTTGTTTAAATTGTGACGGCTCCGTGCCTGCTCTTTTGCTGGGACTCTGTTCTGCGTGTTCCCTCTATAAATAGACGGACGGCTTGTTCCTTGTCTTTCTGGTAAGCTCATCATCAGCCATTGCTACGAACCACTTGGTACAGTGTTAATTGACTCTCGGCAGCGGAACATGGTACCATCTCCTTCCTGCTTCTTGGGCTGTTTTTACCTGTATGCATGTTTTGTTAGCCGTTCATATGCTGAAAACAAGTGAAGGAAGGTCCTTCGATGTAATCTGCTGGTCAGGAAGAGCTTTTCTTTTGCATATCCGTACCCTACAGAAAAGATGTTCTAGAGCTGTTCAGGATACAATTTGGCATGTCTGGATTGCTTAATTTCCAAATGGTTCAGTTAGTTATTGTTTATGGGATCAGCTTGTTGGCATCTTATTTTATATAAATATGAAAAAACTATCCAAAAGTTTTATATTGCTCAACCAGACCATAGATCTTAATATTTGTTCAACATTTGACAAGGCAAGCCTGCTAAAAGCATTCCTGTCCTTCCGTGTAATTTTTGTTAGGAGAGTGATCAGGGATAGCACAGTATTTTATTCTGATGGTGCATCATGAGCTGAACATTCTGAATCTAGATGCTCAAATTGCAATGTTTTTGTGTTGAACAGAACTTCAGAGGTTCATCCGGGAAGAATTCAATGACCGTCGGGCCATGGGGAGGCCTAGGAGGAGATCCATGGGACGATGGTGTTAACTCTGCAGTGCGCCAGATCATCATCAGTCATGGTGCGGCCATTGATTCCATACAGTTCGAGTATGACCAGAGAGGAGGGTTAGTCTGGTCAGAGAAGCATGGGAGTAGTGGCGGAGGCTCAAAAACTGATCAGGTTCGGTTTACTTTCCTGTTACTATTAGTCTGCTGTCATATATAAGATGGCAGTTTTGTCAAGAGTCACTACTTGCACAAGTTGGTACAGGGACGAACTCTGTTGTTGTTTGGATATTTGACTGCTGCCATTGGTTTTGTAGAACAGTAAATATGCATTCAGTTTTCTTACTATGTGCTAATAAAAACAAATTTTCATTAGTAAGACAAAACTAATCTTTGATTGGGTAGTTCTTGCAATTCGGTCAATAGTTTGAGTACAGCATGTTAGTTTTACTGATACAACATTAAAGTAATGCTACCATTAAAAATGTGTACGTTTCCAACAGGTCAAACTTAATCACCCTGAGGAAGTTCTCACTTCTATCAGTGGCTGCTATGGTGCATTGGGAGCTTCAGTTGTCATCAGATCACTTACCTTTGAGAGCAACTGCTCCAAGTACGGGCCTTTTGGCACCGAGCAAGGGACATCCTTCTCACTGCCGGTGTTCAGCGGCAAAATCGTCGGCTTTCACGGCCGATCCGAACGTGCCTCCACTCCATAGGCTGCCATCTGAACAAAGAGAACACAACTAAGCTGTCAAAAAATGCGCCATCTGCGCTCCGAAGCATTACAAGATCTTATGACAGGAACGGTCACAGGTATGCAGATAGCAGTGCTGGGTATGACATGGTTCTTGCAGTGAAGGACAGAGGCGACAACTACAATGTCCTGACCAGCAATCTTCCAAAGGAGCAGTATCCTAATTCATCTAAGATGAGCAAGGTATCGCCATACAATGCATTGCTATATCTTTTTTGTTTTGAAACGGCGCCAATTCCTAGGACATCCACTTTCTGCTTATATATATTGTAGCTACAAAAGCCATATTCATATTGTGAAATTTTACACTGCAGATGGTATCAATTCCAAGTTTCTACTCAGATAATGGGACCATGACTATAAGCACTCCAGTGAGATTTGGTCCCTGGGGTGGAAACAGTGGTACCATATTTGATGATGGAATATACACCGGTGTCCGACAAATCAATTTAACAAGGGGACTAGGGATATCTTCCATCAAGGTTCTCTATGATCGCAATGGACAGGCCATATGGGGTGACAAGCGTGGAGTCAGTGGAGGCGCTAGACCTGAAAAGGTGATGCAGTTTCAGCATCACTGTTAATTATTTGGTTCTCAGTTACATATCAACACTAGTAGTGCCAGTATATGATAACATGGTGATTTTGTTTGGCAGGTTGTATTCGATTTTCCATCAGAGGTCTTGACTCATATAACCGGTTACTTTGGCTCAACGATGATCATGGGCCCGACGGTTGTCAAATCACTCACATTCCACACAACAAAGAAGAGCCATGGACCATTTGGGGATGAACATGGCACCTTCTTCTCCAGCTGTTTGACCGATGGAAGGATAGTAGGATTTCATGGCAGGGCAGGATGGTACATCGACAGCCTTGGAGTTCATGTTCTGGAAGGGAAGGTGTTGTCGCAGAGAGTGGACACAGAATTCACCGATGATGCAAGCCCGTCTGGGCAGTCTGACATGCTTGCGCTAGCACGAAGGGAAATCGGAGACGAGGTAACCGATTCCATTAACTGAAATGCTAATGCAAACAGTGTGTAAGCACTGATACATATGATAAAAAAGATTTGTTTGGATCTTATTAATTCTGATGCACTGCAGGTTACATACGGTGTGGTGAAAGAACCCATACCAATAGGTCCAGGACCATGGGGTGGGGACGGTGGCAAGCCTTGGGATGATGGTGTCTACACTGGCATCAAACAAATCTACATCATGAGAAGCGATTTCATCGGGTCTGTTCAGATCGAGTATGACAGGAGTGGGCAGTCCATCTGGTCTTCCAAGCATGGAAATGGTGGCCAGATAACGCACAGGGTAAGTTCAGTTGTGAGTTGTGACTTGCGAGTGTCATGAATTGCATTGCAATACTGTATTGTCAGTATTGAAAAATCAAGTTTATGAAAATGATGTACGGTATCTCATTAGAGGCACATTGTGCATACAATGCAGATCAAACTTGACTACCCACACGAGGTCCTGACCTGCATCTACGGGTACTACAACACCTGCGTGGAAGAAGGGCCCAGGGTGTTGAGATCGCTCACCTTCGTCAGCAGCCGAGGGAAGTACGGCCCGTTCGGCGACGAGATCGGGGCCTACTTCACCTCTGCTACGACGGAGGGGAAGGTGGTCGGCTTCCACGGCCGGAGCAGTATGTACTTGGACGCCATTGGAGTGCACATGCAGCACTGGTTGGGAGACGTCAAAACTGCTACCGCTTCCAACTCCAAGTACTACATCTCTAGGTACCTGTTCTGAGTTCTGGTACTGGCTGGTTTAGCCTGTGGTGGTCTGATGTCAACTGAAGGCTGTGGAGTTAGTAGAGTTTGCAGTGTTTTCTCTGCATGCGGCAAGAAGTTCACTGATGAGCAGTTCTGAATTATGTGATGAGTAGTCATATCATGGTGTATTTATTTTTTCTTATTACTCGTAGTAGTTTGCTCTTCAGGAGCCATTGTGTGTTGTGTTGGTGACTCGGTGAGTGATTTGTTTGTCTGGATTGGAGGATTGAGCGTTGTCGGTATCTGATCATCTTAAACTTGTCAACAAATTCTCTGAATTGATGCACTGAACACGAGTAGATTCTGTTCAGCGCGTCATATCATCTCGGTTGTGTTCCAAGGTGCATCTGTCTATCACTAGACATTGAGTGTGCCATCATTCAGTGCTCCGCGTTAAGATTTCAGAGAAACCAGCACACAACATGAGATGTTTGCTGTCAGAGCTAGTGCTTGGTTGGTTCTTTCTGCAGATGGCTAGGTTTCGCCCTGTGGCTTGAAGCCAACTTGGTAGGGGAACATTCAAAGGACTAGTGAATCCGGTAGCTGTCGTGGGCTGTGGCTCGAGCCGCTGAGATTCAGAGAACCAATTTGTGAAACGGGCGAGGAACAAACAGGCAGTACAACATCCAAGTGTGAAGTGTCTCTCTCTGAAGTCTGAACTGGTGCAAGCAACTTGCAAGACTGAATGAAACCCTGCAGTGAAAAGGCGGCAAGCAAAAATTGCTCAAAAATTGCACGGCTGATATCCTGAAGTACAGCAGCCCCTCAATCCATATGGACCATTCATGGTCCACGTTTCTCCAACAAGATACTGTATATACAAACCCATGTTCCACTGAATGAATGAATCGAACACACACGACTGGCGGGCGATTGATGAGCCGGTGCCGCCCATGAGCCCCAACTGTGTTTTAACTAGCAAAATGCCGGTGATCTCGTCGGTGTTTCCAGCTAGTGGAAACAGACACATGCGGCGACCGGCCCTGGAGATATGATTCTGGAAATGTCCTGCCCTGTGGCCTGTGGGTACTTTGGTTGGTGCCGGCCGGCCAGAGGGACAGAACTCGGACGCAGGAAGCAGGATTGACGGCAAAAACAATTGCAGGGCCGGGTCTGTCCCTGTCGGATCAGACACACTTGCACTTGCCCTCTGGTAATCGTGGGAGGAACCATCAGTATCGAAGTGGGGGTCAACTCTATTCCATTGCATGTGCCCGGCCTGTGCTGACGTGTCTCATTCTGTCGCAGGACACCACAGCCACAGTGAGTGACTGCAGCACTATTCAATTCGTATTCGTATTTTGCTGAGGTACGCCAGCCAAACTGCAGCAGCACTATTCCTATTCTGTATCCACTATTCCACTTGCAGAAAACCAAACCATGGCGCCGATCGATCTGCTGGGGCACCACACCAGCTAGCCAGCAGCTGCATGCCCACTAGGCAGCACGAGTGCATATCTCGTCGCGCCGGCCTAGCTTACCCTCTCCAAAGAATCGAATCAAGCACCAGGAGACCGCCCGGGGACAAGAACGTGTTTTCCCCGGACGCAGGACCGGGTAGTTAGTGCCGCACACTGGTACCAGCGAGCCGAGGTGGATTAGTGTTAGGTATCGGGCCCCGATCGATCGCTTGTTTTTGCGTGTCACAGCACGAGCACCACGCACCCGGCACTGCAATGCAACTCCGTGGCGTGCTTTTGTTGCTCCACGATGGAATTCGAACCGGAGGCAAGGATCGGGTGGAGCCAACGGGCGAGCGAGTTCCGCCCGGCGCCGCAGCAAAGCAACAGACATGACTCATGGCTGACGCTGTGTTCCTGGCTTCCTGCCCGCCGCTAGCAGTCGCTGTCGCACAGCACATGCGCACCCGAACTGGAACTGGCCATCGGAGCCTATCGTGTTCGGGCCGCCTTTCTTTGCTGCCTGCCAATCGGGAACTCGGCGCGTGCGCAACCGTGACGGCACCAGATCGCCCTGCCGATCTCGCCTAATGCTCTCTCTCTCTCTCTCTCTCTCTCTCTTCTTTTGTGACTAATAAAATGTGCGTTTCCTTACGCCGGCGGCAGCTGGCTGCTGCGATCGGTCTCGCCGGCCGGCTGCCACTGCCAGCCAGCCAGCCGCGAGCGCCGGCGCGCGGAGCCACGTACTGCCGGCGCACGCTGACACATATCTCACCCTGTACGTCCCTGCTGCTGCAGTACGTCCCACCTTTCGGAACGAGATCGCGCCGCTGCATGCCGTATCTTCCTTGGTTGTTTCAAAAAGAAGAGGGGAGAGAAAAGGCAGGATCAGCAGAATGGCACCGTGACCGCTAAACTATAGAGATACTGCTACTTTTGCACCTCGCATGTACTCCTCCTAGCTAGTAGCAGGTAAATTTTGTTGTAAAAATTCTCCAGATCCGAGTAGAGTCATGTTTTTAATTGAATTCTAGGCTCTACTCTGGGCTTAATTAAAAGTTTTAACACTATATATTTCTTCTTGAATGCTACACGTTATATAGCTGTAATTTGAGCCATCCTACAGCAACGCTATAGCTCGTGGGCTTTTTCAGTTGGAACAAATACAATCCTGTAGCCTTTTGAGGTGGCACGGACAAGATGGATAGATACGCATACTCCACATCAGCCGTGATCTCTATCGAAACTGTGCTGGCTCAGAGATTTGGACCCACTGACAGAAGGTAGGATAAGACTTCTCCCTCTGTGCGCTGCGACCGACCGACGCTGGAATCGTACACTGCATTCAACTCGTGTGGACCGTCGATCTGCCGGTGATTACGCGCATATTCCCATCTTGAATGCTAGTTCGGCGCATATTATCAGCATCCATCGTCAGCACGTCGCTCCGGCGATCCGAAAGGACTGTGGATTATGTTCCACTGGATAGACAGACACGCACCAAGCCTAGCTACACCTAGAGACATGTTAATGTGAGTCGATTGATCTCCATCGCTAGCTGCATTTGGTTGTTAAATGCATGGGTGGCCCTGGATCGATACAACATCTGATCCGTCTTTCTAATCCAACTTTCGACGACGATCTCCATCTTGCTGCAACAGCATGTAATACGTGCCGGCAGAGCGCCGAACTAGCTCATGCATGCGCATGCAACCGCTAGCTTTGCCTTTGTAGCACGGCAACATAACATGTTGAAGGACCGAAACGGCGACCAGAGGGGGGTGAATGGGGCCTTGATTTTTCTTTTCAATTTCGGTCATTGGAACCAACCCCCAACCTCATCGGAGAAAAACAAAAAGACGAGATTCCCAACTTCTATCTAAAAAAGAAGCGGGTTCGAACTAGATTACCAACGCCAACTTGTGGACGAGAGTAACTAGACAAATTCCGCGACTTGATGCAAAAACGTTGCAAAAAGATAAAGGCAAAACTAAGCTTTGAATATTTTTGGGATTTTCTATTTAGCAGGAAATAAACTAAAAGCTAAGACAAGGAAATAAAGCTACTACAAAGCTCAAAATCTACAACTAAACAAGTTGCAGGAACATAATTAGAAACAAGATTAGAGCCTAAAATAATTCTAGAAAGAAATCCGAGAAGAACTAACTACTTGGACATTTCATCGAACACCTACGGGCGCGGGAAAACAAGAACTAGATGAGTTGAAATAAAGCTGGGAATTTGCAAACTTGTGATTAGTCTAACTACCCTGCACAAAGAGAAACTAAATTGGCTCGAAGGCCAATTCACAGCTCAAGGAAAAATCAACCTTTTCTGTTGGAGTGGAACTCGTGCTTGGTGCCGTGGACGACGCGGTTGGCTTGAAGCTGCTGCTGCCGAATCACTCGATGCTGCGCTCGTTTCCCAAGGCCTGTGCTCGAGTGCTGATGACAAGCAGGTGGATCCGCTCGCCTGCCGTGCAGCTGAGCGCTCGCGCCCACCACGCTGCCCGGGAAGGGCGGCTGCCGGCCTCGCCGTGCGCGTGGATCCTGGAGCCTGGGAGCCGCTCGAGCAGCAAGCGAGGCAGCCTGCTGCGCTCGCCCACGGCCGAGAGGAGCAGCGAAGCTGCTCGAGCCCCAAGGGTCGGCGCCCTTGGCCACCAGCTGCTCTGCCGTTTGACTGATGCTGCCTCTGGATTCCGTGCCCAGCTAGTGCCGAGCCGGTCTGGTCTTGGCACCACCCGCTGCCATGCGCTGCTCGCTGGATGCCTGTTTAAAACCAAAGAACAGAGAAACACAGGATCCAAAAATTCCAACAAAAATCACAGCAAAAAGAAGGAGATTCGATCCAAAACGTCCGAGACGAGGGGAGGATTGAGCCCCTTCCCCAACGAAAAACACCACAAAATCTTCACAAATTTGTTTTTGGACCTCTAAACAAAGAACCCTAAAATTTGGGAAAATAAAAAACTAAAATGGAAGAGGCAAAGAGGGGAGGATGGCTGCCATCCTCTATATATGGCCCTTATTTCTCATCCCTATTTTGCCCTCCGATACATATGAGCCAAACCACTAACCCTAGGTCTATTTTGGTTTCTACTCGATATTTTTCGATCCGACGCCACCGCGCTTCCTCATCGGTAGCCTTGCATCCACGCAACCTCCCCGATGCGCCGCCACGCGTGCCGCCCTTCCGTCCACGGAACGTCCGCCCGGGTTTTGAGGCCCAAACCCGCGAAACCCCGCCGATGGTTTTGAGGCCCAAACCACCAAACCAGCGCCCGATGGTTTTGAGGGTAAACCACCAAACCTCCTCGACACGTGTCATCGCCCGCCTTGATCGCCTCGAAAGTCGCCAAGTCATCCGAGCTCCCCGCTTCCGCCGCGACGCCGCCGTCTTGACCCGATCGACACGGTCCCGCCATGTCCTCTTGCATCCGTCGATGTCCCGGATGTCGACCACCATGGCTAGCCGCCCCGGCGATCCGGGCCCCTCGGTCCAAGCCTCACGCCCCGCCCCCTTCACCTCCGCGGTCCGTCGGCCCCAAGACGCCCTCCTTGGCCCCTTCACCTCGCCGTCACCTACCATCTCCGAGCTCCACACCCGCACAACACGAACCAAGAGATACGTCTTCGACACACTCCACGTATGCCGGTGAAACATAGCCGGCGAAAAAGATAAAAGAAAATAGAAGGAGAATGTTGATCGCTGACAATCACTACATCACAAAACTAAACACATGCGACCTAAATCAACCATGTGTTCGCAATCTCCCCCCTTGATGAGTGCATTGTCAACATTCAACACAAAGACAGAATAAGATAGAAGAAAGCACATCCGGGTGAACAAAAGCTAAGACAACCTCACCGATTGCAAAACATGGAGCAAAGACTTGGTTCCCAAAGACATGGGCAAAAGGCTCGACACAACCAAGCTAAGCAGACGGCTAGTCCTCAAGAAGAGGTAGAACAGGCTCAACACCACTAGCAAAGCTCCAAACCAAATACTTTCACACACAAACAGCTAGACCCTCAAGACAGAGGCAAAGGCTCAACACATCTAGCTCAAAGTGCTACTCCCCCGGACAAATGCAATCACCGTCTTTGGATCTTTTCTCCCCCTTGTTGGCACATGCACTAATCAAGCTATGAAATGCAATATGTCACAATGCAAAGCTTCAAGATTATATTCAACCGAATGAGAGAGTGCTCAAAGTGGTACCATAGCAACAAATTACAAGTGCTAGCGAGCTCAAGCTAAACAAGTGATATGAAATATGGCACAAAGCATTTTGAGCAAATTTTAGTATCTTGCAAAAGGAGATTCACCATCAAACATAGCACCTAGCACAAGTAGATAGGAGATCAACTAAGTGCTCAAACATGTAAACCGGGTGAACTACCCCAAGCAAGATTCGAGACATCATGCTAGACATTATGGCATAAACTTATGTTCATTTTAATTGAGAGTTGCGGGTTCACAAGTTACAAGAGAGCATGCGTGTGGTTATCCACATTTGCCTTGCCTTACTAATCAACCATGTCAAGCCTATGCGTGAGCAATGATTAGCTTAAGACAATGGTGCAGGTCAAAACACAATGAAGTCCAAGTTCATTCAAGAGTGCAAGTGAAAGCAGTCTCGAACTTCAAAGTGTGGCAAAATGGACCCACTCGATCTTTTCATCACTTTAGCTTTAGACTTCATGTTTTAGCATGGTATTATCATGAAAATCTAAGCAAGTGAATGAATCAAAGCATGAGACATAGCTACCAAGCATACACATAAAAGCTCAAAGGTTCTTAACACTCTACTCATGATAGAAGCTAGCTCAAAGGTGAACCAAGATTTAATTTCATCATCCATTAATCAAGTTCACATTTGGAAAAAGGTTGCTCAGCTCATAACATACATCACATGATTAAAAAGAGCTCAAGCTAGAAGCACCATCATACTCATACTACTAAGAGCACAACCTCATTCAAATCAATATAAAAGTGAAGCTCATGATATGCAAGTATGATACAAAAAGCAAAAACAAACCTAAAACTACATCTCAGTACATCAACTACAAAGCTACCCCTCAAAGGGATAGCACACGCCCAACTCTCCCAATGAATTTGGGCAAAACGGACTTGGTCTAGTGGTTTCATGAAAATGTCCGCAATCTGTTGCTCGTGTACACATCTTTGTACATCTATGTCCCCTTTTTCCTGGTGATCTCTCAGGAAATGGTACCTCACCTCTATGTGTTTGGTCTGGGAGTGAAGGACTGGGTTTTTGGCAACGCTCACAGCTCCCATGCTATCACACAACAAGGGTACACGAGAAAAACTCAGGCCAAAGTCTCTCAAAGTGGCAACCATCCCAAAGAAATTGGGAACAACAAGCGGCGGAAGAAGAAGAACATACTACGCCTCAACAAATGACCGAAGCGACACCAGCATGCTGCGGCGACGACCAAGACACAAGAGAAGTACCAAGAAACTGACAGGTACCAGAGGTAGACTTTCTATGCATACGATCACCAGCATAATCAGAGTCTGAATAACCAGTCAGGGAGAGGGTGGAAGAGGCCGAAAGTACCATAGGCCAAAGTCGGGGGTAAACCGCAAGTACACCAAGATCCTCTTCACGGCCTGAAAGTGAGAGGTGCGCGGCGAAGATGAAAAACGTCTTGCGCAGAGGCACACCGCAAACCGGATGTCGGGCGCGTCGCCGTCGTACAGCAAATAACCGATCATGCTTCAGTACTCCCTTTGGTCCACGGCTTCTCCATCCTTGTCCTCGTCGGGTGGTCGTCGCCGTCGACATGGGCGTCGAAAAGAGGCTTGGCCTCACCCATGCGAAACTGCGGATGATGTCCTTCGTGTACTTGCCCCGGTGTACGAAGATCCCGTCCTTGGTTTGCTTGATTTGAAGTCCAAGGAAGTAGGTCGGCTCGCCCATCATGCTCATCTCGAACTCCCCCGCTCATAATCTCTCGCAAAACTTCGATACCATAGCATGTGAAGAGCCACCAAAGATGATATCATCCACATATATCTGGACTAGGAGTATGTCATTGCCTTTTCTAAGCGTAAACAAAGTCTTGTCTCCATGTGACCCCCATCACAAAACCCTTAGCTAAGAGAAAAGCTTTCAACCTCTCGTACCACGCTCACGGGGGCTTGTTTCAGCCGCGTACAAGGCCTTGTACAACTTGTACACATAGTCCGGATGTTTAGGATTCTCAAACCCGAGGGCTGCCTCACATACACCTCCTCCTCTATGAACCCATTTAGGAAAGCACTCTTGACATCCATCCGGAAGAGCTTAAAGCCCTTCGAAGCCGCAAAGGCAAGCAAAATCCTAATAGCTTCTATGCGGGCTACTGAGGAGGCGAAGGTTTCTTCGTAGTCTATTCCCTCTTTCGACAAAACCCCGGGCAACTAATCGGCTTTGTTTCTCACCACCACACCATCCTCACTGTTTGTTTTTGAACACCCACTTAGTACCTATGGGATGACACTCGCGGGGAGGTGGGACTAACACCCAAACTTGGTTCTTCTCAAAGTTACGCAACTCCTCATGCATGGCATTGACCCAGTCCGAGTCCGATAAAGCGGTGTTAACATCTTTGGGCTCAAGAGTGGAAACAAATACGTAATGAGCGAAATGACACATGGCATAAGCTTTGGAACGAAGTTACCCTCGATTAAGTCCTCCAATCATGGTCTCCGGGGTGGCGACGCTGAATGTCTTGAGGCGCCGGCGCGAAAGATGTCGCCTCCCCTCGACCGGAGTGGGAACCTCCTCAGGTGCAAATTGTCTCGCCTTGAGGGGGGCTGCTCCACGGGACCCCGTGAAGTAGTGGTAGTAGGGTCGGGTCCGTGAGCGGTCGTCGCCGTCACGAGGGTCGATCGGGCAAGCGGTGGAGTCGTTTCGGGATCACCCCGACCAACGTCTTCCCTGCTCCTCCTCCACAAAGATGCTCTGCTCCATCTCATCCTTTCACGCACACTCAAACACGTAAGAGGAACAAGGCGCTAGTCTCATCGAAAGTAACCTCACATGTCTCTACAACGCGGTTAGTCTCAAGATTTAGAACTCAGAAGCATGTGAGTGCAAAGCATATCCAAGGAAAATGCCATCGGTGATCGAGACTCAAACTTGTCGAGATTACCTTGCTTGAGAATGAAACACCTGCATCCAAACACACGGAAGTGACTCACCTTGGGCAATCTCCCAAACCGCAGCTCATATGATGTCTTCTTGGTAAAAGCATGAAGGAAAATACGGTTGGAAACATGGCACGCTGTGTTGATTGCCTCAGCCCAATACTTCCTGAGTCTTGTGTTCATCGAGCATGGTCCTTGCCATCTCCACAAGCGCCCGGTTCTTCCGCTCAACAATCCCGTTCAGCTGCCGGAACATAAGGGCTAGAAAACCGGTGCTCGACACCCAAGTTAGCACAAAGAGACTCGAACCGAGAGTTCTTGAATTACGTGCCATTGTCACTCGCGAATCTTTCGAATGGTCTGTCTCTCGGTAACTCAGTTCTCGATCTCAAAATCAGATCACGAGCAAAACCAAAAGCCTCATCTTTGCCCTCCATGAAAAAGACCCAAGAGTATCTCGAAAAATCGCCAACGATCACTAGACAATACCACTTCCCACCGACCGACCTCACCCGAGATGGACCAACTGTGTCCATGTGAAGGATCTCTCCGGTCTCGAGGTCATAACTGAAAGTAATGGATGGTGGGAAGCGGATACCATCTTCCCGTGACGGCGGGGTGGCAAACCAAATCCTTCTCAAATTTGAGTTTAGGCAATCCTCGGATCAGATCCATTGAACTCAACCTCGCGAGGAGGTCGAAGCTCAAGTGACCTAGTCTCCTATGCCACTTCCACAAATCAGAGGAGGACCCGCCAACAAGCAACAAGATGTGCCAAAGCCTCGAGAAAAATCAAAGACGAAAGACTTGCCCAAATGGCACAATCCAAGCAAATGAGATCATCGCGAGAGTCCAAAACTCGAGAACACCCAACCTTAAAGCGTACCTCATACCCATCCGCCATGTCTTTGAGAGAGCAGACGTGAGATTGAAGTGAAGGTTGGAGACGAGCGCCACATCCTTGAGCACAAAGTGGTCATTGATTACGATTGACCCTCGAGATAGAATCTTCCCTACATTCTTGCCCCCCGAAAGTTGTAACAGAACCTCCTAAATTACAGAGGGCCCACATGCACTTATCATCGTCATTAAGACCTCGATCATTATGCACGAGTTCCCAATAATCTAGAAAGTGCTATTAATTTTCCGAACGGGATCTCATTAACAAGTCACTCCGGTATTACAACACTTTATTCAAAATACATCGAGTAAACGGCGGAAGGATTACATAACCATAAGTTTACAAACCATTTGTTCAAATACTCAAACTTAAGTATCATTATTACAAGCCCGATATTATTGGAGTAACTTTATACATATAAACACCGACAACGCCCGAGGGTTCAACTCTACTCGTCCTCTTCTTCCGGTACACCGTCATGCGGCGAGGGGACCAAAACAAGCCTCGCTCATGACCGGCTCCCCCGCAACAAGGGTCAAAGAACCGAGAGCGGGGGGTACTCAACAAGACTTACCCGACCAAGAAAAGAGGAGAAGACTCGGGAATGCTGGCCTTAGGAGTCAAGGTAAGGCTTTAGCAAGAATCAAAGACTCTTTTGCAGAAAAGCTTACTAAAGTGTATCCTTACTTTCAATATTTTTAAAACAGATTAGTAACTCTTATACTCTAGGTTCTCCTATTCTAGAGCAAACATAATTTATTATTCCAACTTTCTTCCTCAAAACATAATCCATCATTTACTACGATGAAAGGACGTAAGAACGGGTCTCCATAACCGAGAAGCAACGGCGATTCATGAACCGATTATACCGGTACCGGGGATCCCTAACCACACGACATATGTAGCACCCAAACTTGCATATATCAACCTTTTCTCAGATTTGTCCAAGCGGGAACGAGGGCTGCGCCACCCCGAGAGCACAAAGTACTCCACCTCCCTACCCCCGTCCTAATGACGGTTTGACCAAGTAGGGTGGGTACACGCTACCCCCGCCATCTCTCCACTCCCGGTGCGTGGTTGCCATTCCGATTTGGCTCCACCGAGATCCGGCTTACCGAGTATGTGGCTAGTTAGGGTCGACCGATCTGGGGTGATCGCGGTCGAGGCGTGCCATTGACCCAAAAACGGCCTCAGCGCAACTTGCGTTCAAAAAGTCCCGAACTTAACAATCCAAACAACGGGACGGTCCTTAAGCGACCAACACGGGACAAGCACGCCTAGGTATCCCGCCGCTTTCAACCTACGTCCCGTCCGATCTCAAATTCATCACTACATCTCTTTTTTTTAAAAAACAGTACCATCTTCTCAATTAAATCATTTTAATGAAAAAGTTTAACTAATTAAGCAAGGCTAAGCATTACTTAAGCATTTTCGAAATAAAGCGAGGTTAACAAGGATGATATTGAAATAAACAAGGATGGTAATGCAGCAATTAGGTTATCACTCAACTCCTAATTACTTAATGCAACATAGCATAGACATAAGTGATATAAACTTTTAAAACATCAAGGAAGGGTTTAATGTAACAGGGGCTTGCCTTCGTTGACGGAATAAACTAGTTCTTGAAAAACCCAGAGAAATCCGAACCCGCTTCCACTTTGGATAAAGAACCTCCTCGGGGACTGGCTCGAGACTTGACACTCTCGAACTCGTTCACTACACGAAATATGTATGCCTCAACATGATGCCATATATTTAAATATGATGCTTGCATGTGCATGAAATGATAACAACTTGAGTACAACTTTCCTTCACGATAAAGTTACAACCCAACAAAACCAACTCGTTGAACTACTCTATAAGATATCATCACCATTGCCTAAGGAGTTCTCAAGGACCACTTGATTATGATATGATCCAAGTTTCACAAAACAACCCAAAAGTCACACAAAAACCTAAGTAATTAGTCACTAAACAATTTATATAACACATAAAATAAAAGAGCTCAAGATAAAAAAAAATTTAAACATTTCAAAACGACTCCAAACTTTTTACACAAGTAGGACACATCATAAAACAGTACCAAATAAATTTTTATGAATTTTGGATAAATATTTTATTTTCTAAAAATCATAGAAGATGCATTTTTCAATTAAAGATTATATTTTTAAAACATGCAAGAACTACTCAAAATCTAAGTTTCAAAATTTTTATGGATTCATATACTCATAAGAAGCTTCTACAAAAATTTTCAGAATTTAAAGAGCTATTTTCAAATTTCTATGAATTTTGAAAGAATCAAGTACTATTCATGATAAAGGAAAATAGATAAATCAATTTTTAAAACAAAACAAATCACCGGGACCGAAACCGCCCAAAGATCCCACGCCGCCCATCACTGTGCGGCCCAGCCCGATGTTACTGAGCAGGCGGCCCAACCGCCGCCCGGCCGGACGGCGGCGGCCGGCGTTGGCCGGCGCGAACTCGCCCGGCGACGACTCCGCGGCGACGCGGCTTGGCTACGCTGACCCCCTCGACCTCGCGACACAGCGACGCCCCAAAACCCGACACCTAAGGCACCGGGGCATGACCACCGACGGCCATGGCGGCACGGCGGCGCGGCCATGCGGCGGAAAGGCTCACCGGAGCCCTCCCCGACAACGACAAGCACGGCACAGCTCCAAAGACCTCCGGAGGGTCCTAAAACCCCAGCTAAACGAACCCAAACCGACCCCTAGCTAGGACGCCTCGCCGGCGGGTGGCAACGTCGGCTCGTCGGCGGCAAGCGTGTTCGGCGGCTACGGCGCACTAAACTGACAAGCCGATGACACCCTCGTGACCGGGACCTCGAGAAAGATGACGGTGCTCACGTTGGTTGGGATGGAGACAAGGCGGAGGGTGATCGGCGACGAGAGCGGCGGCGGTGATGAAAGACGGTGGCAACGACGGCGTTCGGCGGCTCCGTGGGGCAAACACAAAACCGACGAGCGCATCATGACCACACGGCGTCAAGGCGACTCCAAAGCTCTAGATGGTTTTCATTGAAGCTCACCGTAAAACTTGGTGACGACGGGGCCGACTTCGCGGCGCCCCCGCCGGCGGCCGTGAAGAAGACGGCGTCGCACGGCGCCGGCGGCTACGAGGCGGGACTAGGGCTAGCTCAACCGACGCCGCAAGGAAGCCGCGAACACGATGGCTAAGTTAATTGGACGGATTGGAGCTTGAGGGGGCGGCAATGGAAAGGGGGCGGAGGCGGTTTTCCCGGCGGCAAAGTGAAGGAGAAAGAAGAAGGAAGAACGGCGCCGCTCCAAGCTTTATAGGGCAAAGGACCATCGGACACGAGCTGGCGACGCCGCGAACCCGTCCATGTAGCTGGTGACGCACGAGGACGGCCGAAGGCGCGCGAGAACGCCACGGCGCCGGCCGGGCGGCGGCCGGCCGGTATGGAGGAAGAACAGGGTTTTCCCCGTGCGTAATGTAGCTCTCTCAACCCTAAATCTCTGAATTTCATCAAATTCTCCCAAAATTTGAACTGAACTCGAAAAATTCCAAAAAGTGACTTAGGCTAAATTTTCAAGATCTACAATTTTCACAATTGGAAGATTTTCAAATTCGGCCTCTAAATATGACTTTTGAAATGCAGTTCAAAATTTTGAAATTTGAATTCAAAATTACTTTTAAAATCATGTAACAACTTGAAAAACTTTGTACATGACTTTTGCTCATCTCAACAAGATCTACAAACTAACTTTTGAAAGTTTTTGCAAATTTTGCTTAGATTTTGAAATATGGTTTTTAAATCAAAAGGCGACAAAACCCTAGTTTTGGTATTTTCAAAATTACTCTAAATTTTTGAACTAAACTTTGAAAACTCAAAATGCCAACTTTGTTCAACTTTGAAAACTCTACAAAATTGCTTTAATAACCATACCCAAAAATCTTTATAAATTTTGAATAAAAGAAAAGGGGTAAAAAGAAAGAATGGAATTTAGGGTTTTCGGAGTTCAATTCAAATTTGAATTTGATTCGGATTTCAGATTCCCAACCTATACTATCCAACCCTCATCCAACATCACACTTAGAATCAAAAACATAAATTAACATTAAATCACTCTAAAATTCTTAAGCACAAACATTCTCTAAAATATAAACTCATTTTAATTTCAATGCATTTTAAATTTTCTAATTATGCATGCTTTATGATAATCATGATGACATGTCAAGATTTTAGTCGAGTAACACCGTGGGTGTTACAAAAGTGATGTACTCTTTCGTCTTCATGGGGGGTGAAATTTTGGAGAACCACTTGGAGTTACCCGGTCATGTGTCGAGAAATGTATGAGTCAATTAGCCACATGTCCTCCAGCCTCTTTCTGTATCAACGATAGAACATGGGATGAGCATATGGAACAACACTGGGGTTAGTAAACTTGGAAGAGTACCAGTGTTGACCATCTTGCCCCGAATAAGCACTAGGCAAAACAAACATCCCACGCCCCATCTTACCAAACTGCTCACCACGCACAACAAAACGTGGTGCACTTCTCTTATCAACCTCAAATCTCCCAAAGCGAGGATCTACATCCACTCGCTGAGCACGATCACCAAAGGGTCTCACAAACCGTGGCCCAAACCTATGAGGCCTCCTACCTTCAGGCCTAGCAAACTGCCTCTGAACCGACTGCACATCCCTCTCATACATGCCAAGTGGTGGGTGATACATGTCACGGTTCTCAAACTCCACTCGACGCCCTAGCATCCCTCTTCCTCCTAAAGCAAAACTCAACCAAGTGACCATCTCTCTGGCAATACTCACAGTGATACCTCACCTCTCTCTTGGGTGGTGGTTGGTTCACTCTCTTGGGTGGATGGTTCACTCTTGTTGTGGTTTTGGCCTTAGGAAGGGTTTCCTCGGGGATTACGGGCAAAGTGTCAAGTGGGTTCTTGAGGTAGTTCGGTTTGGGAAGCCACACTTGTTTAGGAGGTGGAGTCTTAGTTGGCTCTTGGAGAATGCCATCTTGCACAATGGGCTTGGTAGGCTCGGTGGAGTGATCTTGGTCAATTTGGGAGTGTTGGTTGGTTTCTCACTCGAGCTCAAACCACTACCTTGACCAACCTTGCCATAAATGACTTCTCCCTTCCCACCTATAGCAAAGCCTAAACCCGATGTGTCAGTCCCCCTCTTGAACCGACTCATCATCATGCCAAGTGCGCGCTCTCCACAAGACACCCAACTCAAGACAGAGCGAAGATACTTGATCTCCTCATCGACTCTCCCCTTGTCATGCCTACAAGACATGAGCTCCAACTCCAAAGCTTCACACTTAGCACATCCCAAAGACGGTGCTTATCTCGAGTTGGCCTTCTCAAGCACGGCAAGCTTGGCAGCCTTCTCACGCCAACTCGGTCGCAAGTCGGGACAAGACTTGCACGCACTCAACAAAGATCGGCCTAGACTTCAGATCAACGTGCTCATCTAGCAAGGCGGCATACTTGGACCGCAGAAAGACATGATGCTAGACATATGCACAAAGCACAAGCATCACACTCCGTCTCATCGAGACATCGACAAGCTTCCTAAGCAACTCTATCTCCGTCACAGACCATCTCCCACTTCTCCTTGTACTCCTTTCTCTCCCTAGCGCACGCTTAAGCAACTTCTCTTGACACACAAGCGCATCGCCCAAAGATTCAACCTCATCGAGAGAGAGATTCGATCGTAGGAGGTACCTCGGAGGAAGAAGAATCGTTGCCGTGTGGCTTGGCGCTGTCGGTCACCGCTCCATCGAGGGCCATGGTGCGTAAGCCCCGGGCTTGGAGTCGGTGAAGAAGCAAAGTCCATTCGGCTTGTCCTCAACCTTGCGCTCGGACTCCTCATCGCTTGAGGAAGATTGCCCGTCTGAAGAGTCGTTGTCGAGGTCGCCGAGGGAGGCAAGGAAGGCGTGCTTGTGCTCCTTGGCACGCTTGAGGTACTTCTTCTTGATCGCCTCCTTGTCGAATCCCTTCTTGGACTTGTACTTGCGGAGGAGGTGTGCTCGCCGTCCTTGCGCTTTGTCGGAGTCGTACTTGTTGGAGTAGTACTTCTCGCCCGGAGTACTTGTCCTTGTTCTTCTTGGGACATGCGGCGACGAAGTGGTCCGGATCTCCGCGACTCGAAGCATCCGCCCTTGGATGGGCCGCCACGCCGAGCGGTTCAAGCGGTTGTTGTGGAACCGCGAGAATCGGTGATGACTAGCGCAAGCTCATCATCCCCAAGGCTCTCCATCTCCTCCATCCCGCAACACCAAGGAAGACAAGGCGAAAGAAATACGTGATGGGTTAGCGTAAGAACTGGAACCGCCCTTACGAGAGAGATGAGTGCAACGTTCGGTAGCGAAGGGTTCTTGAGCTTCGCTGGATCCGGGCCTCGATCTCGGAAGACTTGAGCTTCTTTGTAGAGCTCGTCGGGTGTGAGGGTGTCGTAGTTGGCGGACTCCATGATCGCGGACACCTTCACATCCCACACCTTCCGATCCGAGGCGCACAAAGAGCCGCATCGCCTTCGTGCTCGTCAAGCCTCTCCGATGGCTTGTTCGCGGCTTGTTGCGAGATCGCCCGAAACCTAGCAAAGAGAGAATCGATGGACTCGCCATCAAGTTGGATTAGGTTGTTGTACTCTCTCTTGTAGGTCTCATATAGGCGGGCCTTGACTTGTGGGGTTCCCTCGTGGTAGCTCTCAAGTGTCTTCCACACCTCACGGCGGTCTCACAAGTGGCAACTCTCTCGAACTCTGTGTCTTTGAGGCTAGAGAACAAGACGCTCCGCGCTCGGTTGTTGGCATTGTGTTGGGCTATTTGTTCCTCACCCACTCGAGCGGCTAGCACTTGGTAGTTCTCATCCTCGACAATCTCCCACACTCTCCAATCCATTCCCATAAGATGTGCTTGCATCTTAATCTTCCAATAGGGATAGTTGGTGCCATCGAACTCCGGAGGCTTGCCACCAAAGTGACCGAACCTCTCCATGTCGCCTTCGCGGATCACGGACCGATTAAGGTGGATATGATCCTTAACCGGCTCCGATACCAATTGAAGGACCGAAACGGCGACAGAGGGGGGTGAATGGGAGCCTTGATTTTTCTTTTCAATTTCGGGTCATTGGCTCAACCCCCAACCTCATCGGAGAAACAAAAAGACGAGATTCCCAACTTCTATCTAAAAGAAGCGGGTTCAGGAACTAGATTACCAACGCCAACTTGTGACGAGAGTAACTAGACAAATTCCACGACTTGATGCAAAAACGTTGCAAAAGATAAAAGGCAAAACTAAGCTTTGAATATTTTTAGGATTTTCTATTTAGCAGAAATAAACTAAAAGCTAAGACAAGGAAATAAAGCTACTACAAAAGCTCAAAATCTACAACTAAACAAGTTGCGGGAACATAATTAGAAACAAGATTAGAGCCTAAAATAATTCTAGAAAGAAATCCGAGAAGAACTAGCTACTTGGACATTTCATCGAACACCTACGGGGCACGGGGAAAACAAGAACTAGATGAGTTGAAATAAAGCCGGGAATTTGCAAACTTGTGATTAGTCTAACTACCACGCACAAAAGAGAAACTAAATTGGCTCGAAGGCCAATTCACAGCTCAAGGAAAAATCAACCTTTTACGTTGGAGTGGAACTCGTGCTTGGTGCCGTGGACGACGCTGTTGGCTTGAAGCCGCTGCCGCCGAATCACTCGATCGCGCTTCGTTTCCCAAGGCACGTGCTCGAGTGCCGATGACAAGAAGGTGGATCCGCTTCGCTGCCCGTGTGGTGAGGCTTCGCGCCACCACGCCTGCCGGGAAGGGCGGCTGCTGGCCTCAGCCGCGCGCGTGGATCCCGGAGCACGGGAGCCGCTCGGCGAAAGCAAGCGAGGCACCTGCTGCGCCGCCCACGGGCCGAGAGGAGCAGCCGGGCGCCGAGCCCTTCGAAGGGTCGGGCGCCCTTGGCCACCAATTTGCTCGCCGTTTGACCGATGCCGCCTCGATTCCGTGCCCGCCTAGTGCCGAGCCGGTCTGGTCTTGACACCACCGCTGCCATCTCATTTGCTCGCTGGATGCCCTGTTTAAAACCAAAGAACGAGAAACACAGGATCCAAAAATTCCAACAAAAATCACAAAGAAAAAGAAGGGAGATTCGATCCAAAACGTCCAGGAGACGACGGGGAGGATTGGAGCTCCCCTTCCCCAACGAAAAAACACCACAAAATCTTCACAAATTTGTTCTTGGACCTCTAAACAAGAACCCTAAAATTTGGGGAAAATAAAACGAAAATGGAAGAGGTAAAGAGGGGAGGATGGCTGCCATCCTCTATATATGGTCCTTATTTCTCATCCCTATTTTGCCCCCGATACATATGAGCCAAACCACTAACCCTAGGGCTATTTTGGTCGACTCGGATATTTTTTGATCCGACGGCCACCGCGCCTCCTCATCGGTAGCCTTGCATCCACGCAACCTCCCCGATGCCGCCCACGTGCCGTCCTTCCGCCCACCGGAACGTCCGCCTCGGTTTTGAGGCCCAAACCCGCGAAACCCATGGATGGTTTTGAGGCCCAAACCACCAAACCCGCGCCGATGGTTTTGAGGGTAAACCACCAAACCTCCTCGACACGTGTCATCGCCGTCTTGATCGCCCGAAGTCGCCAAGTCATCCGAGCTCCCGCTCCGCACGCATCGCGACGCCGTCTTGACCCGATCGACACGGGTCCCGCCACGCCCCTCTTGCATCCGTCGATGTCCCGGATGTCGACCACCATGGCTAGCCGCCCGGGCGATCCGGTCCCTCGGTCCAAGCCTCACGCCCCGTCCTTCACCTCCGCGGTCCGTCGGCCCCGCACGCCCCTCCTTGGCCCCTTCACCTCGCCGTCGCCTACCATCTCCGAAGCTCCACACCGCACAACACGAACCAAGAGATACGTCTTCGACACACTCCACGTATGCCGGTGAAACATAGCGAAGCAGAAAAGATAAAAGAAAATAGAAGGAGAATGTTGACCGTTGACAATTACTACATCACAAAAAACTAAACACATGCGACCTAAATCAACCATGTGTTCGCACATGTGACGAGATCCTGCAGATACGGGTCCAAATCTTGGTCGAAAGCATTTTGGGGATTTGGTTCGTTTCGATCGATGTGCAGGTCGATCATGGAGTACAGTACGCAGCAGCAAGAGGCAGCGTCACGCTGCGCCATGCGTACGTGCCGGTTGACGAAAGCAGCAGCTAGCACGCGTGCCGCCGGAGCTAAAGCAGCTCCGATCCTCGCATGGCACCGCGCGCGCTTGCCTTATCGGCATCGACGGCGCACCGCGGTGCGTGGAGCCCGCCGTGCTCCCCGATCAACCGGCCGCACCGCACGCCAAGCGGCGCGACAACACATGCTGATTTGATGTGATGCACTCCATGAGCCGGGGCCGGCGGCACCGGCACCAACAGTTTAACCCCTTTTTTTAATTCACAACGTGTTCCAACACAAACACCGACCGTATACTACTGTAAAAAAAAATATTGTCAACATGACCAGACTGTAATAATTAACAAAAATGTTTTTATGCAAGCAGAGGAAGTCAAGTCGTGACACAGGCCAATCCAGCAATCCAATCCTGCTGCCTCGGCCCATCAGGCATAATTAGCCATCAACATCATCACGTCCACGGTTTACCTGACCGACACCCGGCCGGCCTGGGAAGTTTCCGCGTCCAGTGCAGGCCGCGCGGGTTTACCCGGCGGGTGCCCAGCGGTTGGAGAAGAGCGCCGGCCCCCTGCAAACCGCCTCGCCGCCGACCGGGGGTTCGTTTGCTCATGTTCACAGCACGGGCACCATCCCAGTGACGGGCGGGTGGTTGTACGACACGAGTCGGGTGGCTGCACGCCACGCGTGGTGTCGATCGACCTGTGGTGAGGGCGGCAAGTGAAGACTCGCTTTCGGTCTCCAGGGGCGCTGACCGCCGGTCAGCGAGCCGCCACGTAGGCAGATAGACCGACCGACCGGGAGGGCGAACGCGCGTGGACTCTTTGACCCGGAAGAAAGAAAGGCAGCGGCGGCGGCGGCGGCGGCCCCGGGCGTGGACTCGGCGACGACTGGATCGTGGACTCGTGACAGCGAGTTACTAGTAAACTCGCTTCATCAGGTAGCTAAAGCACATTCTTTGCGTGGATGATGAGGAATAAGTACTTTATTAACTGCTTTGGTCATTACCAGCCCATTGCGAAATCCGGTGTGCGCGCGCGCTTTCCTAACTTTCCGTGGAGCCGAGCCGGGCAGTTTTTGTCCTGTCAAAACGGGCCTTTTTGACCATATATTTGTTGGGTTTGGGTGATGTACAAGCTAAGCTGTCGAGCTGATTCTAATAAAGTTTGTTTAGGCTTGGCTGCTTGTTTGCTTCTACCTAGCGGTCGAGATCGTGGGAAGTATTTGAAATTATAGTGCTGATTATGCGTGAAACACACATGACCAAATTGCTTTGTTGGTCAATTGACTTAATGGGCTAGCAGTGCCCTAATAGGTTGAATTAATCAAAACTTTTGTAAACAAAATTGGAATGTTCTTGTGTCTTCTCTGAGTGGATACTTTGCCACCACAAACTTCGTTTGGCTTGTAGACAACCTTTGCCTTGCTTCCACTTATTGCAGGATCACTTCTATCTACTTCTATCATTCTAAGGTCTTTGGTGAGGCCAGTCCCTCTTCCTTCTTTCCTATCTTGTTCTTATGTTTATTCCAAGACCAACTAGCTTGGTGGTTTTGTAATATGTGTTATGAGAGTTCTCTCATGGATGCGCCGTGTAATTCATTTCTCTTAATGAAAACGGACTACATTTCGCGGTTGTGAAAAAAAAAAAGAATACACTACCGCGCAGAGGCCCTCTACCGAGAGCAAGAACTTTATACCGAGAGACCGATGTCTAGCGCCAAGAGAGTCTCCCTCCATCGAGAGCGCGCTCTGAGGAATCACGCTCTCGGTAGAGCTCCCTCTACCGAGCGCCCAACCCTCGGTAACCCGGGGCTCTTGGTAGATGTTGTGGAACTAGACTTGATGACTAGTGATGGATATTGGATGACTTAATCTATGTTTGGATCATGGATGTGATATATATGCGATAAATGAGTTGTATCAATGCATGGATGTGATATATATGTGTGATATATGATTTATGTGTTATGTTTGTAAAGGTGGAATGCAAAAACAGAATTAAAAATATATATATGGTCACTTTACCGAGTGGTGCACTCGGTAAAGATGGAAAATTTAGGTTCTGGGATCCCCAATTTTCGGTATACCGCTTTTTTTTTTTCGGTAAACACGGGCGCCAGTAAAACTATGGTCGATTCACGAAAGCACGGCCTTGGCTCTCGGTGAAACGACCATAACTCTAAAAGCGCCCCCTACCCCCGACATGGCGCCGGTAGCGAGGGTTTCACAATTTTTAAAAATTGAACTCTACCGAGAGCCGGCGACGACAGCTTTTCGGTAGACATAGTTTTAAAGTTTTTTAAAAATAAAATTTCACCGGGCGCTTGGGTGGGGGGGGGGGGGGGCTTGATGAAGTGGCCTTGCTTTGGCGAGAGGGACGGGGGCTCTCGGTGAACTTGACGTCGGAAAAGTGGCAAACGCCCGCCGTCGGCGTCGTCCAACTTTGACGAGAGGGGCGTACTCCTCGGTAAAGGCTCTACCGAGAGCCCCGGTTATAGCTCTCGGTAGAAGCCCATTCCCGTGCAAAATTTCACCGAGGGACATCTACCGAGGGTGGCCCTCGGTAGAGCCTCTACCGAGCGCTGAGCGTTTCTGGCGCTCGGTAGAGGCCGCCTCCGGTAGTGATAACATTTTTTTTTTATCCTCCGTATTTCTATGAAATCGAACTATTTTATGTACTACTTTAATCAAATTCCTAGGTTCTAAATAGAACATGATAAAAGTATCTGTATATAGAAGGGGCATTGATATTTTCATTGTTGTGTTTAAGACTTTAAGTATAAGTGCATACAATATACATCTCGTCCATCTAATAAAAGAACAGTGACCATGACAGAGCCATGTGGGACCCACAAAGGGCCCACAGTTTCTATTGAAATTATTTAAATGTGACTAACTAAATTTTGAAGAAAAAAAAATCTACAGCTTTCCTCCCTTAAAAAGAATAAAAAACATATTTATGGTTCTGCCACACTGTAAAATTTACTGCAACATGGAGAAAAGCATGTGTTGCTAAAGCAATAAATCAGTCTTTGTTGGGCCCTATGACTGTTTTTTTTTTTTTTCAACCCAAAAGAACTGGTTTGTCAAGACAAGAGACGAGATTTGAAATCTTAGTAACTGGAACTGAATATCGTTACCAACATATGAAAAGGAAGCCAAATTTGGCCACCGTCACTCATCCAAAAAAATTAAAGGTGCTAAGAAAGGTGAGAACTTCTAGATCAGGGCAAATTTATACTCACATATACGGATGGTCCAAAAAAAAAAATTATACGTACGCTTTCTAGTGCAATTATCACTACAGCTAAGCCTGAAAGTACATCGTCACTGAATGATTGAGAGAACGATATAGTTTTACCAAGAGATCAGATTTCCAAATCTTAGTAATCCAAAACCAATTATAACCTAAATCTCAAAAGGCGGTCAAATTTGGCCATTAGCCACGTAGTATCTTTGGAAAGGTGTCACAGATTAAGGAGTAGAGATACAACTGCTAAGCGTGTCGTCATTAGCAGATCATCATTTGGTCCGGATCCAAATAAATAAAAAGGCCATGGAGGAGATCGATCAGACGAACAGCTAGCTAGTTAGCTCATGTGAGAGCTGAATTATAATAAAGGTTTTGAGGAAGACATGCGAGCATGAATCGGTTGTGTGTGCAAGTGGAGCGTTAGGAAACAAAAGTCTTGCGGAATTGTTTTTTGCACGTGTTGTTGCATTAATAGTGGGCGGCCCGACCCACACGTACTGCAGCTGCACGGCCATCGTCCGGTGGTTCGGTTGCTTGGAATCCAGCCAGCGCGCTGGCATCACATGAGCTGGGCATGCATGGACGGCCCCGGCCGGATTTGCATGATGAGGGACGAGATCCCAGTTCCAGGTGTGTGTGATACTCTCCTGGATTTGTTGCATATATAATTTTGAGCTGGTACATTCCCCAAGCACTTGTATATTGTTGGACTGCATATTGTATTGACTTTCAGGTACGAGCATTGTTCAAAGTATTGTTCAAGACAAGTGGCCGAGGTGTATGTCGTCTTATTGACTTTGAAAAGTCAAAAGCAACGTACCACACATTTTTAGCTCAAAAATAAATCCATATTTCTACTCGTGGTTCGTGCATGTACACCTCCTAAGATACTGGTGGTAATAGAAATACGTGGATATACATTTGTTTCGCTCGGAGGAAAATTAATAATAGAATGGAATAAACTATAGTTTAATAAAAAATTTCAAAAACGTTCATTGTGGACGTGTTTCATTAAAGAAAACCATAGTCGTGATACATCCACCTGGCTCTTTGGCGAGATGGCCATCGAGCAAGCTGGCAAAGAAAGACACTTACACAAATCGCTGGCTCGACGGGCGCTACAAACAGGATGTACTTAGGCTTAAAACAATCGTGCGAGTAAAGAAGAAGACCGGACTAAGTAGTGGTGCAAGTACACGGTAGCCCGCCGCAATAGTTTAATAAATAATAGTTACTGTCTATATCCGACGTACTTACATATCTGCATTATAATTGTAAATTGTATGACCAAACCGTAAAAGGAGCCCTTTTGTTACCTTTACTGCGCGGGCGCTAGCTCTCCGTTTGTGCCTTGTGTACGTGCAATCCAGAAGCAGCAGCACCCAGTCATCAGAGGGAAGAAAAGTCGACCATACTATATTTATACCCATATGTATATATAAATAAAAGAGAAGTAAGCAAACACGAGAGCATGCAGTCGTTGTTTAGTCTAGTTCTTTTCTGAACAAGTTGTGTGTGGCTAGCTGAGCGACAACAAACCGTGCATATATATCTGGATTTGTTTACGGGAATTGTGTGAAAAGTGCTGTCGTATGTACTAGATTATATAGTCACGCAACATGGACCGAATTATACACTTTAGTTTTGTATCATAGATGCAGTGGCCGCTGCGTGACACAGCACGAGCATCTAGTATATGTGTTAGGTCTCGGAGAGGCGCTGGCCAACCAAATCACGGTTCCGTGTGGCACGCAAAATCGCTCCAAAATCTGCCTGAAAACGACCGGAGTGTACTGGCATGAATAATCTAGGATTCGCACGCAGGGTTAGTCATGTCGCGTCGATTTTGTGCTCTCTCAGCTTGCTCCTCCGATCGATCCTAATATCGACCCATCACTGTACGTACGTGCGATCGACGAGATAGATGATTAGGTGTGCTGTGTGATTCAGTGTGTCTCTTTCTGTCCACGTACGTACTTTTCAGTGCACAGTTTGTGTGCTAGTGGACTAGTGGGCTTGTATGTGTCGATTCAGTAAGGTTTAGGGTGGTATTATTTAACGCGTAGATCGCGGTCGTCGACATGCATGTTATGTTTGCCTTGCCCGGTTATTGCCCCCACATCGCCGTACGTGTGTGTGCACCAAAATTAGGGCTACGTACGTCGATCTGGGACTGTGCAAGTGGAATACATGCATATGCAGAGCAGAGTTGCACACACGCACGCAAGCTGGGGGGAGAGGACGGAACGATGCCATATCCCCGTCCCGTCCGTGGCTCGCGGCTTGTCACGTGACATTCGTCCGGACCCGGATGCGAATCAACGCACGGCAGCAGGATCCTACGTTGGGTTGATGCCCGAAGCGCCAAAAACGCTTGTGTCACCCAAGGATTCGATCATATATTCATGCATGACGTCGTCGTTGGCAACTCGTTCCGGCAAGAGATCGGTGTTACGGCAGCAACAAGAACTCTTGTGCGGATCGAATCGGACAACACGCAGACGACGAGTCATGTCACGCCACCGTCATGTTTTATCCACTCGTCCAGCCATATCTCCTCCTGAGCAGAGCTCACGCCTGCCTGCAATTTACCCACGTACACGATGCATGGTTGATGATGTATATATATCGTCGTCACATGTTTCTGGCGAAACCCTTCATAGATAGATATGATCGAGTAGTATTTCTCTCTGGTCATGACTCAAATAGTTGATTCTGTTGAATTCTACTATTAATCCCCTAATTAATTACAAGCATCATGCATGCATATCTATGAACTTGTTTACTAGTGGTTTTATGTGTTAAACCATTATTTATTTTTAATCAGAATTACCAACTGTCATGTTTCAAGTTTCATTTCGAGCTAATCGTTTTGGGTTGAGCAGAGGTGAGACAAAGACATTTTCAGGACCATGCATGAACTTGTTGTGTGTATACCCAGCAAGGCCTTCAATGGTATACAGTACTCTCCGGTGCGGTCCAAGCAAACCCATTGGCTGCGGCGTGGAATTTTTGTGCAGGCACAACAGGCCGGAGAGCCGGGACCGTTCCCTTGTCCCGTGATAATTGTGCTAGACAGCAGCACGGCATCGATCGTCTCCAGCAGCGTACGACATGGTGGCCACGGCCTGACCCCGTGACCATGACATGACACACGACGACCGGCGAGCTGAGCGTGGTCGCCGACATGCATGGTACTCGCCCTGTCTAAAAACAATTTTCACTTCCCAAGAAATTAAATGATTTTAACTTTGACCAAATTTATATAAATAATTACTAACACCTATAATAAAAATTAAATATCTGATAATAAATTTTGCTTCAAACATAAATATAAACTTGCTCAAACTTTACAGTCAAGTTGATAGTTGCATGTATTTTTTTGGACCGAGAGAATAAATGCTAGTATTACCTTGCGGTCCTTGCCTTCCTGTTGGCTGGCCTAGCTAGCTCGTTTTTTTTTTTTTTTTTTTTTTTAGAAGATAGTACTAGCTATCTCGTTGAATCGTTGAAAACGAATGTCACGAGGTCAAGCACCGCTAGCTAGCCATGCATATTATTGTGTACTAGTAATTGCTAAAACTTGTACTCCGTACGTACTCCTGTAGGCCAGGCAGCAGTTCCTGCTTGGCACCGGTGACTTGAATGCAACAAGGCAATGAAGCCGGGCGGCAAGACGATGTCGATCGGGACGCATGCATTAAGTGTCCGGCCAACCGGAGCGGCGCACGTAGCTAGTCGGGGGCGCCGGCACATCATCACGTGCATGCGGCCCGAGCGGGGTGACGACAGATCGTACGTGCGATTGGTCCGTCGATATGGCCGAATCGCCTAGGGGATCTCGATGGCAGCAAATAAACGTTCCGGTGGTCCCTGGGCCCTGCGCACGTAGCACGCGGCCGGACCACGCATTACGTGCGATTGTTCTTTGGGGGTATTTGGCCGGGCAGAATGATCTTGTACGGTGTTCGGTACGTTGGTGGATCGGTCCATCGATGGTACGTAGAGTAAGGCAATGTGATCGGTCCATGGGATCGATCGACTTACGGAGTATAGCGCTATCTATAGTGGCAGACAGGAGCGAGCACGTACTCCGTACGGCGATCTCAAGCCGCTGTAGTATACAACACGTTTTTGGCTAAGACCAGCTTTTATCACTGCTACTACGGTCGAACAGCAGTAACACGACGTACGTACGTTAAACGTTGATATGGCACTCTCACGACGACACGCACGCACGCGATCGATCGTCACGTACACGTACGGTACGGGCAATAAAATAGCTACTCGATCGATCGATCGATTGAGCTGTCGTATTCGGCGCTACTACTAAGTACTCCCTCCGCCTCAAAATAGTTATCGTTTTGGTGTTTCGGTAAGATTTGCCTTCTTTGATTCGATTTGTATAAAAATACGCATAATGTTTAAATTTCAAAATAAATTTGTTAAAAAACTTTCGTTTAAAAGATCTTTCCGATGATACTTTTAAGATAAACATTTGTATATTTTAAAATAAAATTGTCGGCATTGCCCGGCCGCAAAAACGACAACTGCGGGAGGCGGATGAAAGATACTAACAGCTAACACTAACACCATGGTACGATAAGTGGGTAAGATTTGCCTTCATCACGTACTCTACGCTTTGGCCAATGACGCACGATTGCTTTCAGACTAACCTTTCGTTTGCGTGTTCGTACGCCCGTTTTTTCGCGCGCCCAATCGATCGTCTCGAGCAGCACATGTCTCACGCGCCCCGGCCGCAAATTCGCGCGCGTGCGGGCGATGGACAGAGGATACCCTGACGCCATTGCTGATTCTCCCTTGGAAACGACGTGGAAAATCATCACGTACTCGTCACATACTCCTCGCATGGCACGCCCCGCTGTAGTTAGCTAGGCTCTCTTTGAAACGAAAACCATGTCCCAGCCCGTCGAAACCATGGCTCGGTTTTGCACGCAACGGACGGAGCAGAAAGCAAAAAAGGGACAAAATCTTGACGCGATCCTGCGCAGTCGATCTGCTGATTTTCCTCGAAACGTGCTCCTGCGGTTCTGCCTGATCGGTCTGCCGTTCGATATTGCCTAGTGTAGGTGTAGCATGAGGCCATATAGAGTAGACCTACTAGTATAGCTAAAGGGAAGGGAAAGCAGTGGTGATTGGTGAAGATGAAGGAAATCAACGGTGAACCCAAGACGATAGATATGTTCACCACCGAAATCATCACGGCTGCAACGAGTAGTACCTACTGTAGGAGCTATTGCACGATTTCCACTGAAGATTTGGTTCGTAGCACGTACTTCGGTGAAATCCTCTCCAGCATCGCCATGAAAAAGCAGAGGATTTTGTCGTGCGTACTGTACTTCAATTAAGCAGGTGACGTCTAGCACAGATAAATGCATTTAGCCGGGTGCCGGTTAATTAAAGGCTGCTGATGCTGTAGTAGTAGTCTGTAGATTCTGGCCATCTGCATGGCTCCGGTGGGAAGAGGACGGACGGGACGGACACGGCCCTAAAAAGGTTGGTCAAGATCAAGATACGGAAGCGGGAGGAAGGATCTCTCTTTTGGTTGAAGTCGTCAGTGCTCGTCTCAACCGTCTCCCTCGGCGCTGGGAATTCCTCCCAACGTAACATTAAAAACCAGGGCACCACTTGAAAAGCTCCACGGCCGCAGGAAACGTACGTTACATGTGTAATCGCTATAGCTTTAATTTACTACATGCATCATCATCAACAACAACAACGCCAAAACATTTCGTCAAAAAAAAAAAAAAAAAAACGCCAAAACAATGCCGGAGGACACCGACAATTTCTCTTCTATCAATTGATGCTGAGAGGCTTTTCCCTTCTAGTCCCTCCGGCCATCTATATCTGGTTGCTATGCTAATTCTAGAGACCAAAGCCTCCATATTTTTCTCAAACCAGTTACGACACATGTGCCAGATATATATAGGATCGGAGGGAGTATGTTTCTTTGATTTTTAAATTTCTAGGGGTGTTTTGTAGCACATAGCAAATTGTAGTGGATGTGATTTTTTAGTGTTTTGTTTTCCAGTTATCCTGTCGAAACAGACATTCTAGCTCAAAAATTCATCTCAGACGAACAACCTATTTATTTTAAGTTGGTGTGCTTTCTGTCTCGCCGCACCAACCACCAACCTACTCTTGTAATAATTGGCTTCCGCCATTAGATCTATCACCGCTATCTGCCACCTCCCTCGCCCCACGTGACACTAACTAGTTGAATTAAAGTCACGTTTGGATTCTATGCTAGCCTCATCAGCACGAGCCACAATAAATTTGTGTGGCTGAGCAAGCCAAAACGGGTCTCCGATTGTAGCATTGCTTGCACATCACCCTGGGCGTTCGGGTTACCTGATCCGATCGGGTCGGGTAAGTCGGGTTTTAAAAAGTTCGGGTAATAGAATCCGCTACCGAAATTAGCCCTGAAAATCCATTACCCGCAACTTCGGTACCCGAAATTCGGGTTCGGGTTCGGTAAACCCATTCTACCCGAATTTATAGAAAACAACAAAGTGCACAAATTTTTAGTAAGAATTTAAACAAAATTTCACCAATAAATTTGTGTATAATTCAACTACAATTTGTGAAGAATAATATATTATAGTCACTTGTTCAAACCAAGAGAATTATATCCAAATAAAGTGATAGTTTCAAAGTGTTCAACTAAAAACACATGATAAAAAACAAAGTCGAAGACAAAATTTCGGTAGTTCGGTACCCACATGCATTACCAATTACCCAAACTAATTTTGGGTAATCAAAACCACTATCCGAACTTAGAATCGGGTACCTCGGGTTCGGGTAATTCGGGTCCGGGTTCGGGTAGTTCAGGTATGGGTATTGGGTATCGGTTTTTGCCGTGGTGACTTGCACAAGCGAAAGCCCTTAGAAAACTTGCTTGTCCTATTGATTCACACCTAGCAAGGTAAGGCAAGGCCTACTGAAGGATCTAGAATACCTTAATTAATTTCCTACATCTCGACCTATATTTAGCAGTGAAATGACCATACTATCCACCAATCACTCTTTGAAATTTCCCTCTTCTACTTTGAAGGACTCTCAGTCTAGAAACTCTTAACCCAAAACTACAAACCTTAATTCTAGCTAGCCACCACGGTTGATCTTCATCGGAGATAGAGAAAACTATAGTTGGGAAAAAAAAAATCAGGTTTCGTATAGGGGAAAAGAAATGCTTTTTTTTGAAAAAATGGTATATATATTAGTAAGATGAAATAGTTTTCTATGGTAGTACTCCCATAGTCCCTTTAAAAGTGTCACTTTTGGTTTTCCGTGTCATCTTGTTTGATGACTCGTATTATTCAAAATTTTTATATAAATATTATTTATTTTTTTATGATTTATTTTATTATTCGATATACTTTAATAATTATTTATTTAATTTATTATTTATAATTTTTAATAAAATGAATGGTTAAGATAGCCAAAAAGTGAAAAACTATATTTTTAGAGGGACGTAGGGAGTATAACTTTTCCATACCTATAGTATTTTGATAACCATGGACTCTGGACTCTGTCAGCCTCCACAGTCAAGTCAATTCGCACCGTTAAGTCCAATCGAAATAGAACGGAGCTCCTTTTTGGAACAAGAGAATTTCATCACAACTTCCCGGCAGTAAAGTGTCCCATTTAAATGTATATATGTACGTTTCGATGATGCAAAGTTGTTATACTAGAAGATTTTGTACTGTCCGATCCGAACCGAAGCGAGATCCTTATCAGGAAGGCGCAGATTCGTCCCAGCTCAGCGCACCGTCCAAGTACTCCACTAGTCCGGTCAATCGCTAAAGAAAGAAATTGGGCGGCAAGTGAAGGTCAGTCTCTGCCTCCGCGGCACGGGACGGGACGGAATGTGCATCCGTCATGACGCGCCTCCGGCCGGACTTGTTTATTCGCGGCCCCGTCCGTGTTCTCTGCTCCCTCGTCACCCCCACCATTTGTCTCTCTCTCCTATCTTCCTCGGTCTCCCCCCTAATCCTCCGCCTAGCTAATTAATCACCAGGCCAGGGCCGCCACCACCTTCCTCCCAGCAGCCTATAAATACGCCGGCCTCACCACCACAGCACATCACAGGCCACTTCATCTTCTGAGTTCATCTTCTTCCTCTCCCGTGCTCAGCTCAGGTAGCTAAGCTCCTCGACCCCCCATCTCGATCCAAGAAGCACAAGACATATATAGACTGGCGGGAACAATGGCGCGGTGCCTGATGTTCATGCCGCTGTTCCTCGTCTCCTCCCTCATCTCCACCGTGGGGCTGCCGGTAGAGCCACCCGCGGAGCTTCTGCAGCTCGGAGGCGGCGACGTCGGCGTCGGCGGCGGGCGCCTGAGCGTCGACGCGTCCGACATCGCCGAGGCGTCGAGCGACTTCGGTGGCCTCGCCGCCCGCGCCGAGGAAGCCTCGCCCCTGGCGGTGTTCCAGCCGCGGTCGGCCGGCGACGTGGCGAGCCTGGTCCGCGCCGCGTTCGGGTCGGCGCGCGGCTTCCGCGTCTCGGCGCGTGGACACGGACACAGCATCAGCGGGCAGGCGCAGGCCCCCGGCGGCGTGGTCGTGGACATGAGCCACGGACCTGCCGGCGCCGCGCGCGCGCGCGCGGGCGCGGGCATTGCCCGTGTACTCGCCGGCGCTGGGCGGGCACTACGTCGACGTCTGGGGCGGCGACCTCTGGGTCGACGTGCTCAACTGGACGCTCGCACACGGCGGGCTCGCGCCGCGCTCGTGGACGGACTACCTCTACCTGTCCGTGGGCGGCACCCTCTCCAACGCCGGCATCAGTGGGCAGGCGTTCCACCACGGCCCGCAGATCAGCAATGTCTACGAGCTCGACGTCGTCACAGGTAGCTAGCTAGGGGTCAGCCAGCCGTTTTCCATGGCCACCCCACTCTCCAGCAATGAACTGACAGACACACGTGTGGTATTTGGCAGGCAAGGGAGAGGTGGTGACCTGCTCGGAGACGGAGAACCCGGACCTATTCTTCGGCGCGCTCGGCGGGCTAGGCCAGTTCGGCATCATCACGCGGGCGCGCATCGCCCTGGAGCGTGCTCCCCAAAGGGTAACAGCCTCAACACCATTCTCCCTTCTGCTCTAGTCCTTCTCTCAATCTCCCTCCTTCTGCACTGATGGATCACCTGCCTCGGTGATTCTTTTAATTTTCTCGATCTGCACCAGTTAAATTAGTAGACGTTCCAGTAGCAGCTCCTCCATTTGTTTAGTCGCCCGCCATCGTCGTTGGCCTTTGGTTTCCCTCCCGTGAGTCGTGTCTCGATCGTGTGGCACCAGGAAAGTGGCCGGAGCGCCGGCCGGGCAGTGTATCTCCTCCGGTCGCGTCGCGTGTGTCACCGGCCTCGCTTTCCAACTAATGACCGACCCAGCGGGGATCTCATCTCAACCACACCGGCCGGCCTAGCCATGCAAGTGGCGATCCGTTGAGGAAAGCGTCTCTCTTTGCCGGCCGCTAAACTCTCTGTCAGCCGCCAACGGCTGCCACATGTGCAGTGTAGCATCTGAAAGACCCACACGCGTACGTGAGCTAATTACTACTACCAGAGCCGGACAGGGAGTCCCGACACGTAGTACTCCGCCGACAGCATAGCTCCTCCGGCCGGCTATGGGCTACCGCCTACCGGAACAGTCTTCTCGTTACACTGTTCGTCAGAGTCTGCCGGAATGACGTCATCCGGCCGGTCCCGTCGCCGATCAACTTGCCCCTGTTGTGCTCGGCTCACCAATTAGCCTTGTCCGTCATCGTCCGGTTTTTTTTGTCTAGCTCCTGGGATCTTTCGCAAGATTTTATTCCTCCATATCCACCTGCTAATTAATCGGGTGTGTAATCTAAGGAGAGGCTAGCTAATTAACGGTCGGGACGCATGGCTGGTGGTTGCAGGTACGGTGGATCCGGGCGCTCTACTCCAACTTCACCGAGTTCACGGCGGACCAGGAGCGCCTCATCTCCCTCGGCAGCGGCCGCCGGTTCGACTACGTCGAGGGCTTCGTCGTCGCCGCCGAGGGCCTCATCAACAACTGGAGGTCCTCCTTCTTCTCGCCGCAGAACCCGGTGAAGCTCAGCTCGCTCAAGCACCACTCCGGCGTCCTCTACTGCCTCGAGGTCACAAAGAACTACGACGACGACACCGCCGGCTCCGTCGACCAGGTCCGTCTGTCCACCCTCGCCCTGTCGCCGCCGGCTTTCTTTCTTAATTATACGACGTGCTCTGATATGGTTTGGTTTGGTTTGGGAAATGAAACCGCCCCATTTTAGGGCGGCGAGCTAATCATTGGAGCCATGTTTTCAGTTAGTTGTACTAATAGCTGGTTTAGGCCGTATAATAATAGTAGTACGTAGTATACTAATTGAAGCACAGATGAGTGTAGATAGATCATACTTAGAAAAGAGGACCTTGCACTGCTGATACTAGATCTTGTTCCATCGGCAAAGCAATATTTTAGTGTCATTGGAGCAGCTGCAGTAGCAAACAATAACATACTTATATATGCTAAGGAAATTTCGATTTTTTTTTCATTGATTCAGGATGTGGACGCGCTGCTGGGCGAGCTCAACTTCATCCCTGGCACAGTGTTCACGACGGACCTGCCGTACGTGGACTTCCTGGACCGCGTGCACAAGGCGGAGCTCAAGCTGCGCGCCAAGGGCATGTGGGAGGTGCCGCACCCGTGGCTGAACCTCTTCGTGCCGGCGTCCCGCATCGCCGACTTCGACCGCGGCGTCTTCCGTGGCGTGCTGGGGGCCGCACCGCCGGCGCCGGCGGCCCCATCCTCATCTACCCCATGAACAAGCACAAGTGAGTCAACGCACAGATTAAACGAATCTCAAGTCAAGTTCCAGTCCTCCTCGGAGACAGACACATCGCATCATGCTGCGCGCGCGCCAGCCTGGCTGGCTGGCTGCGTGCGCTAGCTCATCGATCTGCAGCCACGTGCGCGGAGGGCGGCGCGTCGCCGTCGCCGTCGCCGTCCTGCCCCCCCGCTGGCCGCGCTTCCAACCAACCTTCCATTGCATCCCACATGCAGCGCACGGGACACGGGAGCAGCACATGAGCCGCCACGCGTTTCCGCGCCGTCCGACGGCGCCGCCCGGCCCCCCCTCCCTCACATGCGGCGCGCGCACGCGGACGGCACCGCACGCGCAGCGCAGGTGGCGGCGGCTCGGCTCGTCGCTCAGGGCTCATCATGTGTTGTTGCGATCAAGTGTGCCATGATTGGCGCCACGCATGCACACAAATCACCAGCCCATCATCATCAGTAGCCCGCGGATTAATTTAATTAATTAAAATTCCCGAACTGCGTGAGCCGAATCTGGCGCCTGATTGAATGGCATACCGCGCGCGCACTCGCGCGACAGGGGCCTATTCTATTCCCCTTTTGATGCCATGGACGCCCATCATCAATCTCGCAAGCGGCTGGTGGCGCCGACCAGCCATTTTAAAACCGGCGCCGCGAGAGCTTTACACGGCGCAACGAGCTCGGCGCGGTCAGAATCGGAATTCCTTAGCCGAGACCGGCCTGATCGATCGATCGCCTTTTACTTTGTTTGTTTGTTTGGGGAAGTCAGTGGCCAGGTAGATGCACCACCAAATTGTTTGTTGCTTTCAGCTTCAGCGCATAGTACACAACACAACCTAAAAAGCCGTATCAGAATCATCAGACGATCCTGCTAAAACCCGCTGCTTTTTTCCATTCTCTGCTGTCCATATTCCAAGCTGCCTTTTTCGAGTCGGTTAGGTAATCTGGCAATTGCAGTTGTGAAGTCTCTGAACTGGACCGTGAGCTCAGCTGACCGTGCTTGTGTGTTTGTTTGCAGGTGGGACCCGAGGAGCTCGGTGGTGACCCCGGACGAGGAGGTGTTCTACCTGGTGGCGTTCCTGCGGTCGGCGCTGCCGGGCGCGCCGGAGAGCCTGGAGGCGCTGGAGCGGCAGAACCGGCGGATCCTCGACTTCTGCGCCGAGGCCGGCATCGGCGCCAAGCAGTACCTGCCCAACCACAAGGGGCAGCACGAGTGGGCGGAGCACTTCGGCGCCGCCAGGTGGGAGCGCTTCGCCAGGCTCAAGGCCGAGTTCGACCCCCGGGCCATCCTGGCCACCGGGCAGGGCATCTTCCGGCCGCCCGGCTCGCCGCCGCTCGCCGCCGACTCGTAGTCGTAACCGTAGCCGTAGTAGATAGAATGGTGATCGAGCTGCTAGGTGCATTACTAATTAATTAATTAATTAATTATTAGGCGCGCGTTTAGGTAGGTATATAGCTACGGCAGTAACCATACAGGATTATTTAGTTTCTTGCTAGTGTTAGTTATTCGCTCCGGTTGATTTGATGTACAAATGTGGGTGGTTGATCACGTGGTGCCATAGCTGCTGTGATTG
Source organism: Hyparrhenia diplandra (assembly GCA_015847255.1). Taxonomy (NCBI): domain Eukaryota; kingdom Viridiplantae; phylum Streptophyta; class Magnoliopsida; order Poales; family Poaceae; genus Hyparrhenia; species Hyparrhenia diplandra. The sequence goes on from JADLZK010002502.1 coordinate 127,320, forward strand.
ACTGTGTACAGAGGAGTCAAATATGAATGAATGTGCCAAAAGTGCAATTTTTTTCTATGGTAAATACCGGTGCCTACATTTGTTTCTTGTCAATTGCAGTGCAGTGTACTGTTCTCCATGGTCCATGCTGGACTGGTCATTCGGCTTAGCCAGGGACTGTGTGACAAGCGACAAGTTACAGTAATGGCAAACAGAGAATCAGTTAGAACTAACATGGAATGGAATGGAAGAATTATTGGCTAAATAGACTTGAATGGTTTAGTGTGTAGCTTTCCCTCCGTTCTAAATTATAGTTTATTTTAGCTTTCTAGATAAATTGTTTTTCTATGCACCTAGTTATACGATACTTTCCCTCCGTCCAACAAATATTTCCACATCTGGGTTTGGGCACGGAAACCAAGGTGAAGGTGAAATGACGAAAATACCCCTACAACGGTACTGTCCAGTTCTGGTTTCTGTGTCCGTGTGTGCTGGTTCGCTGCTGCCCGCCAGGGAATACTCACAAGGAGACAGGATCCTCTGTGGCAAGGCTTGCATGTGATGTACACGTGGCACGGTATCCATGGACTAAATCTTTGTGCGGTTTTCTTCGTTCCGCATAGGATCCGGCTGCTGAGCAGATTACAGACACAAGGGACGTTCCGGAGCCTTCGTCATTGTTCCTTCCTTGTTTTTGTACACAAAAAAATTGTTTTACGGTCTTTATTAGCACACGCTGCTACACTTTCCCCACCACTGCACCAGACCTGACACTCTATTACTATCTGTTCAGGCCTATATCAACCGATTATTTGTGGGAGAAATTTTGAATCTCAAATGTACTTTTAAACATGGGACGGAGGGAGTATGTTTATATGCATATCAAAAAACAATACATCTAGAAAATCAAAACGGCCAACTATTTAAAACAGAGTAAGTAACAGAGGAACGTGCTATACCTTCTTATCACGCCACTGTGATGCCATTACTGGCTTACTGCTCCTCACTCCACGCCACTGAAAGTCTGCAACGTCTCGTGTCTCGTGGTACAAATTCGTCATGCATGTGCAGGTTAATTACAAACAGGAAAAAAATGGGGTACTCCCCTGTCGTATGCAGCGCATGGTACGCCCCTACAACCGATGCGGGAGTGGATTGCGTCGTAGAATTGGAGCCGTGCCGTCGTGGGAATGGGCCACGAGGAAGCGTGCTGTACTGCGAGCTGCAGCGTACGATGACGCGATGACGCGTTGGCCACGCTTCGCACATCGGCTGTAGGGGCGTACCATGTGCTGCGTATGACAGAGGAGTACCCCATTTTTTCTACAAACAAGGGGTTGTACTGACGTGGAACAGATGGAACATACTCCCTCCATTTACGAAATGTAGCTGCAGTTTTGAGTTTTTGATTTTTTATTAGGCGTATCATTCCAATCGAGGTGGGAGAGGCAGAGAGTTGTGAGGCTTTTAATACTATGCATGAACCCAAAGCGTTTGCATGCAAGAAGTTTGTTACTCTATACAGGTTTGCATGCAGCCATATAAAATGCGGTGTGTTAACAAGCATTATTGCTCTTTGTTTTTGTTATCCGTATTTCCTTAGTATTCGAGATATTGGCTAGACGCTTTACAAAAAATGATAGAGGGAGTATTTGGCTACTCCTGCTCCTACATCAACACAAAACGCTCCCGCTCCTGCACGCCGTGAGAGGCTTCTTGATCTGGCTGCCGCCGTCTCTTCACTTTCACAATGCCTTGCCACTTTAGCATAGGAGTGGCTAGCTGGGTGTCGCCAAGTCCCCCTCGAGTGGCGACACCAAGCTATGGCGACACCAAGCTAGCTACTTCTATGCTAAAATGGCACCAGCAGGGCCCCGGATTCACTGAACATCCATCAATCGGGGTCACTTCCGTGACTCCGTCCTTGGCAGATTGCGGACCATAATTTCAGCAGCGTATCACATGTCCTGATTGGTAGGGAATAATACCAATATGATGACACGAGTACGAAAAAGGGAGAAGAAGAAGAAAAAAAAAAAAGAAAGAATCGGAAGCCGACCTCCTTTCAGACCATGTTTCATCGTTTTTTATGCCACCAAGAGCTAAATGCTGAAAACATCGACATGTTCTGAACGCCCTGGCCCAAGACAAAAAGTATTCTGTCCGAATAAGATTGTGTATTCTGTCCGAATAAGATTGTCCTCTTGAACTCTATGTCATTTGTTTCACCATTCGTTTTTGGTATAAATATTATTTATTTTTATAACTTATTTTATCATTAGAGATAATTTAATTATAATTTATTTATTTATAATTTGCTAAAATAATTTAAATAAAACGAAGTGTCAAATACGGTGCTCTAAAGTCAAAACGGCGATCTTATTTTTTGTTAAATTACACGTAAACACCCACACGCTCACGTATACTTACTCATATGAACACACGTATGTAAATCCTATCCCTATGAACAACTCAGAAGAACCGAGTCAACAGATCCAGAGATTCTCGAAGTCACCACAACCGTCTCGTTGTCGAAGGAAACGTCGCTTACCACTTACTCCCTCCGTCCCAAAATAATTATCGTTCTCGCTTCTCGAGAAACAACTTTAACTAAATATATATTGAATATATTAACATTTACGTTACATAATTAGTATCATCGAAAAGATCTTTTAATCTAATTTTTTTAACAAATTTATTTAGAGATACAAATCTTATGCATATTTTCTTCTACAAACCGACTCGAGCTTGCGGCACGAACACCCAAAACAACGGAGGGAGTAAAGCATAACACCAGGAGTGAGGGAGGGAGTAGGGACTCACAATGCAGACTATATCCTATAGTCTAAAAACTATTTATTACCTTGAGTATCGTGGACTTAGAGTCTAAATAAGACTTGAAGTCTTAGTTTTTCTCCTTCTCTCTATCATAAATATACTGCCACTTCAGCGTCACATCAGCAAAGTGTAATAAATACTAAGCTAATAAATAGTACACTTAAACTCTGTGGTAGAGTTGCCCTTACAAGGAGTCACCAGCCCACCACTCAATTCCTTGACTTTGTCCTAGCATTGGGCCTTGATACGTTCAGGACCCGCTCGGCTCGGCAGAATGGATGGATGATCATGCATGGCTGTGTAATCTTGCTGGGCCTGCAGCAGGCCGTTAACTCGATCAGTACAATGACCAGAGGGATTTCCAGGGATTTCCTCTTGCCCAGTTTGAGGACCTCTGGCTTGGCATGCATGTCCCTGGGCCCCCGGCCCCGGCAGCCTGTCGCTGTAGTAATGCATCCGGACGCTAGGAGTCAAAGGATCAGTTTTCTCAAAAAAAAAAAAAAAAAAAAAAGAAGTCGAAGGATCAGTGTATACAGATTACAGAGGCAAGGGGTGTGTTTAGCACATAAAATAACTTTGTTCTCCAAATTCCACTTTAGTCCAACAAAAAAATGAAGATTCCCCATCACATCAAAAAATAGATCTAAAGCTACAACCAAAATTTTTTATCATACCATATTATATAAGTCTAACAAAATGTAGGTAAAAAATAAACTAATTACAGCAAAAGTTTAGATGTCATTATGATTTTTTCGTGATTTTTACTATGATTTTTAAAGATTCTTTTGAGCCTAGTTACGCCATGGTAGGATAATATTTACCACTAACAAACGAAACGTCTTACAATGACCAGCGCTACACAGCCTGAGGGATTTCCAGGGATTTCCTCTTGCCCAGTTTCGATGTGGCTTGGCATTCCTCCAAAATTCCGGACGCTAGACCAAATTTTGGGATCTAAACAGATTACAGAGGGGAACGATGGGATACTGCCCTGCCCCCCTCCCTCGGCCCTCGCCCATCCTTCGAATGGTACTATCAATTTGTGATCCTCACTAAAAAGTTCCGTTTGTAAATTGGAACTGACCGGAGGTTTTCATCGGAATTTCAATGAAATTTCGTTTCCCAGTGTCAAGAATGGATGAAATCCGTTTCCCGAAAGTCGTATGCAAAGGGGAAAATATCTTCTCGAATCTCGAAGTTTAAACAACAACCACACCACAACGCTGCCAGTTGACGTTGACTATTCTAAGGCAAAAGCAGGGAGTCGACTGTGTTACATCGCTCCCAGTTCCCTGTACTGTACCAAATGTATTTTCCCCATGGCGGAAGCCATCCTTGCTTCCTTGATCCATGGCATAGCATCCCTGCTTACGCATAGAGTAGCCGACCAAGGCTCTCGCCTCCTGGCCTCAGGCCAGGATGTCTGCTGGCTCCGCGACGAGCTCCACAGCATGCAGCTTTTCCTGCACGAGGTGGAGGCGTGCAGCGGCGATGGCAGCGCCACCACAGAAGCATGGGTCCACCAGATGAGGGACATCATGCTTGATTCGGAGGACGTCATCGATGTCTTCGATGCAAATCAGGTGCGTTCTTGCAGCACCCTCGGTAACTTGAGAGCATGGAGCAAAGTAGAGGCTCGGATCAGGCGCATCAAGAAGCAGCTCAGCGACTTCTCTCGCCGTCGGTCGGAGTACCCGAACCTAGCCAACAAACCAGCAGACACCAGTGATGAGATCATTGGTCGCTTAGCCTCGTCTCCCCTAGTTCATGACAAAGATACTGTAGGCCTAGATAAAGATCTGGATGTGTTGCTTCAGCATATTTTGGGTGAGGAATCAGAGCTGACCGTCATGTCCTTGGTTGGCATGGGTGGTGTTGGGAAGACCACGCTTGCCAAGATGGTGTACAACCACCCAGATGTGAAGAGGCACTTCGATCGCAGTTCATGGGTCTATGTTTCAAATAAGATGCAGCTGCGAGGTGTCCTTCGTGAGATGGCCAGGGGGCTGGTGAGGATCCCCTCTGCCGAGGCAAACTCCCTCAGCGTGGAGCAGCTCCAAGAACTGCTCTTGAATGGCCTCAGAGGTATGCGCTTTTTGCTTGTGCTTGATGATGTCTGGGAGAAAGGACTCTGGGATATGATCAAGCTGGTGTTGCCTGAGAACGGCAGGAGCCGGGTCCTTATGACAACGCGTAATGTTGTCGTGGCTGAGTCAGTATTCAGTGTGGGAAGCGGTGTCCATCGACTTCAGCCAATGACATTTGAAGATTCCTACAATTTATTTTGTAAAAAGGCATTCTTGATAGATGGGCCATGCCCTGATGATTTGACAGAGACCACTAAGGACATTGTGAGGAAGTGTGTTGGTTTGCCCCCTGCTATAGTTGCTGCAGGGAGCACTGCAGGGAGCATGATGTCAAGGAAGAAAAAAATAGACACCGAATGGACTTGTGTCTTGGAGAGTATTCAGAGAGACTTAAGTAATGGTGAAATGGGAGTCCACCAAGCACTCTTTTTAAGCTACAAGGATCTTCCACACCCTTTGAAGCCATGTTTTCTGCTGCTTTCTGTCATTCCATATGACTCAGAGATCTCACGGAAGAAACTAGTTCGACTATGGATTGCTGAAGGGTTTGTGAAAAAGAAAAATGATGAGACACTTGAAACAACCGCAGAGAAGTACCTCATGGAGCTCATCAACAGGAGCATGATACAAGCATCGGTCGTTAGCAGCAGCGGGAGAGTAAAAGCATGCAGAATTCATGATCTTGCTATCTCGCTCTCTAAAAATGGAAACTTTTCTGTCATTTATCATGATAGAGGTGCAAGTACTAGTGCTCGGCGCATCTCATTACAGACATCTCATGTGCAATTCCACAGAGAACACAAGAAACAATTGCGATCTGTTTTCATGTTCACTGCTAGTGCACCTGTTGTATTGAAAAGCAACATTGTTGCAAAGAGATTTAAACTGGTGAGAATTTTGGATTTAGAAAATGCCAATGTGCTAAAACTTCCAAAAGAGATAGGGGGACTACTTCACTTGAGGTATCTTGGGCTAAGAGGAACAAAATTGAAGAAGCTCCCAGGAACACTGCAGAATCTCTATCACTTGCAAACTCTTGATATCAGGAAGACATTGATAAATATAATTGGATTTCAAATCAAGTGTTTGAGTAATTTAAGAAACCTAGAGATGAAGCAAGATGGCAAAAGCATCAAAGTGCTGACAGGAATTGCCCAGCTTGGTGAACTCCAAGTATTGACTGGTTTGCAAGCAAGTGCAACTGTTGTTCATGAGATTGCAAGCCTTACTAAGCTTCAAAAGCTTGCTGTAGAGGACTTAAACAATGAAGATGCAGAAAAACTATGTTCTTCAGTAAACAATTTGAAAGAGCTATCATACCTATCCATCTTCTCAGATGATGGCATCAGACCTCTTGACATTGCAACATTGAAGCCTTCATCATGTCTGCAGAAGCTGCACATAGCTGGACCATTACAGAAACTACCAGATTGGTTCATTCAGTTAAATAAGCTTACAAAGCTACGCTTGAGCTTCTCAAAACTAGAACAAGATCCACTTTCAGTTCTCTCTCAATTGCCAAATCTGTTATTCCTCCAGCTGAACAAAGCATACCAGGGAAAAGTGATGAGATGCTGCTATCCAGGCTTTCCAAACCTGAAAATATTTATCATAACTGAACTTGAGGAGCTGGAGGAATGGAATGTCGATGAAGGAGCCATGCCCTGTGTCCAGGAAGTGTGGATCATGTCATGTGAAAATCTAGCGACAGTTCCAACAGGGTTGCAGTCTCTTGCTACATTGGAGAGACTGAGATTGGTGAGCATGCCAAACTCGTTTACTGATAGATTGGGAGAACTTAGTGAAGATTTTGTTAGGGTCAAACACATCCCATCTATCCAGATCATTCAACAATATGGGTAACTGTTTAGAGTGAAGACCAGAGCTAAGGCAATCTTTGAAAAGGAAGTGAAGATCCTCTCTAAGAGTGAAGATCAGATTTTTTTTTTTTGAAAGCGGGTTTTTGCCCGTACTGCATTAAGAGGGATAAATTCATTACATCCTAGACGCCTCAGATGGCAAGCTGCCAGGGAGGGCGAATAGGCGAAACACTAACAGAAGACACCGGCTGCAACGGTGGAGCTTAGAGTGTTGTACTAAAAGGGAAAACAATTGTGCGACGGAAAGCGGTGGCGATTAGCGGCTCGTGAGAAGACTAGATTATCAGCAGCCTCGTTTGATTTATGGATCCAAAATATATTGTAATCTTCATTTCTTTTCTTATTTTCTTCATTTATTTCTTTGTTTCTTGAACCTGGCCTTCTGCTGTTGCTTTGTCTGTACCAAACTTTAATTCAATAAAAGCCTGTAGGGGCAATCCTGCCCCTCCAGTTTCCTCAAAAAAAAAAAAAAATGGGTAACTGTTTAGGCCATTGCTTATAGGACTTCAAAGAAAATCATACACTGTAACATGAGGCTTTTTTTATTTCTTGTTCTCGTGGGTTCAACTGTATATTTTTGTTTTTTTTTTTGCGATCGGGGCTATAGCCCGTTTCATTAAGAGGAATAGCATTACACACCAGAGAACCCTTGTAATATATTTTTGTCTTCACAGATATGTTTTGCAATCACTAGTGCAGTTGCTTGTTCTGATTCCTGAATAATCGCTATCACAAGGTCTGTACATTCAAACAGACTAAACTTGCACAAGAACTGAAGACAGTTTAGTTCGTCACTGATATTTTACCAAGAAAATTCCTGGAACTCATGAGTCATGATGACGGAAATTATAACCATTAGCATTGCATGGTGCACAAAACTCCATGAATTATAACCACCACAGTTCTGCTAGGTAACCAAAACTGAAATACCAGGTGCACAATCGAAAGTAAGAAGATTGTATCACAATTCACAAGCACGCGGAGTTGTTCAACTGTTCTTAGGCGCATTTGTGCTTGGAAAAAAAAAATTGTGCAAGTAATAGCAGTGGCGGCTCACCGTGAATCCAAGGAGGGGCCTCCTGGCTTCAAAAGTGCCGGCCGTCCGGAGGGACCAGCGGACAGCGGCTCGCATGGACGAGCAGGCAGGATGCTGAACCCAATTGCGGGGCGCTCCCTGCTGCAGTGCTGCGAGCGCGGGCAGAGAAGAGACGGTGGAAGAAAGGGGAGCCGGAGACGGAGAGGACGGGATTCGGAATCCGGAGCCTTCCGTAGTATCACCTCTCTTCTATCCCTGAGGGTATATATATATATATATTTTTTGAGCATTTCCTGAGCGGATATAGATGCTCGTGTATACTAAACTGTAGTTTTCTCATATCATGGCACTTTATTCTCTATAAACCTTTTTAAATCAATAAATACTCTTTTTAAAAATGCAATTCTCAATTTCTGAGGAGCCAAATAATTCAAATTTAATTAAATTTATATTATTTATGAAGTTAAGTATCATTAGATTAATTAAAAGTATTTTATAGCAAAACGACTTATAAATACAATATAAATACTAATGTTGTTTTTATAAGTTTGACCTGTTATATCAAAAACATAAAAAGTGGTCTCCAACAGTTTTTACAATTTGGATTGACATTTTGGACAACTACATAAACCATCCTCAACTTGGCAAATATGCCAATTTTGGAAGGAATTTGGCAAATCCTCTTGCATGTTGCGTATTGACCGCGAAAAATAAAATCATCTCCTTACTTAAATGCTGCATATTGCCTTTTTTTTTACAAAACTATTGGAGAACCACAGTTTTTCACTTTTCATATATTTTTGTAACTTAGCAAATCATAACTTTTGCCAAGTATATTTTACAAAACTGTTGGAGATGAGATTTTTTTAGATAGAGGGATAGACGTCCGAAAAGTCACAGCCCAGGCCAAATGTAATGGGCCAAAAGTAGTCCATGAGGAACTACGGCTCAAGCGGCCCATCTGCGAATGTGATGTCACATAAAATGTACCCCCACGGACTTCATGTCGGCATGGATAAAAAATGCGCTGCAGAAACCAGATTTCTACTCCTCCGTAGAGATGCCTTGACGGCCCGGGGGTCTCCTCCTGTTTGCGTGTGTACTTTCGCTGCTGCTGCTGCTGCCCGCGGTAGAGTCCCCGTCCGTCGCGGTCCGGCGCACGGGTGCGCGCATCTCGGCGGCACCAAAGCTGACCGCGGGAGGAAGAAACACATCACACCCTAAGCTCCTAATCCAATACTATACTGTACTCTCTCTTTCTCTCTCCCCTGTCTGCTTCCCTTTGCCTTTCTCCTCCCCTCTCGCCTCGCCGTGCGGGAGAACAGCCGCCGTCTCGCCGTGGTCGCAGCTAGCCGCCGTGGACGCAGGTATAGCTCTACTACTCTCTAGGCTTCGCAGGTGTAGACCTAGGCTACCAACACAGCGCGGCGCAGCCGAGCGGCTCTAGGCCGCTGGCCCCTCTCGCTCTCTAAGGGATCCTACGCCTGCCTCAGCTCAGTCCGCTGCCGCCTCCGTAGCGCCGCTCCCTTATCGTGCTAGTGGTGCGGAGATCCATGCCGACGCGGATTTGGAAGTAATCATAAGCTTGCTCGGATGAGTTGGTTCCACCTTCAATCGAATCTAAGTATCCTCCCCCAATCTCTATTAGGTTTGCTTGCTGTGAATTGATGTGTTTGCTGCGTGGTGGCCGACTAATCCAATCCATCATTATCGATCCATGGATTTGGTTAAATTCAACATCAGTTGCCCCCTTGATACCGCATGGCTTCTCGTTGCCGAAGTAAGTGCCAGTATAGTTTGGTTTCCACAAAAGGGTTTCCCGTGGAAGCCCCACACCAAGTCCACCCCTGGCCAGAGTAACTTTAGCTTGATTCTCTACCCAGTTTATTCCTGTAAATAAAACTCAGAGGGCTTGCTTATGAAACGGAAGGTCCTTTTATTAGCCTTGCCATAGATACTATGCCACGTTTGTGGGATGCTGTTGCTTGTTTTGCAATTATGGAGCTGATTCAGTGTGAATTTTGAGAGGTCATCATAAATTTGAATTTGTTGATTTCAGACTGTAATAATTATACTATATTTAGTGTGAGTTTGTCCTTGTTTCTATATGCAGCTGTGACTTTAGGTAATTGTTGTAGCATCAAGGATTTGCTGATGGCTGATGCTACCATAATGGATGATTCTGCTGCAAGCACCAGTGGGTTGGGGGACAAGGATCACACTGCCTCTGCTGATTCCATTTCTGAGTGGCGGCGCTCCTGCCAGCATGGTGATAATGGGATCCCTTCAACATCCCCTCCCTTTTGGGACACCGATAGCGATGACGATGATCCTGGTGTGTGATAACTGCCTTTGAGTTTTCTGATGTTACCTGTTGCTGGCATTACAGTCTGACATATTAAATCCATCAAAAGTAGAATATCTTCATCACAACAAAGAAAACAGGCACCCTTCTCTGGACTGGAGTCTATACTGGTTGCGTATGATCCATAGATGCAGAGCTATCAGAATATATGTCTGGAATCTGTAATTATGGTACAGTGTTTCAGTATGGACATAGATTCAAACCTCTGAACTGAATCAATTTCTTGATGTTTGAAGAAAAGCATAAACTAACATCAGGGTTTACTTCTTTTGTTTGCAATTTGTTCCTGTGTTCCATTTCTAATGTCAAGAGTTCACCAGTACAATACAGTCTTCCCGTTGAGTATTGCACTTTGGGTTTTCGTACTGTTCCGATCTTAAGGGGTGCCTCAGGAGTAAATAATTAGGTTACCTATCCTAACTTGGCTAGGTTAACTTGGCCTATTTTCTGCATCTTGCAGGAAGTATAGTTTGTATAAAGTACTGTTTTCCCTTTTTGTGGGCCAGCTTAATCCTGAATTATGATATAACACTTCAACCTAGCTTTTGTGTGGTTACTGGTTAAGCATCTAATTTGCTCGTAATCCTAAATCAAACACAAACTTAAACTTTGAAATGTTTGATACCAGAACTTTAGATGGGAGAACAGGAAGCTGCTGGCATTATTAGCATTATGTGCTTATGTACAGTTGTCTCAAATTGTAATCCCATGTGTACTAGCATGAATATTTTATGAGGTAACCTGTATACCATTTGGGTAATTGCTACATGCAGTTTTTCCCCGTCCATGGGATGAAGAAATCACGAAGTTATTACATTTAACTTTCTGAATACTCTTTTCCAATGCCCATATACAATCTAATTACCTATTGATGTATGGTGTTGCTATTTTTATAACGTGATCCAGTACATATAATCATTTTATGCCTACCTGTATGATCTCAGGGCCTAGGCCTTCAGATTTATTTGGGAGATATACTTGGAAAATTGAAAACTTTTCAAAGGAGAAGAAGAGGGAAATGAAAAGTGAACCGTTTTGAAGCTGGTGGCTACAAATGGTAAGATTAAATATTCCCAATGCTGCTGTGGCGTTATGCATTAATCATTTCTATTTTTCTTATTGGTCTGGCGATGAATGCACTTTGAAATGTCTGTGTTTTAGCTTTGTTTTTATATGCTATTAGGCTATATTAACACACTTTTCTTAGTTGTACTTGCAATTATTGCAGTACAGTGCTCTCTGGCTCATGCTTCTTCACTGTTTTGTGTGATAATGGTGCATGTAACTATGTAAGAGGATATCACATGTTTCATAATGGTTTTAAAACTCTAGTGCCCTCGCTGTTAGTGTTAAACATTAAATTGTGATAGGAGTCATGAATCTGTGCAAACTGGAAAGAATTGGCTGTATATAATTGTTATTTTGGTTACCTTGTCTTATAGAAAGTTCAAAAATGGTTCAGAACCTGCTTGATGATCTAAAACATCATTACCAATAGCTGTCCTGTTACTTGAAACATTCCTTATTGTTCAGTTTTTGGAGCTGTAATATTTACTCCATGTTTCCATACATCAGATATCACACTGATTTTTATATTTTCTATTCTATTGGCCTAACTACTATTCTGTGCAATTGGGTAAATCGGTGTCTTAAAATGCCATAAATTGCATAACTTTATGACTTGCTACAAAGCAAGCTAACAACATATGCTCTTCCCACATCTTTTGAGGGCGACATGGAAGTTCCATATACTAACCATAAATTAGCTTTCATTCTGGTGATGTAACTTTGCTAGGATCTGGCCATTTTATTTTATTATATATTAAATTTTGGTGATGGAACTATAGAGGTGTTAAAACCATTGAGTTGAAATGTATCACAGCATGAGTTATGTCTATACCACTAATCATTATTATGTACCTCTTTGTTCTGAGAAAGTGCTGCTACAAACTCGGAAGCCTAAGTTTCAGTCACTGTTAAGAAGTGATGTTTTTGCTATTAGTTAATATTGTCACTAATTTTTGACCTTTGTTGGCTTCCATGGATTTTTGGTTGCTTCTTCAACCTTTTTCTGAATAACATAAATTCTTATTTTTTCACAACGTCAAAGCGAATTTCATTACTCGAAAGCAACAAAATTACAATAGTGAATACCATAAATTCTTATATTTATGATTTTTTTTTCCATTTCCGTCTTGCGGATATGTGATATGTTGACCTTTTTTTGGAATATAGTGGATTTTCTCTACTTGGTTTTATTGCATTCTGGGGATCCTTCCAATGATTTTACCTACTGCTTTTAAAACTTAAATTAGGGCGCCGAGCATGCTATTATGTCACCTTTTAGTCCCTAGACCTTTTCTTCTGCACTCTAGTTCCACCATATTTCTATGATCCTTGAACCAGTTAGTCTATGTAAAGTGCACTTATTTCCACATGCCATGCTGTTATCGCTATCATTTTCCAGTAGTTTTTGTGTGTGTTTTCTGTATTTGTGATTATAAATTGTTGAGCAGCTCAGTTTGTAATGCGCACTGCTTGTATGCTCTATAAGTTGATCTCTTGCTCATTTTGCAGGTATATTCTAGTTTACCCTCAAGGATGCGATGTCTCCAATCACTTGTCATTGTTTCTTTGCGTTGCTGATCATGAAAAACTTCTCCCAGGTTTGATACTACTATGTTGCCCCATGATTTCAGGTCATCCGATTAATTGCGATTAGTCATCCTGGTCGGTCCCAGGTGCTCGATTAGGATGTCCCCTGGTCACCCGATTAATCACGATTAGTCATCCTGGTTGGTCCCCAGGTCGACCAGGTTTGACCAGCTGACCTGAAATCATGGATGTTGCCTATCCTTTCTTTTGTCCTCCACATATCTTTTTGCCTCCTAATCATGGTCTTGATGCTTTTAAGGATGGAGCCATTTTGCACAGTTTACTATAGCTGTAGGCAACCTTGATCCAAAGAAAGTTAAATATTCAGGTGAGCAGAACTGATGTTTTCTTCCTTCTGAGAAAAAAACAGCCAGCTTCAGAAGTTGACTGAGTAACTTTGCAGACACCTTGCACAAATTCTGGAAGAAGGAACATGATTGGGGGTGGAAAAAATTTATGGAGCTATCAAAGATTCAAGATGGTTTTCTTGTTGACGATGTTCTTGAAATCATAGCTCAAGTTCAAGTTATCAGGTAGTTAGTTTCATAACGGTCTTGAAGAAAGCTGATTACCTTGCTTTTAAAATACCATTATGCACTTGGAGTTGATATGATCTTATTGGGGTAATTTGTGCTCTTCTCAATAATTCAAACATGGATTTCTTGTGTCATCTTGTCCTATTAAAAATTCTAACTTTATTACGCTACAAGGTGTAATTGCTCATTTAGTAGAAACTTTCTTTCAAACTGTTTTTAGTCGGAATAAGCTTTATTCTGTTGCATTTCATCCAGATTTGGGATTTCTATGTTTGAGGCCCTCTCTTTACATGTTTACTATTGTTTAAACCTTGGCTTCTGTCTCCTATTATGTTCTCAGCTAGGTCTGAGAATTTTGCTTCTTGATACTGAGTTAAAATACCCTTCTTGATATGAGATTATACTTATCAATCAAAGTTCTTAAAAATAGAGATGTTGAGTTCTCATAATTGATCACAAAAACAAATTGTAACTGTTATCTCTTTTGTGTTTGGATCCTGAGAGAGAAAGCAGACAGACCATTTCGTTGCCTTGATCGCCCTTATCGCCGAGAACTGCCCGTGTCTACATGACAAACATAGAGCAAATTTACCGACGTTTTGTTCATGAACGTAGAAGGAAACTTGTCAGGCTTATTGATGACGACATGAAGTGGTCCAGGTAAGATAATGGGCCTTTGAATGTTGTGAATGCATAATGGTTTAATACTTGCCATTTGTCTTGGTATGTAATCTATAATGTATGCTGACCCTTCTTTCTGTTGCAGTTTCCGTGCTTTCTGGCTTGCGATTGACCCAACAACAAAACATCGCATGTCCAGAGAGAAGAGCGATACCATATTGAAAATAGCGGTGAAGCATTTTTTGTTGAGAAAGATGTGACCTCAACATTAGTTATGGATGCTCTGTATACAGGTTTGAAGGCACTTGAGGGCTGTAGCAATGGCAAGAAAGGAACCGACTTGGAGAAGCTTTCAGCACCTATGGTCCATGTGGATATGGACATGTTTGTTTTGGCTGGTGACTTCATAACTTTGCTTGAGAGGGCAGCTTTAGAACCCTTGTCTTGTCAATCTCTGTCATCAAAAGATGACAAGTGTTCCCAAACCCGTGCTAAGGTAGGTATTGTTATATGATTAATCCAGTCCCTTAGTTTTATCATTGAGATTGTATTCTCTTCCCCAAGGTGACTTCTATCATGATTCCACAACATTAGCGTCTGTTTAGTTTCATCACATTGATATGAATTAACTTTGTTTTGCTCAAAATTTATCCACATGTTTCTCATCCGTATTTGATCAACTAGAACACCCGTCGCAAGTGTGGCCGCACTAGGTGGTTGTGATGTCTAACAAGTTCATAACCTAAAGAGACTGGTGTCAATTGGAAGCATCATAGTATAATTTCTTGTATAATTAATTTTGATTTCCCAAAGCTAATTACTCACTTAAATTAGTCACTCTCTCCAGGTGGCTGCACTTGAATAAAGGCAATATTTGCTTCAAAAAGATTTGTTACTGTCTTGCTTATTCCCTTGAATTCTTCAAATTTCTAAAACTCCATAAATCATGTAATCAACATTCCACGATCAGTCCTGGAAGTTCTACCTCTGATGGTGGAAGTGAAAATGAAAGCATTTTCCAGTAATATAAGTGCCAGTATAAATCTTATGGAACTATCAACTGTTCTGCTTGTGTTCTATCTGTCTTGAAATTGTTAGCATTATTTTACACAATATAATTGTTGTTTTACTGCTTAGTTTTTCCCTTCTCATTCTCATCCTTCCAGGATGGTGGTACTGGAGAAATTAACAAAGTTTCTATTGAGCAAGAAGAAAGGCGCCTAACTGAGCTTGGTCGGAAGATAATTGAAATATTTGTTCTATCTCATATATTTAGGTATTTTTTGGTTTTTTTCTATCTTCTTAGCTCCACATGGCTGGTTTATTGGCCAAACTATGAATGTTTTCAACCATTTTGTTTCTTCTGGTATCATCTCATGTTTAGACATTGTCAACTGATTCATGCTGCCAATTATCTATAAGTTGTTTAATGAACTTTTGCTTTTCTGCATCAAAGTGTGTTCTTTATGTTCTTTATTTACTAATGTTTTTATACACAAAATTCGATTCATTCTGTTCCAGTATTTGACATGCCCTGACTACAATTTCATGCATTGCTTTGTTACATTTTACTTTCATGTTAGTGGGGTTGACGTTGCCTATCAAGAAGCTGTTGCTTTGAAGAGGCAAGAGGAGCTTATTCGTGAAGAGGAGCTCCTTGAAAATGAGATGAAGGGGAAGCGTGGCAGTGCCACTGAAAAGGATAAGCGTTCAAAGAAAAACAGGTTGCATTCTTGATGTGGTTCTGTGCACCCAGTCTTTTTAATTCCTGATTCAATATAATGTGGTTCACTCAGCCTTCTTTTTTAATTCCTGATTCAATATAATGTGGTTGGCATCAGGGTGACTTTTTATGAAATCATTGCTGCTGACCTGCTGTAGTTCGCTTGAACGGGTGCTTTTGGTTTGAGGACGAAGTTAGATGGGATATGGGCATATGGCCATCCGTGGATCTGGTGGTGGGTTTATCAATTTATTGTTTGGTTGGATGGATAGTTGGATGCATGAAAGTGGATGGGATGAGAATAGTTAACTAATTGTATCTATCATTTAAAATCAATAACAACGAATTGTACACTATTAAATATATACACTAACACTAATTTTATCATGATAATCACTAATTAAACATATAATATGTTAATTAGCACTACTACTACTATTACCTTAATTGGCACCGAAAAACATACACACTAATAACCATATTAATACTTGCCAAAGTTAATATTGTCATCATAATTACTAAGTAATAATAATATAATGTGCTAATAATCCATAATTTATTTACTAAAAACAAAGATTAGAAAACATGGGTGAGCTCGGTCGGTAATTTTTTTGGTGGCAAGGTTTGTTAGGACTAATCTTGTCATATAGGCATATTAGCATGGATGAGGGAGCTCCATGAAGTTTCTAGTACTAGTTAGTTGCTAGTAGAGCTATGCAATTTGAATGTTACCACTGCTGGAAAACAGCAAGCAAGCTGCTAGGGTAAAAATGGAGAAAAATTGGTTTTTTCTTCTAGCTGTGACAGCTGGTTGCTTAACTGTTTTCCAGGGTAGTGTGAGCTGTAAATTAAGGTCGGTTCCTGTAGCAGAACTGTAGCAAACCGACCTAAAGTCCTATAAAAGGACATGTAACCCTCATGTGTGATATAGCATGAGATGGAATGAGAGTTTGAGATAGAATCCTTTGCTATGTAACCTTATAGTGTGAAGCTATAAGATAGAGTTTGAATAAAGGATCTATTTAGCTCCATTGGTTCCTCCCTTCTCCCCTCTCATCATATTTATTCCTCCCATATTAGTTAGTTTGGGCCAACAAGGTTATCCAGCATCTAGGAGAATATTCTCCTTTCAGGGATATCCATATCCAACTCGCCCATGAACCAAACAGCACCTATTGGCCACATCCTATCCAGGGATATCCATCCAACCAAACGCTCCCTAACTGGAAGAACATTGAGCTACTTGAATCTGTGCATTATTATTTTTTTAAGACTCGTGGGATCTCCATTTCCATTCATTGAATGGAAATATAAGCAGTTTTGAAGATATTTAAGAACGTAAAAATAGAAAGACCGGATAGACTCAAGGACATGCGTTTGACCATCAATGCAAAAGGGACAACTACCACACAGACTGCGCTTAACCTCCAGTGCAAGAGGAAAGACAAGCCGTGACACCAACGTAGCAGCCGCGATACAAAGCAGTTCCACAAAACACACATATATCGAATCTGTGCATTATGGAACTATTATTTTCCTGTTAGGATTCTTAATGACTGATGTGTTCTTGTTTTGATGGCTTGATGCATGGCATGTTTCCTGGTTGTTGTCTAGACTCTAGAGTTTCAAGCTTAGATTGGTTCGCCATCTCTGCTTTGTTACTGACAATTTACTGTGATGACTTCCTGTTTTAATTGATTGAAACTAATCGATTTTCTCAGTGGGTGACTGAGAAAAGGAAAAAATATGGTGGCTGAAAGTGACTGCTGCTGCATTTTACACATTTCTTTTGACTAGAATCATCATGTTTTAAGCACATATATAAATTCCAGTGTCAACTCAGGGCTATTTGGTCAAGTTTAAACTGCTCTGCTTAGCCAATACCTACATTCCTCTCTGATTAGTGACTCCTAGGTTTTATTATCTTTTGGTTCTTTAAGCAAAGTTCATAGTTTTGCTTTACATATAGTTATTAAATTAATGAAGCTACAGAAGACCTGCGTTTTTCTATCAGATGCGGTTTATCATGTAAACCGCATGATTACCGTTTATACCGGGCCGGTCCGGTTACCGGACCGGCCGGTATAAAAGAAGGCAAATTCAAAATTTAAAATTTGAAAAAAAATCGTTGAAAAAATTCTGTAAAATAGTTCGTGATTTATAGAAGCCAAGGGTGTAAAAATTTGTCAAATTGGAGTTGGTTTGGTATAAAAAATTTCAAATCTAAGTTTGAAAAAAAAGAAAAAGAAAAATACACAGCCGGCCCATTAAGGCCCATTAAATCATGAAGGTCGAAAAACATACTAAACACACTCAAATTTAAGTAATTTTGACATCATTGGATTCTACAAATCATGAAGTATTTTTAGGAATTTTTTTAGCATTTTATAAAAAAAAATTACATTTTGAATTTTGAAAAAACCGTTCAAACTGCTCAAACCGCTCGGTAAACCGCTCAAACCGGGCGGTATAAATTCCAAACCGCCCGGTTTACCGGATTTTTACCGTTCGCCGGCGCAGTTTGAATTCAGTTGAATTCAAATTTCAAACCGTCCCGTAACCGTCCGGTTTACCGGTAACGGACCGGTTTACGTTTCCGGACCCCGGGCGGTTTCCTAGGTCCGGTCGTAAAAAAAACGCAGCAAAAGACAACTGTTCTTCTGGCGAATGAGTTGTAAAGGTGAACAAAAACAAGCCCCTTCTCTGAAGAAGCTAGACTGCAGGCCCATAGATTCAGTGATGACAAGTGCCCTGTCTTTCTTTCTTGTATAGCTGCCCTAAATTAATTCTGCAGCCCACCTCGGGTCTGCTGTTCCTTTGAGGCCCCTTTTGTACAGTGTTGTGCTTGTTTACTTTTGTTTAATAAAACCTACAATGGGGTGGGGGTGGGGCTCTCCCCTGCTTTATTTTCTGTTCAAAAAAACTGGGTTCAGGTTAGGGTCTGAGGACTGAGGGTGGAGGCAAATTCGCCCTTCAGGGGAATTTGGAAGCCTGAACCCGCCAGGGGTAAGGAATAATAGCGAGATCTCGTCAGCAGCTGACTCATCCCTGTGGCAGGAGGCTCTGATTGTTCTGGGACTCATTTATTTCTTGCCTATCCTAAAGGAAATGACATGCTTTGTATATATAGATTTATCTGTAACATGTGTACTAACAGACTGATAAGGCTAACAGATGGGGTTTCGTACAAAAAAAGGCTAACAGATGGGTATGGATCTAGTAAACTATAATTTGCTAACCATGCATTGAATCCAACTATCTTGTAAATCATGTGTGCATGCTAATCCGGCTTGCTAGTTCCTGGATGCGAGCTGCTTTTGGTTGGTGCACTGCTTCTGTATGCTGCTTCTACCTTGCCGTATAGCCAATGGCCCTAAGCCCATGTCCCCTTAACACATCAAGTACCATGTAACTTGGATTTAAGTTTTTATTTGTATCCATAAAATACATTAGCTCTAAATTCTGGGCTCTCAAGGTCCTCAAAGTTATCATGAGATGCTTCTATCAAAGTTACCAGGAAGCTTTGCATGTCAAGAACCTATTTTTTGGTGATACCATCTTACATGTTGAATAGTGATTTTTCGAGCCTCTACTTTACTGGCATCTTCCTTATTATGCCCAGTTCGTCATTCCTTTTGCATTAAGTGACATTTTATAAATTTGTTTGCTTGCACTAACAATTAGGCCAAACAAAAGAAGAACAATCGTAAGGTTAAGGACAAGGAAAGAGAAGAGAAATCTGATTCAAATTTTCTAGAAAGGCATCAGGATGGAAGCACAAATTATGACAGGGAGGACTCTAACAAGGTAGGGCAATCTGATGTGAAAGCTGATAACCTTGGAGAAGGTGCTTCAGATTTAGCAGACAATCTAAGTGGATCAACAGAGGTATGCCAAACTGACACGTGTGACAAGATTACACAACCTGTGAATTCAATGAATGATGTTGGTATTGAGATGAACAATTCACAGACATGTAAAGATGAGGATTCTGTGGACATCGAGACACTGGTAACATCTGTGTCGGCTGCTGTGAACAGCATACGAGGCAAAATAAATAATTTGCTAGACAGTACAAGTCTTATAACGCCTAATAGGTCAGTTAGCATTTCATCCAAACTTCGTGACATTTCTTTTGGCAGCCAGGATATAATAATTTACCATAACTGAATCACAATTTGGCGCAACAGAGGAAGAAGTCGGCGCAACAGGGGCATCAGCAGTATAATCATTTCCCAGTATGAAGATGACCTTCCATCATCTAGCTGTTCAGACCGCAACATATCTGTCTGTGGTCCAGCTCCAAGGCGTGACCAGGAGACTGCTCTACTCACCTTAAAAGACCGGCTTCGTGAGCTTGGGCAACGACTACATGAGGTGAAGCATCTGTTCTCAGAAAGTTTTAGGCACTGTTTATAATTATACTTTTGTTATTATTGAATTCACTTAATTTAGGATGGATCTGCCTTACTCGAGCGCACTCTTTAAGTTTATTTTAGCTTTATCAGAATTTTATACCCCGAGTCTGACTTGCATTGTTGATATATATAGCTGCCGATTTTCTGGAATTTTAGATCTTTTTGAGATACTTTTTTTCCCCTAAAAGCATTACTTCATAGTTTGTGGTTAAGATTTCATTGGGAAATCTACGAAATGTAAGATGCAGATCTGTGATGCTAGCTTTGGAATTTGATTACGATCGCTACATAGTTCAATTTCAGGGACAAACACCAGAGCTGTTGCTCTGACACTGTGGATATGTTTTGGCAAGATAACACATATCACTTGTTTGTCATGATCTAATTGGCAGAGCAACAATTCCTCCCTTTTCTGTTGTATATGTACAGAAAGCACACACCACTTCTAGCTGGATACATGAAGATTGCATTCAAAATGTTTTGTTTCTTCCGAAAACGTATATTTGGTGACTATATTTCTAGCATATTACTTGGTAGATGTCCTACAAAAGAATTTGGTGTACAGAAAGCACATAGTACCACTTCTATCTATCAGCTATCCTGGTGCTTTATTTATCTGCCAATAAAAAAGTTGATTAGTTTGTTTGCATTCATGTTTGTTTCAGAAAGAAATTGAAGGCAGGGAACTGCTCAAGGCCCATCTGGAAAAGAAGGCAGCTGCCGAGGCCACAGGGGTTCATCCTCAGCATCCTCATCGAACTCCTTAGAAAAGACTCCCCAGGTTCTGAAGGGGCCAGAGAAATCCTCGGTAATTGTTAATGATGCAAATGATGCAAATGTTAATGCACCACTTGCAAAGGCTGTACCTGTAGCCATAAGTGACGACAGTAATGGAGTTGTTCCAGCAACAGCAACAGCAACATCCACCACGAACACCAAATCTGTGCCTGTCAGTCCCACTCCAAGTAAACTTGAGGAAGTTTTGTGTGAAGAACATGTATCAGGTTCAAGCCAGCAAACCAATAAAGCTCCTCTGACGCCCTCAAGATCACCACTAGTTGATAATAAGGCTAACCCAACTCCCCCAAAATCACCTGTGCCACAGGCTGATACAGTTGTTAAAGCTACTCCAGCTCCACCCAAATCACCATTGCCACCGATTGATACAGTTGCTAAAGCTACAGCTGCTCCCACAAAACCTTCTACATCACAGCTTGATAAAGTTGCTAACATCCAAGCTGCCCCCAAATCACCTGCACCCCAGGTTGACGAAGTTGCCTCACATAACTCAGTATCGCGGCAGATTCTGTCGACATCTGTCTCTAAGACTCGAGAAGATACAGTTTCTGAGAGGGCTTCAGTCGTTTCTGTAACTGGAACTCCTACGCGTATGTCGAGGGACTCAAGGCCTACAAGTGCACCTCTGCTACAGGTACCAAGATCAACTATGCCATCTGCACCGTCAGTCCAAGTTTCCCCGTTGCTTTCACGTTCACTGACTGTGTCTGAACGGCCTAACAATGAGCCTTCATCTCAAGCCCCAATTTATGCACAGACATATCGAAATGCAATCCTTGGTAAGGGCCATCTTGATACGATGCCAGCAAGTGTTGAGCAATCAACTTCTGTTTGCCCAAATACTGCAGTTTCACAGCCATGGTCCGCATATGCGATGGCAACATCGGTCATGGCTCCTTTCGAAAGGAATGACCAATTACCAGGTAAGCAAGGCTTCATGTTTGGGCCTAGCAGGGCGGAAGCCCTTGATAACCGGCACTCATGGAAAGGTAACAGTGATGTTAACAGAAATGCGTGGAAAGATGATGTTCCTAACCAGCAAATGACCAATGGTGATGCGCATTTGCACCGCTTGAAAGATATTTCTTATCAGCAATTAAGCAGCAGTGGGACAGAACAACGCAGATTGGGTGGACTACAGTGCAGGGAGCTCCAGAGAGAGATACCTGCTGCAAGTGTTGTTTCACGCCAGCAGTATGGGTCAGTGGGCGAAGAATTTCCTCACATTGATATTATAAATGATTTGCTTGATGAAGACCAAAGCAGCGCACATATGGCAGTCCCTCCCCTCCATGAGTATCATACATTTGGTTTGCCATTTTCTTCAGGAGGCAATATGGCCGAGTCGGAAATAGCTTCCGGAGGTAGTTCTGTCCGGTTTGACTTGACCAACCCTTACTATGACGAGGGTTACAGGAGGGCCTATGACACACAGAATGCTCTGCATAGGTTGGATGCTTACCCCAACGGAAGGTTGGACTCAACTGCACCCCAGCGTTGGCCATATAGCCATCCAAATCCAGCTGTGAGCCTTGCAAATAATTCTAATGTATTTCCACAGCAGATGGGAGAGTATACTAATTTAGCTAGTGGGAGGCTGAATGGGGAATATTCAGATTATATGTATCGCCATGCCAATGGGCAATGGTGATGCCTGTATACTACCCATAATAATACTTGTAAGTTGTAACAAACCATGGTGCCAAGTCTAAAGTTCACCATGTGCTTTACTTTGAATTGTTTTAAGTTCAAAATAGGAAAGAAGGAATACATCATGTAAAACTTTACCTGCAGTCGGCCTATCTCGTGCTTGCATGTTATTTCTGTGGTTCCAAGAGCATATAACTTACAGCTAACAAGCCAAGCGTATAGTATATCGCAGCCCTGTCGGCTATGTCATGGAATTTTATTTTTTAGAAAAGGATGTCACGGAATTTTATAGTGTTTGCTTTCGATTTATGTGTTTGACATGTCGATTAAAGTGTTTTGACATGGTTACATGATTGGCTTCTTGGGAAGGAAGCTTGATGTGATTATTTTTACGGTATTTGCGTCTGATAACTACAGGATGAGAGACGTTTGATATTATGGTTTTGTCGTAAGTCAACTTATTTGAATTAGTTAGTCAAATTATAGAAAACTTAATTAATACTCTCTGTTTTAAATTATAATTTTGACTTTTATAGGTACGCTTCTTTTATTAGATACCAGACAATATATCTAAGTTCATAACAAAAGTGTTCTGAGACTGATTCTAAACCTAATGTGAGTTTTTTCTCGATTCATAGAGGAAAAAAGTTCTCTATTGATGCAAAATGTCAAAACGTAGAGTGAGTATGTTTGTAATTTCTTATATAAACTCAACTGTAGGTAGAGAAGTTAAAACAGACTTCTTCTTTTTTTTTTTTTTTTTTTTTTTTTTGGAAAAGTGAACAAACGTCTTGGAACAAAGGATGCACCTACCGGACTACCAGGTCATGTCTACTACCAGGTACTTACGGAACGTCTCAGCCTATCCGGTTTTGTTTGTAACACACAATTATGATTGAAAAATTATATGCCTTCTATGCATCGAAGGTTCCTGTCCGTGAATTTCCTTCCAAGATATGATTACAACAATATCTGGTGCCTAGTTACAAGAATAATTTCTTTTCATTTATATGATGATACACATGATTTACAACTGGATTCGGTATCTACTGCACAAATAATTTTGGAGAAATGATTATTATACACATTTTTGGTAATTCTATTTCTTGTCAATAGCAATTGCTCGCAGTTCTCTCAGATTGCAAGCAATTTCTTGCACAAACATCAAACCTTCGTCACCATTCCTGAGGGAGTTGATGCTATGTTCAAGAAAAGCACGATCTCCTTCTAGCGTCTTCAGTCTTCTGTTCAACTTTGCAATTTCTTCCTGCACTGCAACTAGATTAACCTCCCCATTAGTTGTCGATGAGTCAACTTCCTTGCTCTCTATTGAGAAGTCTTCTATGACATATACTTTGTCTGGGAGGTCATCCTTAATATCTGGACTGGATAAATCAACAGAAACATTGTTGTTGGAGTAGAATTGGAGCTTTTGCTCCAATTTTCTCAAACCACTTGCTATATATGCTCTCTCCTCTTCCAAACTCACCAAGGAATCTATGCCCTGCTGCGTGTTACCAACGTCAAGCATAGCTGTATCCCTATTTTCTTGTTTAAAAGTCGCTTGATTGCCTCGTTTCTCTACTGCTCCACCTCCATACTGTCTCCTATAGTTTTCGAGCTCAATTTCCAGTTCCTCTATTTGTTGTTCTCTTTCAGCGAGCAACTCGTTAGTTTTTGCTAGCGCTTCACTGTCATATTCAGCTTGCTCTTCCATCATCCTTTGGTAATGCGAAGCTTCCATCTGCATTGCAGCCTTCTCATCCTGCAACTTGGTGATCATGGCCAAAGCTTGACTTGCAGCAATGGCTGAGGCATTCCTCTCTTCTTCCAGTTCCCTGCAGAGCAAGTGTATTGATTTCCGGTCAAGATCAATCTGTCGTCTCAACCGGTCAATGGTGCTTTCACCTTCCATCTCACTGACAATGCTTCCGTCTAGAGACTCCAAACCGGAAGCATTCCTCTCAAGTGAAATTCTATTGGTAATGTTCTGCACCACCAACTCATCACCACGTCCATATGCACGTGGGCTAGGGCCTGGATCGACCCATGGTGCCTCAAGCCCCCTGGAAGCTGAGAGCTGTGATAGCAGTAGCCTCAGTTCTTCGTTTATGCTAGAAGTAGAGTCCTTTCCAAGGATTACATCTGTCAAGGTAGGGGATGGCAAGCTACCCTTGTTGCCAATGGCAAGTCTATAGGCTTCATTCATGCTGATCTGAGTGCTTAGAGATGGTCTCCTTTCAACAATGCTGTCACTTGTTTTTGTGTATTCCTCGGTGGCACTTTGATCTTGAGGTACTTCACCACTTGATCTTACAGTAGTTGCTGGTATATGAGGTTCATCCACACAATCTGCGCAAAATAGCTTAATTTAAGGGCCAATTTTGTTAATGTTTGTGTTGAACATAAATCATATTTTACTAACCTTTATCTATTAAATCTTTGGGAACACTATCAAAAGAATCTTGGACTATCAGTTCGTGTGCCCCCATGTCACCAGCGGGTTCAATTTTCTCAGTACAATCTTCAACTTCACCACACGTTTTGGAGCCATCACCAACTTGTGAAACATGGATGTCTCCGCAAATATCTAACAGAGGAACACATGTAGTCCTTTATTTAGGTTTAATTATCAAGTGTATAAAGACAATGGGAAATAAAAGCAAAACCTTTCTGATTTGCGTCTTCTGAAGCAACCGTGATGAGCGTTCTCTACCACCAGTTCATTTGTATGTGGATCAGCTGCTGGCACACTTCTCTGATGAAACTCACCAGATGATCTGACCGTAATTTCTGGCACATGAGCTTGTTCCAGGATACCTAGCAAATTTTTGCTATGTTAGGGTTAAGTGGAGAAATGCTAAACACCATTTCATTTGTAATCAAGAGTCAAGAGAACATACATTTTATATTTCCTTGTTCTGAAACAGCATAGTGCTCCTCTAGTATTGTGAACTGAGATGTATATGGATCAGCGTTGCCTTCATTTGTGCTCTGAGATGGTTCAGTCTCACCAGGAACCTGTGGTAGCTCATCACTTGGCATAACTGGGATTTGTGAAATACCAGCATCTGCAACCCAAATATATAATCTATCAATTGAAAAGAAGTGGCAGTAGAGGAAATCATTCCAGTTTGTGAAGCAAAACTTACCTTCTAAACCTGGATTTTCAATAATAAGTAGAGGATCATGCCGGGGTGCCCATTTTCTGATAGGCTTTCTTTTTCTTCCGTCTGGTCCACATCACCTCCACTATTTTGATGATCCTCTACAGCAGGACATGCTGAAGATGTATTGCTGGTGTCTTCAACACTGGGCTCCTCCTTGTCAATTATTTCAGATTCCTTGATCACCACAGGGGAAGGAAGAACGGGTTGCTCACAAGCTGCATCTTCTTGTAAGTCTTCGTTCATAACACTGGCTTCACAAGATTGTGAAGAACTTTTCACATCATTGGCACAAGGGACCTCAATCTCAGAGTCAGATATCATCTGTAGCAGACCGTCTCGCTCATTAAACCTGTAGTCAGTTTGGTGGTATATATCTTTAGGCTCCAAAGGCTCGTCCACTTGACATACTACAGAGTACTCTGTGTAAATTTTTGTGAGCCAAAGCCTCCAGTAGGCTCTAGTTCTGCAGTCTTTGTAGAGGATAAAGCTACACTCCGTTGCTTAAAATGCTGTCCACAGCAGGAGCAAACTTTTTCACGAGGGGAATCCAAAGCATCATCAATTCTTTGTTTGCTATCAAGGACATTAGCATCCATCACAGTCTCATCTGTTTTATCATCATCATCGATGACTTTCCCACAACACCCTTCACACATATTTTGGGCTCCCGCGAGCTTCTGGTGGAGTCTGCAGAAGGCCAGGGACGAAATCTCTGACTTGTGGGTTTTGCAGATCAACTCCCTGTAGAAGCATGGTTTCTCGTTACCCAGGACGTGATCAAGCCTTGAGCAGAAAGGGCATGGCGCTGGTAATCTGCAGAGACGGGCGAATCTAGTGACCAAGAAGCTGTAAACCGCATCGACGAACAGCAGGAGCATCAGGATCCACTCCAGCAACGCCGTGGACAGTGCGCTCGATAGTCGGGGAAAGATTGGCATCCTTGTACCCATCTCCAACAGTGTCTCAAATCTTCAGAAACAGTTGCTCCAAGCTGTCAAGACTAGTCAAAGACTCAGAGATGGGTGGCGTTGGAGTAGGATGTCTGCAAGGAACCAAACCAAGTTAATGAACAAATTGAAGTGCAAAACGGGCAATGTCCCGGTTTCGAAAAAAAATGAACAAATTGAAGTGGGCGGTATGATGTTAGAAGTATGTGACATCTACGGCGTGATAAAAGCTGACAAGAACCTATTTGGGCAATTTGTACTACCAAAGCACAGTACGGCTACCACCGCCTTGAGAATATTTTCAGTGGACTATTAAAGCTAATCATAGATCAATAAAAGGCAGGGAGTCGAAACACCAGGCTGGAAACCACTCGATATACATGAACTAAAAGCGCCCCACACCAAACTTAGTGGCAATTGACAGATACCGACCACCAAGAGAATAATATTGGAAAGCATAAACTCAAATAAACGCTCACCAATCATGCCACATGAACACTTGAACAGGCAGTAGTACCTAACGAACACATCAGAAGTTTGCTGCAAGGACAACGCCACGGAGCATGAGAATTGGATTAAATATGGCAGGGAATTCAAAGCTATTACAGTTTTTTTTTTTTTTTCCCAAAGCTATTCTTTGCACATAAGCAACTAGACTCAGCTAACATAACCAAGACTAGAACCCGGACGGTTCTAGCCAACATAACTGGGACTCCATCATCCAAGATGTTTTTTCAAGTAGCTAATCAATAGCACCACCATCCAATCAAACAACCAGCATAAGGAACTGAAACAAAAAGAAGCTCACGAGCCGAGAGCTGACCATCATGACATAGATGGAAGAATTCAGGTTACAGACCTGGCATGGAGTTGAGTCAGGGATGAGCAAGAACGCACCTGGCGAAATGAATCGCAGCCCTGCGAGATCCCGATCTGTGATGGCCGCAGCGCAGGATGGCTTGTCTGGAGCTGGGAGCAGCGAGCGTCCAAAAAGGTGGCTGAGCACAAGCAGAGCAACAAGGTAGCTAAACAGTAGCAGCAGCAGCCAGAAGAGGCGGAAATTAAAGGTGGCGAACACCGACCAGAGCAGTTGCCTCCCGTCGTGTTTGATTGGTCTCCGTCTCCGCGGAAGGAGCCAAAACCGAAAGCTGGGCGAGGTGGTGGCGGCGCTGATGAGAGGGCGGTGGCGTCGCCACGCCGGGGGCGGACTGGACAGCGACGCGAGCCGGCCTCAGCCGAAAGGCGGGCGGTGGTTGAGCTCTCGCTGCGTTTGCAGACGTGGATCGGCAGGCAGAGTAGGAGTCCAGGTCCAGTGGGTCAGCTCTGTGGAGAAGTGAAGCTTAAACAAAGGATTGAGCGACTGATTAGCGTGCGTTGAAACTTAAAAGCCGTGGTTAGGCGTGAGCAAGTGGCGGATCCAGGCCTCCCTGCTCAGAATTACCCCCGTAACAGCGCGGTTATGTTTTGTTCGTACAGCGAGTCCTGTAGGCGTGTGTTTACGAAAAGGTTATGACGGGTTAAAAAAAAAAAGTTAATCAGCTCCATGTTGACCGCGGACAGAAAAAGATGTGAAATTGGAAGGCTAAGATATTTTTATGCCAGCAGTCAATTCATTAAAACTTTTTTTTCAGCAAAAAAAATTTTATTGATACTAAAGCAAATTACATCCTCTCATTACAAAAATAAACCAAATTATTTCAACTCCATTGATGGGAGATAAGAAACCTGAAAAAGTCATAAATTCCACCATCTAGGATCATCATTCCAAACAAATACGCCACGGACGAAAAGCTCCGATCCGAGCGAACATGGCCATCTCACCATCCAACACCACCATCATCCTCGTACCCATCACTTTGACAAAACAGGAGTATTGGTGCCGCCGACACGTCACCTTCACCGGATTCGTCATGGGAGAACAAGTCTAACCGACATTCAGATAGATATCGTTGGAAAACTAACTCTCACTAGCCCCGTGTCATGGCCTGCATAGAACCACGGCGAGACAAAGGAAGGGTGGAGTATCTTATTCTCCATCAATGATGATGTCTTCGTCTTGCCATCACCACTGAGGAACGACATGTTCCATCGCTCCATCGATGATTTTGACGACGCCTTTACGTCGTGGCCAATCTCTTTGATTGGATCTTCAGAGAAAATTTGAACATGGAAGACTCAATCTACTAGGAAAAAACTTATAAAAAATGATGGATCTCCACTCAACCCCCGTGATGCCGGAGGAGAAGGAAGGGTGTCACGCCCCACCTTTAATGGGACTTTTAATCACGCCGTATTGGCGTCGGGATCACGCTACCAATACGTTTAGCGATCCACAGTAGTGAGTAATCAGTTATATGAATAATACCGAGCAAGAACTGTATAGGATATGAGATCTTATAGTGGTGACGAAGCGACACCTAGCTGGGTTATAAATATCAGAGTAGCCAACTGTGAAGCGTTGGTATATCGTCCCAGGCACTCCTCCTTATTCCACGAGGCATCTTGATAGTGGATATGAATTGGGTTCAGCCTTACTCCTACTCGATCGTCTTATGGCTCCTACGTTCGCGTATCTTTTACCTTGGCGACTTTACCTTCTTCTGTGCCGAGGTCTGTAAAAACAGAGGGGTGAGTACAAAGGTACTCAGCAAGTCCAAACCAGGGGTGGTTTGGTAAATTAAGGGTTAGGCCCTAGCAAAGTCTCTAAAATTGCTCTCACTAGTTCCCGGGGTTATCTCATCTTACCATCACCTTCACATATCACAAAAGGTTAGTTATATCTAATCATAGATGTTCATGCCTAGCATTCGCCCATTCCAAGGACGTGGCTATTCGAATAGGTTTAAGTAACTCTGTAGAGGTTGTACAAATTTCCCCACACGATAGGTGTTGCCTCTGCCACCGTCATGGCTTCCTCGGACGGACCTAACAAGATCCGTATCCGCTTGAGTGCTACTCTAGGTATATTGGTATAATCTTCACCACGACTTCTCAGGGGTTGGAAGGATGACGCGTCATCCTAGACAATACGGTGATACCAAATCACCCACGGCTTTACAGGTAATACCTTATTACCCAACCTATACTGTCAACACTAACCAATCATCAATCATAATTATGTGCACCTAGCACTGCGCCACTGCGCCCAAACACTTACGTGGAAGATCACTCAGCATCCACGCTAACCGGACCATGTGGCCACTCTCCCCACGTCTGCTCCTAATAGTTCGTTTGCCTACTCCGGCCACCTTGGCTCCCAATTATACCTCAACCTAACGGGGTGTGAATCAAGCCGTCCCATTTATCGGCGTGTGGCTGTACGAAATATCGCACTAGGTAGAAGGTCTATGAACCGGTCCTTAGGGAGGCGAGTATCTCTCCGCGGGATTCGTCCCCGATTGTGATTAGTCCACCTCCACGTAGACTATCACCACTCACCTTTTTGTTGGAGGGTTCACATCATTAATTAGGTTACATTGATCTCATTTAGTCATATCACATCATCATGCATCATCATCTCGTAAGGTTGTGTTGATTAATTAGGTCAAGATTATTAAGGGGGGTAAGGACTTGCCCAGGAGGTTCTTACGAATCGGCAAGATCGGCGTTGAGCGTCTCTCGCTTGATCCGGATGAAACTCTTAACCCGGTCGTCGAAAAACTACTTGGCGATAACCTCGCTTGAACTACATCATGCAAAACAAACATAGAACATTATGGTGGTAATGGGTTAGATGCATAGAGCTAGATTTTAGATAAATTATGGAAGTCGTTTCACGCGAAACGGAGTTAAATTGCATGAGCTACGATTATTACAATATTATTCCCTAATTGAGTTATTAGGGTAATATTATAATATAATTTTATCATGTAGTAAAATTAGAACTAATTACATGATAAAATTCTATAAATCAAATAATGAATTTACAAATTTTTCGGGAATTTTTCGACACGGGAAGGTCTATTTATAAACTTCGTGGTACAATTTTCGGGTGGATCTAGCAATTAAAAGCAAAGGTGTACACAGAACTGTCCCTATACACGTGTGTGCCATGGGTCCAGCTGGACGCCATCGTGGCCGCCACGTAGCGCCCTTACGTGGATTACATATGTCTCGGTGGCACCGGACGGCGTCGGGGCGAGGGGAAGCGGAAGGGACGGCGTGGCGTCTTCTGTTTATCGGGCGTGGTGACGGCGTTACGTTCGGGACGGCGTCGATCGAAACGAGGGGCTCCACCCCCCGGCGTCATGCCTACACGGCGGCGCCGCCGGAGTGTTGCCGGAGTTGCCGGTCTGGCCCGTACCTCGCCGCGAGGGCTCATCGGCATCCCCGCGTCGTCTGAGCCGGATGGTGTAGGTCCGGGCGGTGAGGGTGGCTCGTTTCCCTTTGACGGGGTGGCGGCGGCGGACTCCCGGCGGCGGCGCTCGGACACCGGCATCCACCGCCTAATAGGGTAAAACGGGTGTTGCGAATGAAGAGGGGAGGACGAGAGAGTGTACCGGTCGGACAATTGTACCAGGGCCGGCTCTGACGGGCGGCGGGCTTTCGACCTAGCGGCGCGGTGGCGGAGCTCCAGATTGGGGGCAATCGCGGTTACGCTGAAGAGGGGAGAAGGAGGGGTGGCCGAGGTGAGCACGGGCGTTGTAGACTCGTCGCGGGATTTGGTGGGGTGATCGGCGAGGTCGACCGAGCGCCCGGTGGCCGGTATTTATAGGCTCGCCGCGGGCATCGTCGCGGGAGATATTTCCTCCCGGGCTCCGTCTTTTCCGACCAAACACGCACCTCTGCGGCCTCCGGTGGCGGCGTCGCGTGCGTGGCGCGCTTGGCCTTCTCGTGTTCCTCGTGCCCGGAGTGATTATTGCCCAGTGGTCTTGTCGCCAACAGTCGGCGGACGCCAGCTACCATGGTAGTTGGACTCGAGCTGCTCGTGGCGCCGCATTTGTAGTAGTTGACTCGAGCCCCTATGCTCGTGGTGTCGCCTCGTTCCGGTTAGGGAGGTCTTGTGTCGTCGTCTTCGATCAACAGCTCCGGCGCGGCCGTCGGTTGTGCGGCCGTGGCTGGACTCAGCGCAGCTGGTCTTGTCGATGCGGCGTGCACGGGTCAAGGTAGGCTCCGCCCGACAGCGTCACGTCGGCGCAGGGGCTTTGTGCCTCCTCCCGTGTCTTGGGTCTCCGTTTGCGAGGAGCGGCACGGGGCGGGCGGGGGGCAAGCAAGGGCCAGCGGCGCCGTGGCGTGGTCGTTCTCGACAGGACGAAGGAAGAAGAAGACGGCTCCCGGTGGGTCCGGTTGGCGGAGAGGAGGAGAAGGGAATTGGGCCTCGCGACGTCGGGCCGGGTCGGGCCTTGCCGGCCCGGCTTACGGCCGGGCCGCCCACTCGGGGTGGGATAAGAAAGAGAAGGAGAGGGGTTTGCCGGGCGGAGAGGAAGGAAGAAGGGAAGGAATGAGCCCATGACCGGTTTTCATTTCTCCTTTCCTCTTCCATTTCTTCTCCTTTTATTTCCCTCCTTTCTTCTCTCCATTATCTCATGTGTGTAGACAATTTATATCATTAATATTTATACAAGCTCTCATATGTTCCTATGACTTTAATTCATGGATCTAATATTTATGCAAGGGCACTTGTATAAATAGATGTATATGTATATACCCACATGTCCTCTCTCTCATTATTTCATGTGTGACATATATATTTTATAAATATTTTCACAAGCACGTTTGTATCTCCAACGACTTTATTGTCGAGGATAATTATTTGTTGTGCTCACAAAATATTCATATACCTTCGTGCACACGTGGTTCGGTGTTTTATTCCTAGAGGTAATTTGTAAACCGTTACGCATGCAACATATTCCATAATTTGAATCTAGGGCTTACCTTGCATCTTTGGTCACCATAAAGTTCGGCAAGCAACAAACAAGATTTCCTATTTTCTATATGATGAGAGTTGAAATGCGGGGTTTTCAAAAAACAGGGTTTCGGTTTAGCAGAGAATTTGTCGGGGACCTAAATATTGGGCCCCGAGACATTCTTCGAACTATGAGAATGTCCACCGCCAAGGCCAGTAGAAACCTAGCCTCGCTATCATCCCGCGACGGAGGGACGGCCCGACGGACGATGGACGAGCCATTGGCCACGACGCTCACATGGACGAAATCGGCTACCTGACGGCCCACAAAGCGCCCAAATGGAGTCATCACGGCGCCAAAGAGCGATTACGGGCCACGAAGGACAAAGGTCAGGACCTCTACAAAACAACGAACCATGGCGTTCCACGTCAGCAGCTAAACCATGGCTCGGACTCGACCACGCATCTGTTTCGCCCGGGCTGGCCTAGCTCACCAGCCGGGGAGAAATCTGCGCCGTCGAGGGTGGCCTAGCTCACCACCCTCGGTCCAAAGCTCCGCCTCGCCCGAGGAGACCAGCTCTCCATCCTCGGGTGAGAGCAGCCCAACTAGCCCGTCTAGGGTCGCGAGCCCTCGGGCGTGGGAGGTTCCGTCAGAGGAAGAAACCGCCGCATTCAATGCGATTACGGCAGCGAGCGGCCGGTGCCATCGATTACCGATCCATCGAGCTCGAATGCGTCGTCTCCCAATCCGACCGATGGGACACAAAGCGAACCCGGTGGCGTGCTCGCCACCCAAGACGGAAAACGGGATGACCGCGTTCATTTCCGGAAGCACCGTCAAACGCCGCGTTGGGCCAGACCCTCGGGCACTTGACCACGCATAGCCGACCTGACAGGACCGGCCCTCGCCATGCGGATTGTGAGGGACGCCCACAGGACCCTCGGGGCCGCGCCAGGGCGCGTCGTCCACTATCGGACCGGGCGCGTGTCTTCGTCAAGCAACATCCAAGCCGCCAACCCCTAAGAACAAGACATGCAACCCGGTGCGACCTCGGGAATTAGCCACCTAGGCGTCCACCTGTATAAACATTATCTCTCTCCTTCTCCTATAAAAGGGGGAGTAATGCCTCATTAGGGAGATTCGATCTTTTCGACTCAACTCCGGTTCACACGGAGGAAACCGCACACCACCACCACCATAACCACGATCGTGGGGGCTTGAGACCAGCGTCTCTCCCCGCGACCGCCTGTAACCCCCCTCTGCGGGCTCACCTTTGAGCGAGGTAACACGAGCGGGACACACCCCTCGCCGGACGTAGGGCCCGTTGGCTGAACCGGGATAAACCGGCTGCGCCCCGTGTCCATCTTGCGCTACGCCATTGAGGGAGGGCACACGGCTTATAAATTCTTTATTGCCGGCGGCCGGCGGCACCCACCGCTCGAAACGCCGACGGTTGGCGCCCGGTAGGGGCGCCGTGTGCAATCTGATTCCATCAGCCCTCATGGCGTTTTCGCCAGATCCCACCCGCTCGCCGGAGCACGAGCTCCCGAACTTGGAACACCACTTGTTCTTTGAACGCCGGGCATTTGTGGCGCCGCCACAACTACGAGATGATCCTTCTACCCGGCGTGCCCGTAGAAGGGAGGGCGGCGATCGCCACTGCGGCAAGCCCATCATCACGACCGCCGCTAAGGCGGGCAAGGCGGACCCATCAGCGCAAAGCGGCGCCCAAGAAGGATTACGAATCCGTCGGCGTATCCCCTAGGCTCGAGAAGGGCTCCGGGAACCCTAGGTCCCCGGAAATACCTTACCCGCCACCCACTCGTGGCGTGGTACCCCGAAAACCCTAATCGTCGGATAAACGCCTCCGTTCCGGACATCACGGAGGAGTCCCGTGAATCGTCGCCGTGAAACCTCGGTGGAAGCCTTCGCCGGGG
This sequence comes from Hyparrhenia diplandra, assembly GCA_015847255.1. Classification (NCBI taxonomy): domain Eukaryota; kingdom Viridiplantae; phylum Streptophyta; class Magnoliopsida; order Poales; family Poaceae; genus Hyparrhenia; species Hyparrhenia diplandra. The sequence goes on from JADLZK010002502.1 coordinate 161,806, forward strand.
AGCACGAGCCGGACCACCCGTCGTCCACGGGAGCCGTTATCCCTGGACATTCACCGGAGGAGCGCATCCTCCACGGGATGCGGGGCGACCCGCCATACCACCCCTCCGGGTTCAATCGGGCCTGGTCAGGGAGCGGGGACTCGCTCCGCCCGCCGGAGAATCGAAACCTCCTCCGGACGTTCGGCGCACCATGCAAGACGATGAAGGCAGTACTATGACCCCACGCGGGAATGCTTCAATATCGAGGTCCCGCCACAAGATGGCTTGGTTCGCGTCTCCAATAAGACGACGCGGACGTCATCGCCACGACGAGCTCCAGCTCGGCGGCTTCCGCCCGGTCTATCGATAGCGGCGCGGCACTGCACTGCGGCCAAAAACGCCCCGCCCACGAGATTTGCGTGAAGCGAATCCGGCGGGACCGCCCGGGAACCCGGCTGACCGGAGCAAACATCGGCGGAGCGGGCTCGGCCGTGAGCAAGCCGAGGGCACCCTCAAGCTCACATTGGCGGTGGACACGGCGGACCCGGGAGTGCCCCAATCTCCGGCATAGCGGCCCGTTCAGCGAGCGCCCCTCAGCGTGGCGGCGACCGCCATGTTGGTACGAGAAATGCCCGAGCCCTCCACTACCGAGGGTAGGCGATACGGGAAGGCCTCACGTCCAGCTCCTTGACAAGGCGTGATTGCTTGAGTGCGAGAGTTCCGCTTCCGGGATCGGGCCGTGACGCCCGCGGCGGTAGAGGAATCTGGCGAGCCGGCAAGGTCTGGCCCACGACGTAGCCGAGTTTCGGCAAGGTCGGTCCGGAGCGCCTCGGCGACAACCTTGCAACCGCCCGGTCCCGGGAACGCATAGAAGACCCGCACCGCGACGAACCGAGGCGCCCGACCTCGGGGACGAATCGAAGCGGCGGAGGGCTCGCATTTAAGGTAGCTCGCCTCGGGGGCGACAAGCAGACGAAACGCGATGGCGGTCGAGGGACCAAGGGCCCCTCGATCCGCCTCGCCTCGGGCCTTCACCGGGACATCGGGAGGGCACCACTCCCTGCTTGCGTTTGCCCCGAGCCATCTCGAGAAGTACATGTGAGAGACCCGGCTCCAGGTATGGTTTGGGCGACTATCTACTGGGTATGCCGGTTCTTGAGGCACACGATGACAAAGTGATAATGTAAATTTGCCCCCTCGGCCTCTTCTCCGAGTCCGCCGGGCTTGGAATTTGGAACACCTTCCACCCAACCTCATATCAAATCGGGGACTTGGTGAGAACCTTCAGCGGTAATTCCGGGCACATACCTACGCCCGTAACTCGTGGGATCTCCGAACCGCCGACAAAAATCCGACGAATCCTGCGCACACTACATCCGGCGCTTCTCCAAGCGGCGGACCGAGCTCCCTAATGTGAGCCTGATTCGGACGTCATCGGGGCCTTCTTTGGCGGCACCACTTGCAGAGACCTCGTGAAGAAGCGGGGGCGCCGGACTCCCACCGAGGTAAAGAAGCCGATGGACATCGCCACCAAGTTCGCCAACGGTGAGGAGGTTTGTCGGGCTCGTTCAATCGGGGCTGGCTCGCAATGGAAAGTTTAAGGAAGAGGAGCCCGAGGGATCGCAACCTCGGGAGGGCAAGAAGAAAAAGAAGATAAGAGCCGCAAGGGCAAGGGCCACGCCGCCCAAGCGGACGATGAAGACATGGTGGGGGTCGATCGCAAGGGGCCCCGACCCCCCGTCACAAGAAACCTTCGATGACATGCTCCAAGAAGCCATGCCGTAAACCATAGCTACCCGGTCAAGCATACCCCGGGGAGTGCAAGAGGGTACGCCAACATTTCGCCAAACTCAAGGCCATCCCCGAGGGTGAAGAAGAAGAGGCTCGAGGGTGGCGCCAAGGGCAACGAGGAGTTCCCCGAAGGTGAATAAGCGCTTCATGATCTTGGCGGCACCCGGCCCAGCATGTCCGTGCGGCAGCGCAAGAAGGAGCGTCGGGAGGTCTATGCCGCGGGCCCGACATGAACCCGGCTGCGCAAGTGGTCGGACGGGGCCATCACCGACGGTCGGATCACCCCAAAGACATCCCGAACCCGGGGCTTATCCATGGTGGTGGATCCCATCATCGCCAACTTTCGGCTCACCAAAGTCCTTATGGACGGAGGAAGCGACCTCAACCTCATACTGAAGAAACCCTCGACCTCCTCGAGGTAGACAAGTCAAGATCCGCCACGGAGGGCCGGCATTCAATGGCGCCGTCGTCCGACAGCGGCTAAACCCCTCGGGCGAGATCGACTTACGGGTTTGCTTTGGTGACCCCTCGAACTTCAGGCGGGAGACTCTCATTTGAGATCTTGGGGTCCGCGGTACTTACCACGCACTCGGGCGGCCCGCTTTCACGCCAAGTTCATGGCTGTCCCGAACTACACGCATTACCTCAAGCTCAAGATGCCGGGGCCGAAGGGTGTCATCACGACCGCCCCTCACACCATCATGCATACGAGTGCGGCGTGGAGCGTGTGTAACACCCAGTGTTAATTACCGTTAAGCAATGGATTTGGCCAAAGACAAGTGTATTAGTTCATGGTCAAGTCGTCGGTCGAAGAGATGCGGAAAGAATCGGATTAGGAAACTATTCCCTTTGTCGGAAACCCTAGTTTCAAACCCTAATTTGTCCCCTTCTTTTTATTTCAAAATCTATCAAGAATTTGGGTATGGTTATTAAAGTGAAAAGGTAGAGTTTTCAAAATAGAGCAAAGTTGGTATTTTGAGTTTTCAAAGTTTAGTTCAAATTTTTAAAGAAATTTTGAATTTTATCCAAACCCTAATTACTCCCTTTTCTATATTTCAAAATTTATGCAAAATTTGAGAAAAACTTTTCAAAAGCTAGTTTGTAGATCTTGTTGAGAAGAACAAAAAGTCATGTACAAAGTTTTTCAAGTTGTTACATGATTTTTAAAAGTAATTTTGAATTCAAATTTCAAATTTTGGAACTGCATTTCAAAAGTCATATTTCTAGGCAGATTTTGAAAATGGTCCAATTGTGAAAGTTGTAGATCTTGAAAAATTAAGGGGGGTTACTTTTTGGAATTTTTTGAGTTCAGTTCAAATTTTGGGAGTAATTTGAAAAGTTTGAAGTTAGGGTTTGAAATCTACAAGAACCCGACCTATCCTCCGCCACCGCCGGCGTTGAGGTTCGCCGCCGTCCACCGGCGTGGGCCGCGCGACACCGACCACCTGGATGCCTTCGCGACCCCTCCAGCCACCTCCTCGACCTCTCCATGCCTATAAATAGGTCGCGGGGGGCGCTGTTTTTCCCTTTTTCGAAAAAACGCCCGTCGAATCGCCTCCCTCCACCGTAGGTCGAACGCCGCCGCCGCTCCACTTCTTGTCAAGCCACTTTGCCCGGCAGCGCCAGAACTAGTCTACGCTTCTTTTGAGCCCTAGACCGACAGCCCCTCACCGCCCTCGAGCCGCCGCACGCCGCGTCGTCTTCCTTCATTTGGCGTGAGTCCGCTGGCCGCACGACCTCGCTGTCGCCCATTTCGACCACAGTGAGCTTTAGCTTTGCCTTTTCTTGTGTTTCCTTCCCTTTGATGATGTATTGTGGTCGACTCGCCCGTTTTCGGTCGTGACCCCGACTCGCCCGGAGCAGCCGGCGGCCGCCGCCATGCATTGCTCGTCGTCAACCCATCTCGACCAAGCCCGGAACAGCAAGCTCCGTTCAAGTTCCCGTGAGCCCACGACCACCCTCCTTTAATTAGTTTCTTTTTAGACTCACGCGGCACGGAACGCCGCGCTTGCCGCTACTTGACGGCGCCGTGACGTCGCCGGTGAGCGCGTGCCCGTTAATGCGTACACGATCAGCCGGAATCGTAGCAAGCGGCCGACCCAATAGGAACGCTTGTTGGGCCAAATTCTTTTATGGGCCAAAATAAAAAACAAAATCAGCCCATGGTGAACAGTTTTGGGCCATGAATGTGATGGGCCACACACAAGTACAGGCGAAATTCAACCCCAGAACTTTTTTTTTTTTCCTTTTATCAAATGTTTTATTCAATTTCTATTTATATGAATAGTATCTCTGTTTTTTGTTATTTTCATATAAATTCAAATACTAGCTCAAAAATTCTGAAAATTTTTGTGTAGCCTTCCTATGAGTATGTCTACCCATGAAAAATTTGAAACTTTGATTTTGAGTAGTTCTTGCATGATTTAAAAATACAAATTTTAATTGAAAAATGTATCTTCCTTGATTTTTAATAATTATTTTATTTATCCAAAAATCATGAAAATTTATTTGGTACTGTTTTATGCTATGATCTTTCTGCACAAAAAAGTTTGAGATCATTTTGACAAAGTTTATTTATTTATTATTTTAAGCCCTATTATTTTATGTGTTAAACAAATTGTTTAGCGCTTTATAACTTAGGGTTTTGGGTGAATTTTTGGTTGTTTTGTGAACCCTACACCACACCACTGTCGGATGATCCTTGAGAACTCCTTAGGCAATGGTGATGATATCTCGTGAGAGTAGTTCAACAAGTTGGTTTTGTTGGGTTGCAACTTTATCGTGAAGGAAAGTTGTACTTAAGATGTTTATTATTTCATGCATCATCAAGCATCATGTTTACCATTCCATCACGCTAAAGCATGCATCATTATCTACGTGTAGAGTATACGTAGAGTGAGTCGGATCGGCCGATGAAGCCGTGGAGAAGATGTTGATATGGTTCGCGATGATCGAGCTTGAGAGAAGATCTATCCGTCGAAAAAGGATGCCATCAAGTTTGACGTCGATAATCTTTCTTGAATCCGACTTTCCACGCAACCCGGGCAAGCCCAGGTTCATTTAAACATTTCCTTGTGTTTTACAAAACTTTATATCACCTTTGTTTTATGCTTTGCATTAAGTGATAGGAGTTGAGTGACAACCTAATTGGTGCATTACCATTCCTTGATTATTTCAATATCTACCTTGATAACCTGTTTTGCTAAAATGCTAGAATGCTTAGCCTTGGCTATATTAGTTAGACTTTTGAGTCAAAATGTGACAAGTCTCTTATAACGACCGAAGTGGCATTTGATGAGAAAGGATGCTATATGATGAAACCATTGGGATATGGTGATAAAGTTGAGACCGGTCGGGTAATTTGCAATCGAGAATGGAGTCTCGGTGTAGTATTTCCGCTTGTCGATTAAGGACCGCGGCGTTGTAAGCAATGTGGACCGAGACTATGGAACGCAATTTGCGCCGAGGTCGTTGGACCAATGGCACGTCTGTCATGGGTGTCATCCCATCTGATCGACCCTAGTTCGACGCATACTCGGTAAGCGATCTTGGGGGTGTCAAATCGGAAACGCACAACCGCCAAGACCGGAGTGGAGAGATGGCGGGAGTACATGTTACCCTCGTGGGTTAAAGTCCCGGATTGAGGCGACGGTATTCTCGGGTGGCGTGGGACGCCGCGGTTCCGTTTTGAGTATCCGGGAAAGGGTTGATATATGCAAGCTTAAGTGCTACATATGTCGTGGTGAAAAGAACTCCCCAATTTGGGTTAATCGATTTCGAAATCGCCGTGCTTCTCGGATATGGAGACTTGGTTTCCCACTTACATCGTAGTTTAATTATGGAACGCTGAAGAAGTGGAATTAGTGATGGAACTTCTACAAGTGTTTGCTATAGTATAAGATCACCTAGAATAGGTGAGATACTAAATTGGGATTAAAACATTGAAAGTAAGGATTCACTATTAGTAAGCTTTTTCTGCTAAATGAGTCCTTGATTCTTGCTAAAAGCCTTACCTTGAATCCTATTAGACCCAAAGATTCCCGAAGTCTTCTCCTATTTTCTTTAGTCGGGTAAGTCTTGTTGAGTACTCCGCACTCGGGGTTTGTTGACCCATTTGCTAGTCTTGACTCGTCTTTGTTTAACCAAGGTTATGTCGGTGGGCACGACATGATCCCGGTTTATCTTCCGATTCTACCTAGCTTCCGAAATTAAGTTAAGTTTACTCAAGTGTAACTTATTCATTATTTGTAAAGTTAATATTATTATTCTCCACTTTTCGATCTATATTTTGTAACAAATGTTGTAATGTTATAGCTACTCCTTTGTTGATCCCGGTATGAGATATCAATAGGGCTTCTTAGGTTATCGGGTGTATCGCGCACGGTGTCAAAGGTCTTTTAGGACAATGGCAAAAGAGGTGGGCCCGTAATTAGGAGGTTACGATTATAAGTGGAGTATGCCGAGGCACTCGCCATTGCGAGGCACTCATCGCCCGATGCGAAGAGAAGCTTTGACGAAATCACGACGTCGAGCATGAGGCCAAGCGCCGCCCCGGGGGGAGCTTCGAGCCCTCCTCGGGCACCAAGAAGATCCCACTCGATCCCAAGAACCCGAAGGAGAAGCTGCCGACCATCGGCTCGGACTGGATTCGAAATAGGAAGCCGTGCTCGTCGACTTCCTCCGCCAATGCCAAGGCGTTTGCGTGGGGACCTCGGACATGCGGGCATACCGGGGATGTCGCCGAAGCACTCCCTAGACATCCGGCGGGCTCAAAGCCAGTCATGCAGCGCTTGCGCCGTTTTGATGACGCCAAAGCGGGAAGATCATCGGCGAGGAGATCCACAAGCTACCGGAGGTGGGATTCATAAAAGAAGTATTCCACCCCCGAAAGTGGTTAGCTAACTCGTATTAGTAGAGAAAAAGAATGGGAAATGGCGGATGTGTGTGGACTACACTAGTCTCAACAAAGCATGTCAGAAAGTTCCTTTCCTTTGCCTCAATCGACCAAATTGTCGACTCCTTTGCGGGATGTGAAAGCGTTGTCCTTTCTTGACGCCGTATTCCGGTTATCACGGATCAAAATGAAAGAGTCCGACCAGCTCGCGACCTCGTTCATAACACCCTTCGGGATGTATTGCTACCTCACCATGCCCTTCGGCCGAGGAACGGCGGGGCAACATACGGCCCGGTGCATGCAAATCATCTTCGGGGAACTCATCGGAAGGATCGTGGAGGCCTACGTCGGCGACATAGTGGTCAAATCCAAGAAAACGTCGGACCTCGTGGGCGACCTCGGGAAACCTTCAGTGTGCCTAAACAAGAAGGGAGTCAAACTCAACCCCGAAAAATGCGTATTCGGGGTCCCCCGAGGATCTTTGCTGGGTTTTATCGTCTCTCAACGAGGCATCGAAGCAAACCCGACCAAGGTTGACGCAATCACCAAGATGGGTCCGATCCAAGATCTCAAGGGAGTACTGAAGGTCATGGGGCTGCTTGGCTTCATTAAGCGGAGTTCATCTCACGCCTCGGGGAGAAGGGCTGCGCCTCTACCGGCTCTGCGCAAGTCCGAGCACTTTGCTGGACCCCGAGGCGAAGAGGCCCTCGGCAACCTCAAGAAGCTCCTAACAAACCCACCGGTCCTAGTACCGCCAAACCGGAGAAACCCCGCTCTTATACGCCACACGCCCACTACCGGTGTAGTCGGGCCATGTGGTCGTCGAGTCGCGCGTCGGGAAGAGGGACACACGTTGCCGGTTCAACGCCCGTTTACTTCATCGGTGAAGTCCTTTCCGACACCAAGACAAGGTATTCGCAGATGCGAGAGAAGTTATTGTACGCCATCGATCGGGCACGAAGGAAACCGCCACTACTTCCTTGCGCACCCGGTTGCCGTGGTATCCTCGTTCCCCTGGGAGATCCTCCAAAACCGAGAGGCCACGGGAGAGTGGCGGTGGGCGGTGGAGCTCATGGGCGAACTATATCGTTCCGCCCGCAAGGCGATCAAGTCTCAAGTCCTAGCCGACTTTGTGGCCGAAGGTGGACGGACACGCGGCTACGAGGCGCCCATCCAAGCCGAGTGCTGGACCATGTACTTTGATGGATCCATGATGAAGGCGGCGCAGGGCCGGGTTTGCTCTTCATCTCACCCTTCGGGATTCACACGCAGGTATGCCATCCGCTGCATTTTCTGCCCCAACAACGTCGCAGTATATGAGGCGCCGGTCAACGGTCTCCGGATCGCGGCGGACCTCGAATCCGACGGTTAGAAACCGGGGATTCGCAGTTGGTCATTGACCAAGTCATGAAGGCCTCTCGCGCACGACCAAGATGGAGGCGTATTGTCGGGAAGTGCGCAAATTGGAGGAAAATTTCCACGGGCTTGAACACAAGCATACACGAGACGCTACAACGAGGCCGCGGATGAACCGCCAAGGTCGCAGCGAATCCCGAGGTACCGTTCCCGAACGCCCCTCACCGAAACCTCGATAAACCCTCGGTCAAGTACACCCCTCGGAGGTACCCTCGGGGGCTCACGAGGGCAACACCACGACAAAGCCATGCCGAGAAGCAATGGCGGTCGACCCGATCCCCGACCGGGAGAAAACCACGATGGAGCACCTCACCCGAGGAGAGCTACCAGAGGATAAGACCGGCTTCATGATTAGCCCGAAGGGCGAAATCCTTCCTGATTGATTGAGAGAAGGGGAACTCTACAGAGAGGAGCCTCGGGAGTATACATGCGATGCATACCCTCGGTGAAGGCCAAGAAGCGCTCGAGGACACTCAGGGGAGTGTGGCCATCACGCCGCCACGAGGACTCTAGTCGGTAAAGTCCTCGAGGCAAGGCTTCTGCGGGCCCTCGGCGGTGTGCGAGACGCGAACCAAGTCGCGGTGCGTGCACGCAAAGAATGCCAATTCTACGCGCGGGGACGCACCTCCCGGCTCAAGCAACGCAAACCATACCTCTTACGTGGCCATTTGCGGTGTGGGGACTCGACATGATTGGGCCCTCGAAAAGGGCGCCGGAGGACACACTCACGCCCTAGTCGCCATTGACAAGTTCTCCAAATGGATCGAAGCTCGGCGTGTGGTGAACCCTAACAGGGGGGGGGAAACGGTGAAATTCTTTACGGATATCATCTCCCGTTTGAGTCCCGAACTCCATCATCACGGACAACGGAACCAACCCCGTGGGAAGAAGTTCCTCGACTTTTGCGGCGACTATGGCGTCGAGTGGATACCTCGGCCGTAGCACACGAAGACCAACGGTCAAGTGGAGCGTGCCAGCGGCATGATCTGCAAGGGCTCAAGCCGAGGATCTTCAATCGGCTAAACCAATACGGGAAAAGATGGTACCAAGAGCTGCCGTCGGTTCTATGGAGACTTCGAACAAAAAGCGAAAGCCAGCCGGGGTTCACCCCATTCTTTCTAGTTAATGGGGCCGGCGGTCTTGAACGAACATTGAATATGGGTCCCCAAAGGCCGCGAGCCTACAGCGAGCAAGGCAACCGGCGGGCGAGGCAAGACTCCATCGACCAAGTAGATGAAGCCCGAGGCGTTGCGCTCCTGCACTCGGCAAGATACCAACAAGCTTTGCGCAAGTATCACGCCAAGCGGTGAAGCCTCGGGAGTTCCAAATCAACGACCCGTGCTCGGTCAAGACGGACAACAAAGGGCGTCACAAACTCACGCCACCACAGGAAGGGCCTTATTTCATCGCCCGAAATATTAAGGCCGGGACCTACAAACCAAAAAAACGAGAAGGGTGAAGTCTACTCCAACGCCGGAACATAGAACGACTACGTCGCTTCTACCCTTAAATTCGCACTAGAAGTCAAACATCGGTTTTTTTCACTCAATAAAAAGATCTACATCTTTTACGAAAAAAGTGCTTTCGTGTAAACCTTAAAGGAGTCTTAGCCTCGTCCAGCACAAGACTAAAACTCCCTCGGGGGCTACATGGGGGACCCCCCTCGGGAGGACCCCCCTCGGGAGATCCCCTCCCCTTCCTTTTTTCAAAACTTTTTTTTCGAAAGAAAAAAGTTTTTCTTGCGCATTCTCTAAACAATCGTTTAAGTTGCGAAGGTCGCTCACGCACAAATCCAAAGCAAGGTAACCGAGGCAAACGGACGCGCCCCTAGTGGCATCCGTATGGGCTGCCCCGGTGGCGTCCACGAGTTACCATTTCGCGAGCGGAGAAAGCAAGCGACGGCCACACAATAAAGCGAACAAATTTGAGAAACGCAACATAAACATAAATGCACCCGCCAAGGCCATAGACCTCGAGGCGGCGCCGTTGTTTATATACATCCATCTCACAAGCTCCAATTTTTCCGTACAAGGAGAGGTCGGGGGGCGGGATGGGTTTCACCCACTTGCGCCTCACGGCAGCCGACGAAAGCAAGCTTCGGCGCGAGCAACACCCTCGACAACTACTTCCCCAGGGAGGCGTCGGACCAGCCGGCGCATCCTCGGGACCGGGCGTCCACCATCTCCGTGTCCGCCTCATAGGTTGACTCTATGGGGAGCACGGGGGACACACTTCATCCTCGAAGCGGGAGGCCAACCGGGTCGCGGCCGCCCACGAAGTCGCACAACGCCCCCGAGTCTTGGCGGATCGCCTGGCATCCCTCTCGGCGGGATCAACTTCCTCCCCGTCGTCGGAACCGAGGAAGAAGCCTTTGCCAACACCGTCCCGGCACATTGGACTCCATCGGAAGTGAGAGCGAGATGACGGCCATACATGTCCGCCATGGGGACCGGAAGCGTTAGGAGCTCGGACTGAGGTAGCCACCCACCAAGGCTCGGGCGAGGCGCGTGCGAGGGGCCAACCTCAGGTTGTCGCCCCAAAGCGGCGGACGGTCCGACAAGGCCTCTTCCGGCTCAGTGCGACTTACGCTCCTGCTCCGGCCCGCGCCCGGCGTGGCAGCGGTGTTCACGGCCTCGGTGGGACCTTCTCCGCTTCGAAATTGGTGCTCCAACCGAGTTAGCAAGACAAGGCGCATCAAGACAAAGCTCACTAAGGAAGAAGACGCACCTTGGCACTTACCCCGCCCCAGCATCACGTCGTGCTCATCCGCGGCGACTTGGCGGATCTCCTCCTTCTCCTTCACGAGGGTCTCGCCCTCGGACACCAACTTCGCCCGATCGCAGTGTTCAAGGCATCGCACATTTCGCTTTTGCCGTCGCCTCCTCCGGGACCGGTCCCGCTCGTCATGGGCATCGCCCGGGACTGGAGGGACTGGATCGAGCCTCTTCAAAATCATGGCTCATCCCGAGCCATGTCGCCCGCCACCTTGCCGCGGCCTCGGACTGGCCTTGACAAGCTCGGCCTCGGGGGTCGCCGTTGGGACTCCTCTCCTCGGCAAGGGCAGCAAGCGGGGAGGTCTCGCCACGGGCCTCGATCAACTTTACGAGTTTGACCAAAAGGCGTTCGGTTGAACGTTCGGCGAAGGAGCTCGGACTTCTCGGCGGCGGCGGAGAGTGCCGCGGCGACATTACCCATCAAGACACAAGCATAGAAGACATGCGGCGGGGATAACCATCAAGACACTTACCGCGTCGACCTCGCCGTCGGCGGTTATGGCGTCCCGATCCTCGCCAAGCCCTCGGCGGCCACCTGGCGGATCCGGGTCGTGGGTTCTCCACTCCCGGGACCTCGGGGCGGTCGTCGACCACCGCGCCGGGCCCCGGGCGTGCCACCCGAGGTCAAGGCGGGCCGCCCGGCGGTCGGCTCGAGGAAAAGGATACATCTCCTCCGCCGGCAACTCCGCGGTTTGGGAACCCGGACGGTAGAAGTCGGGGCCCTCGGGCCCGACCACGGGCACCGTCCTCGTCATGGCGAAGGCGGCGCCGCCAAGGGCTGCCTCGAACCGGACACGTGGAGAGCGGGAAGTCGGGGTTGTACGCCTCGTGAACCCCGGATCGGGGGTCGGTCACGACGGCGGGGACTTGCGCGTCTCCGCCGCCATAAAAGCTCCTCTTGCGAGAACTCCCGGACGAAGGGGCCCGACTCCTCGGGATGGGGCGGCACGACCCCGCCGAATGGCGCCATCTCGCTTTCGGCAAGGCTGGCGTCATAGGCCACAGCCGAGAGCTCCGTATCGACCACCATCGGTGGTGGCCGACCCACCATCGCCACCGGGGCCTGCACCACCTCGGGGGTGGCCTCGGCAGCCGGCTCGGGTCCGAGCCCCTTTGAGGCTCGGGGGTCGGGCGCCACGGAAGACTCGGCGAGGGCGGCCGCGATATCTTGTGGGGGCGACCCCAAGATAGGTGGGGCCCGAGGCCGAAAGCTAGCCTTCAAGGCCTTCTTGGGGTGCGAGGGCCAGCGAGGCGGCCCCCCGTTTTTAAGTCAGAGCGTGTCGGGACAAAGCAATCATATACCGTAAGAAGGTCAAGATCGCGAAAAGGCGAAAAGGAAGCTCACGAAGCCGGGGATCACCCTCGGCGTTGGCGAGGCTCGGGATGGCTGCGACCGGGCGTCGCACTTTCGACAGCGCCCGTCTCCCCCACGGCGTTCCGTGAGACGACGAAATTGGATCGGAGCGGGGGTCGCGGTCGAACCCTTAACCGTGCTTAGCGTAGCCGGTACCGGCCGGGGAGGTGTCGACTCCTCCCGCCGGGCCTCACCGTGACGCCGGGTGCCTACGTGGTCGGCGCCAATGGTCACGAGGACTTCGGTAGGAAGAGCCCTCGGGCAAACCGTCGTCAGCGATCCCGACGCCTCCGGGCTCGGGCTGGGCTCGTAGCGAAGCCCTCGACCGTCGGGAGCCCCATGGCTCGGTCTATCCGAGCCGCCACGTCGTCATCCGGCGAGTTCACGCGAACCGGGGTCCTCCGGATCCTCGTCCTCTTCGGTGGTCGAGGTGTCGGTGACTCGCCCGCCTCTGCTTGCTTTCGGCCCGACGCTTCGCGAGCCACGTTTCTCTTCTTCCTCTCCTCCCTTCTTCAACGCCGGCGCCCGAGAACGTAGCTCGTTAGCACGGAGTCGCCGGCCCGGCGATCGGCATCAATCTTGCACGGGTGGAGGAGTCACATTAATCAGACGGACCTGCGGGAGAAAGAGTGAGAGCGCCATGGCGACAATGCGCTAGCTGTCTGAGGACACGAAGTCAAGAAGCACCTACCGGGGGAGATATACCCTCGGTCGGGCGCATGGGGACCTCGGGGATACGTGTCGGGGTGTTGGACCCCAACGCATCCCTCACCCTCTTGGCCAGGCCATCGGTGGAAAGCGAAGGCGACATCCGGCACGCACCAAGGCCGCGGCCTCGGGGTCATCGGCACATGAGCAAAGGGCGAGCCATCAACGGCAACACCGACGCCCGATGGAAAGCGGCGACCACGGCGGCAAACATTCACGTCCTTCCCTCGGGCCGCGAGCGCGCGCCTTAGGCCCTCCAACCGATGATGATCCTCCAGGGGGACCCGGTTCCACTGCTCGGGCGATGCTTGAGGACACGCCCGGTGTACACCGGAAGCGCGTTTCGTCGTTGCGGAGGTAGAACCACCGATCTTGCCACCCCTTGTTGGAGGAGGTGAGCTTGGATACGATGTACCCATCATTTCGGTTCGGCCTCAAATGCGCTCGAGCGGACTGGAGCGCCACGGCCTCCAACGCGTAGCGCCCTCCGTGGTTGGCCCCGCGCGGCCAGGGCAAAGGGTAAGGTCCGCCTTTGAAGAACCACAACCGGAGGTCCCAATGCGGCTCGATCCCCGGGAATCCCTCACAAAGGGTGACGAAGATGGCGGCCCGGGAGATCGGGTTCGGGGCCGATGATGAAGCTCGATTTCATAGTAGTGGAGGATCGCCCGAATGAACCGGCTGCCAAGATACCGGCCGGCCGCGGTGAAGATCCATCAAGCTCACCACGTAGCCATCGGAGGGTTAGGCTCCTCCTCGGTCCAATCCGGAGCAATCCACTCCCGCCGCTTCATCGGTGCGGGGACGAAGAAGCCCTTCATCGACGACGCTGGAGTTTCTCCTCCGTCATTTGTCGACCTCGCCACGGCTCGGCATCGAGCACCTCCCTCAGATCACCGCTACCCGACCGCGCCATGGGTAAAAGTGAGGCGAAGGGTGGCAACCGCTAGCAACCCCGATCACACGAGCACGAGGCAAGTGAATCTCTCCCTTAATCTCTCCCACACTATCTCTCTATCTCTCGATTGCCGCAGCAAGAAGGCAAGAAGGCGATGGCGAGGCGCAAGGGAGCAACTATCGCCGCCGCTTACCCCCACATTTATAGGGAAGGGAAGGCAAACCGCCGGGCTTTGGGCAATCGAACCGACTCTCGAATGGGACGGCCCATGATGGAGCGAACTGCTCATCCAACGGCCAAACCGTAGCGGTGGAACCGTCGGCGCATTAATGCACCTTGACGGAGCCCTCGATCTCGCCTCGACAAGAAGGCGTAAGGGCGCGTCCCATCGCTGCAGCCGCGCCACCTCGGGCGTGGCGACTAGACGCCTCGTCTTCCGGTCGGGAGGTAAAACCGCCCCACCACCCATATCCAGCAGGCCCACCCCGAGGGGGCAAAAAAGTCGGTCCGTTGGCGGTTCCCGCCCGCGGAAAACCAAACGAGCCCGGGCTGACACACCCTACGTTCGAGAGGTTGCGGCCGGGGCCTGGGGGGTTTCTATAGTCGCCTCGGGATAACCCGAGCCGAGGGACGGGGGAAATGCACAACCGGCTATACCCGGGCCCCACAGGGCTCTGGATTTCTGACGTGTTTAAGGCCCGAGTCTTTGCTTATAGAGATGTCCCATCGTGGGAGGCCCTGAGGCCCTCGGGGTTGGTCGCCCAAACCCCGGGATGCGCTAAGCGGTCCTTGAGGTTCTCATGGGGTGAATCGGATCACATAGCCGACCCTTGCTCGGCAGGGCACGGGCACCAGCACGAGACCCGCTACTAACGCTCACGAGCACGACACATTAAACTTACGGGGCATTGTGGCGTGTCTCCCTCCTCCTCCCTTTCAGGGGGCGACGGAGGAGCGTATAATCAAAGTCGAGGGAGGCACGAGTCGACCTTGCGCACATAGCGCGGGCCTCGGGCTCCACGCAAAATGAGCAGACTCGCACAAATAAAGCGCAATTTAAGAGGCTGTTTTGGTCTTGCCCGGCGTGCGAGATATAAAAGACCTCGAAGGAATCCGCCATTCCATTCGAGGCCTCGGGGTTATACTACACCCAGCAGGTGCGCTCCACAAGCACCCCTTGTAGGCGAACCACCACGAGAAACAACAAGGCGGCGGGAGCGGGGAACCCGAGGCGAGTCCACACTCGCTCGGGGGCTACCGTCGAGGGACCTAAATATTGGGCCCCGAGACATTCTCGAACTATGAGAATCTGCCCGGCCTGCCAAGGCCCGTAAAACCTAGCCCGCTATCATCCCAAGACGGAGGGCGGCCCGGACGGCGATGGACGAGCCATTAGCCACGGCAGCTCACATGACGACGAAATCGGCCTACGGGACGGCCCACAAAGCGGCCCAAATGGAGTCATCATGACGCAAAGAGCTTATTACGCTCACGAAGGACAAGGTCAAGGACCTCTACAAAACAACGAACCATGGCGTTCCACGTCGACGGCGGCTAAACCATGGCTCGGACTCGACCACGCATCTGCGATTTCGTCCGAGGGCGGGCCTAGCTCACCGGCCAGGGAGAAATCTCGCTTCGTCCGAGGGGTGGCCTAGCTCACCACCCTCGGTCGCAAAACTCCGCCCCGCCCGGGAGACCAGCTCTCCATCCTCGGGTGAGGCAGCCTAACTAGCCCGTCTAGGGTCGCCGACCCTCGGGCGTGGGAGGGTCCGTCCGGGAGGAAGAACCGCCGCATTCAATGCGTGACCGGCAGGCGGGGGCGCCGGTGCCATCGATTGCACCCGATCCATCGAGCGCGAATCGTCTCTCAATCCGATCGATGGGACACAAAGCCGAACCGGTGGACGTGCACGCCACCCAAGACGGAAACCGGGATGACATCGTTCATTTCCCGAGCACCGTCAAACGCCCACGTTGGGCGGACCCTCGGGCACTTGACACGCGCCAGCGACCTGCAGGACCGGCCCTCGCCATGCGGATTGTGAGGGCGCCTCCACAGAACCCTCGGGGGGCGCGCCCGGGCGGACGTCCACTATCGGATCGGGACGCGTGTCTTCGTCAAGCAACATCCAAGCTACCCAACCCCTCGGTAAATAAGACATGCAACCGTGCAGCCTCGGGAATTAGCCACCTAGGCGTCCACCGTATAAACATTATCTCTCTCCTTCTCCTATAAAAGGGGAGTAATGCCTCATTAGGGAGATTCGATCTTTTCGACTCAACTCCGGTTCACACGGAGGAAACCGCACACCACCACCACCATAACCACGATCGTGGGGCTTGAGACCAGCGTCTCCCCCCCGCGACCGCCCTGTAAAACCCCTACTGCGGGCTCACCTTTGAGCGAGGTAACACTGGCGGGACACACCCCGGCTGGGCGTAGGGCCCCGTTGGCTGAACCGGGATAAACCGCCGCTGCGTCCGTGTCCATCTTGCGCTCGCCATTGAGGGAGGGGGCACACGGCTTATAAATTCTTTATTGCCGGCACCCGAGGCACCCACCGTTCCTCTAAACGCCCGATAGAATTAAATCAAGTTTTAGTTGTAATTCGAAAAGTTTAAATTTTTAGTGAATTTTAAAATGATGCAAAAACACGGGTGTTTACAAGGGGGACCAACGGTGATGGAAGGCGAGAGCCGGGCGGCCTTCTAGGGGTTGGTGGGGTTTGGCGGTGGCTTGGGTATCAGAATTCAATTCATTAAAACTTTGATCACTACTAATTTTGTATAGTAAGATTTGATGTTTCATACGACATATTGTATGAAAAAAAATACTTGCGGGGAAACGATGAGTGCTAGCATTTTAAGGTACGGTTTGCTTAAAATAATCAAGTGGGACCGGATAGGACTAACCCATTAATTATAGGTGGCTGGGCAAGCCGTTGGGAGGAGATGGCCGGACTCGGTGCTGATATTCACAATGATAATAGCAACGGTACCACGTAGTGTGATAGCAATCAAAACCATTGGTGATCAATGGCAGATGCAATTAGCCTCTTATGCGATGGTGAAACAAATATAATATATTAACAAACCAATCGACTAGGATATGTAAAGCCGCAACAATTAATTGTTTCGAATGGAGTTTATGTAAAATGTGATCTTTGTTTTTCTTGTGATATATGAATTGTGAGACACTCTTTTGGGTTTCCTTTTATAAAAAAATGTGTTGTTACCATTATTATTCCACATCCAAAGAGCTAGTATAACATTTCGGATTACAAATGGATCGAGAATCGAGATAGCATGATCCTGCTAAAACTAGTTGTGAGCCGGGCCGCCCGGGGAAGAGGGCGGCGGCGCTAGGAGGAGGGCGCCGCCGGCGCCGCCACGCCACGTCATCATCATCGTCTCCAATTCAGATAGGGTTTTGCGATAGGATTAGGTCTTTGCTTATGAAGGAGATATTCTATTATATAAGGAAATATCCTATTAGGAAATAAATAAGAGTTTGCTTGTAAGAAGGTCTTCCGATCTACAAGGAAACATTTAGAAGTTGCTTGTGTTTACGGTCCCTAAGAAGGGCTATATAAGCAAGGAAGGTGTAATCTCATAATTCAAGCAATAGAGAAAATATTCCCCCAACCCTAGCCTATACCAGCCGCCCTCTCTAGGCGGTTGTGACACTAGCCTAGCTAGTTCAATTGCAAGAATCAGCCTAGGCGTTTTCCCAGTTTAGGAAAAGGTAAGTATCATGTTTTTTTTTAAGATTACAAGCAAATCGACAAAGGATATTTATTGGGCTTCCGTGATGACGAACAGAAACTCACGTCTGTGAAGGACCCTTTCAAGGTGGAGATGCAGCCAGGTTGACCTATGTTGGCCAGCAAACCTAGAGCGACATTGCTAGCAGTGGTGGAGCTGACGAGAAAATAAAAGGAGGGCTAAACAAATATTCATCAATTTTAGAATTTTGCACTTCCCATAAAGTTTTAATTGTCCGTAGAACCATACACTAGCTAGCCATGATTGTAGTTATAGTAATTAACTATGCAATAGAAATACATAAAACCAAATAGCTAGTTTGCAAAAGTGATGAAGATACCTAACCAAACGTCGCCCTTTCTACGAGACTCGTAGACTACGATCCGTCGCAGAAGGAAATCTGCTTACTTGCGATGGCTGCCATCCATGGGCCAAGGCTGAAGGCCCAAAAATATTACATTGTCTTTTTTTTTTTTGTTAGGGGTGGCCGTGGCCCCCGCCGCCCACCCCAGCTCCACCATCGGGTTATCGGATCAAGAGATGAGCAACAAGCAGGGGTTAGAAAACCACTGTAAAGGAGAAGACATATTAAAAAGTATAGTAATCTTAAAGAATTCAATTCAGTTGGCCATGATTTTTTTAAAAAATATAGATAGAGAGGCGTGGGCTTATCTTGTGAGGTGTACGATCAAAATATGACCACAAACTCTGTATTTGCATGCCAAAATTTGCTGGCGCTGTAGATGTTTTTGATATTGTAATTGCCTCATCTGAACTCCAAATTAGAAGTCTATATATGCATTTTGGTCATCTCGACAAGAAGACGTCTATTTTGACGAAGTTATGTACTCTCTCCGTTTTAAATTGTAGTTCACTTTGTCTTTTTTAGATACATTGATTTTCTTTATGCCCCTAGTTATACATTACATGTTATACATTAAGAAAAAAAAAATGGTAGTAAAAAAAAAAGATCAAAAAAGCAATTAATTAAACCTAGAGAGAAGAAGTAGCTAGTTTCGGAAAACCTGTTGGCCGGCTGGGCTAGTTTTTCAAGACCAGACTAGATAAAGTTTGTCTCCCTCTACACATAAGTTTAGTTGTTAAAACACCGGTAGAATTACAATTAATGTATATAGTTTGAATTAAAAAAAATCACTATTTCTAAAGAGCAACGGCACGGAGCCTACTATTTTTTTTTTTGAAAGTAAACGGCACGGAGCCTACTATCGGTAGTGCCTTTCCGAAACGGAAAGAGAGAGGTCCACCTCCAGCCGGAGCGATGGCGCCATGGCGGTGTTGGTGTTCCTCTCTATGCTCTCCCCGTTTGCCGCCGTCCCGTCGTCCTATCGCATTCCCAGCCAGCCCAACCCAATCCGGCAATCCCAATCCCCTCACCGTCTCGCGCGACCCCACCACGAGACGGACAGCTAGCTCATCAAGACCCCATCCGGCGGCTGCCGTTCGTGGATCCACCACCACGACGCGC
The DNA here is from genome assembly GCA_015847255.1 of Hyparrhenia diplandra. NCBI lineage: Eukaryota > Viridiplantae > Streptophyta > Magnoliopsida > Poales > Poaceae > Hyparrhenia > Hyparrhenia diplandra. Next base: position 180,874 of record JADLZK010002502.1, read on the forward strand.
CAGAGCCATCCGATCTCTCGGCCGCCTTGCCAGCCACAGAACCGCGGCACCGCTCCGGGTTCCCCGGAAAACCCCCATACACCGGTAGACCCAGCGCACGGGGCGAGGCCTGTGTGCCGCGCGGCCTCTACGTGGAGCAGCCTCCGCCTCATGTCCCCGCGGCGGCCTCGCATGCAACAAAGTCGTCTGGCCCTCACTCATTGGCTGGCTGTGTGGACATGCTGCGCCCGCCTCCTCGGCCGCCGCTCGGCTCAGCTCCTCCCCCAGATTCACCGCGCCAGGACGCTCGAGCTCGACGGACCCTGGCCGCCCTTCGCCGCCATCCCCACCTGCTCAAACACCGTACTCCCGGCTCCCGCCCTGTCGTAGCTGACGACTAGCTGGAGGAGCAGGCGGCCTTGCGGCTCGGCAAAAAAGCAGCTGCTGTGGGCCGGCCGGGTGCGCGATCGAGAAGAGTCCTCCGCCCGCTTCATTCGCTGGTGGTGTTTCTGGGCGCGCGGCGATGGGGCGAATGCAGTGAGATGAGATGGTAGTGATTCGCTACTCCCAGAGGTGCGTCTTTTGCTGTCTATCGTTTTGAACTTATTTATTTATTCATTATTATGGGTCTCTTAATTATTCAGCTTTCAGGCAAAGTTTTCACTGTACTTTTTCTGTCTTGTATTTTAGCAAAAACAAGCACGATCGGATGTAGATGGTGCTTTCCCTTTTTAGGTGGATGGATGCGTGTGTTTTCTCACGTCATGATCCATGCACCCCCGTTGTGGGTTCCTAGAACCCAATATTGTTCACTTGATGGCAGTGATGCTGTCAATATGTGCCTTGTTTAATTGGGACAAGAGATCAAACGGACAAGTTATGCAGTTACTCCATCGAATACTTTCCAATCAGATGCATATACCAGGATTATTTTTGCAGCAAACATATATGCCTTTGCTACACGCAAGGAAAAGGAATTACATCATTTGCCTTATATACAGATCATTCATGCTTCCTTGCACTTTCTACTTCCAGTCATGTGCTATCTTGCTTTCCCGGCTCTTCTATGCACAAGCAAGCTATATATGAATTAATTAGATTATATTATATAATATGCAGAGGACTATTCATATATTATATTATTTTCTTAAGGCCCATTGTCGACATTCAGGTGCAGGTGTAAATGCAGTCCAGAAATTCGGCATGAGCCCCCTCTCTGAGCTGGTGTGGTCTCCGGATGAGGGCTTGAGCATTAAAATTGCAGCGTCTAGTCTTACCACAAGAAAGGCTTCTCTTCATTGGAATGCAGATACGTTGAGCATATTAATATCTTCACCTCAACAGAGTGGTTCTGGTCCAGGTGTGAAGAGCCGTGATACCGACCTAGAGGTGTCAGAAAAGATGCCATCACAACTACGGATTCATAGTGACAGCTCAGTGAGAGTAACCATGGATAGCCCCAATAGAGTTACAAATGTTGATGCCCTACAATCTACGTCTATGAGATGGCAGGAGCAAGATTCAAGTAAGTCTAAAATACATAATTTAATTAAAAGAACTGGCAGTTTGAAGACAATTCTTTTTTTTTTTTCTTTTTTTGCTCAGAGATATGAATTTGCCAATTCTTGATTGGTCTAGCTAGCTGCTCATCATGTTAGAAGGGTCTAATACAATGAATATAAAGAGCACTGTGTTAACATAATCAGAACAAATTACACCTCAAAATCAAGCCAGGTCTCTTCTCTTTTTTAAGGTTTGTTAGGGAACTCTGTTTGCCTATCATTTGTTATATTAGATTTTGAAATTTCATCTGCCACGTAATACATATTTTTTTTCACCACAGCAAAATCGAATTTCATTACTTGATAGCAACAAAATTACATGAGTTTGTAACTAAGGAAAACAAAATGTAAGCATAGCAAGATCTATGTATCTAGAAAGGTCAAAGCGACTTATAATTTGGAACGGAGGGAGTATATAATAGCTAGTAGCTCAACTTCTTTGGCCAAATAGAATTAAAAATTTAATAAGTTTTCTTTTCTATTATCTTAGCTTTGTTGACAGCTAAACTTGTAGAGTGCTGTGAAGGGATTAATGTCATGAACGAAGGGAAAGAAGAGTCCGGAAACTGTTGCGTGGATAAGCTGGAGGACATGGAAGCGGGGAATTGTCCCACAAGAAATTTCAAGGATGCTTCCCATAGTAATACTTAATGTTTTCGAAAGTCAATTAAGACAAGTTTGTTATTTTTTTGTTCAGAACAAATATTTATCATGGCTTCTTTCAGGTTCATCCTCCAGAAAAGAAGTCATGCCTAGTCTTTCAGAAAACCAGGTTTGCTGTGCAACCACTGTCTGCAATGAAAGATCTTGGGCAACTAATGCATGGCGTGCTCGGTTAGTAAAAGCAGTTTGCCAGAAAGAATCTATGTTGCCAATGAACACAGAGAATCCGACATTACCTTCTTCCTTAGGAAATTCATGTGATGCAGTAGAGATCTCAGGCAAATTGGTAGGTTCCCAAGGCAATATAAATGTTCAAATCCTGGGCAGTGACAACAATGTAGAAATTCATTCTCATGACAATCGCCAAGATCCGGTTCTGCAGGAAAGCCATAAGGATGACCCTGTTGTTGTGAGAGTTGAGTCAGCATCTGGTGTTGATCCTGTCGCAAGATGCGAGTCACCACCTGGAGTTAATTCCAGAAAGCTTGTGAAAGGTAAAGAAAAAGTTGTGTACAATGATAGTGACTGTGGTAACAATACAAGGGAGGGTGATGATAGCAATGAGAGTGTCGAGAGCTGTACAAGTACAAAAGCCCCAAAGCGGAAGTATGCACATTGTTGTGCAGCCACGATGCCTTCTTTTGGAAACAAAAGATTTAGAAGAGAAGACAATGAGAGTTCTTGCTCAGGATTATTGCAAAAATGTGGTACATCTTTTCTTTAACTGGATGTCATCACTCACAAATGGGTTACCCATGCTTGATGGAGCCACTGCTGCCGTTCCACTTGATCAGAAGTTTTCAGCAAGTACAGGAGAGGGATCCACAGCACCTTCCCAGCCACTTCAAAATAACAGCAGTGTTCCTTTGCAATCTGTTGGCTTCAATTCCCTCTTCCAGTCCCTGTATACTCATAATCTTATGATAACTTCAAGAGATAGTTGCCGTCAACCAGAAAGCAACTGCGCTGGGCATGTGTTCAATAAACTGACCCTGGAATTAAATGATAGCAATTCTATGTTGGACAAACAAATTGGCATGGGTAGAGAAACTCTTGATGTGGATACTGAGACTTTAGCTGCTGAACGCTTTCAGATTATTTCTGGTGGCTGTAGAGGAAATGTTCAGAGTCAAATTAATATTTTCCAAATGAGACCAGAAGGAAATATGAAAATTCCCAGTTTCAGTAAGTATAGCTCTAGATCTCTAGAAGAAAAACAAAACCAGTGCACGGCTGCCTGCTCAAATGATGCAACACAAAATAAAAAGGTGGTTTGAGGGAAAGCTTGTGGGTAACTCGGCTTTTGCCAAAAGCATCGGTGGAACCGATGGAGGCAACACCATGCAATGTTGAGAATGCTGTTAATCCACAGGCTGTGGGTGACAAGTTGTGTTGTTCACCTCTTCAGAATTTTAATTTGGAGAAGGAACTGAACACTATACAATGCTTGACTGGCAGAGGAAGCAGCGATGGTGTAACAAGTAGTAAATGTCCAGCAACGCCTCCAGAGGAACCTAAGCAATCTGAAACAATGGCTTCTGTTTTTGCAAAGAGATTGGGACGCACTTAGACATGCAAACACCTCTGCAGTAAGGGTGGCTATTGCATGCGAGCGTGGAAGTCCCAAACTGAGAAACCACAAAAGCTAACTCTTTTGTTGTTAGTTACAGCAGCCATGATAAAGTAGAGGCAGGACATGAAAATCATAAATCTTCTAGTGGAAATGGGAGAATAGTTTTGTGGGTAGGTGACGAAGGCAAGGAGCAATTGTGTCTAAGCAAACGAAAAATTAAGAGGAAAGTTTATATCTGAGAATGAGCATCAGCATCATGGAGGGAACACAGTTGGAAAATCTGCAACTCAGCATAATTTAGAACTGAACACATTGGCTGAAGATACTGGCAGAAGTCAAGTAGAATTAAAGGGAGGAGTCTCAGATTTTATGGTGGGTCCGTCAAATAACAAGCAAATTGTTCCTTATGCCACTATGTCTAATGATGTCTGTGATGAATCAAATGTTCTTTTGGTGCCTTACATAGGCTTCGTCTGTCTGTCTCGCTCAGATATCATAAGGTACTCCTCTGGACTTCTGGATCATTTGAATTCCGTGCCTTCTAGGAAGCACATGTATATTTTTATGAAGAACATGTATATTTACGTTCAGGTGATTTATGTTCTTGTATGAAAGGGTAACATGTAAATAATTCTTAGAGCATTTTGGTGGACAAATATATAATGTTAGATACTACCTCCATCCCAAAGAGAAGTCATTCTAGCTCTGTCCAAAGTCAATCCATCTTAAGCTTGCCAAGTTTATAGAATTGAATTATCAATATTTATGACACCGAATAGGCATACTGTGAAATATATTTTATGGTGAATCTGATGAATTGGTATCATAAATAGCTGTACTTTTTGTATAAACTTGGGTCAGATTTTATGATGCTTTCTTTTCAAGCTCGCAAGAGAGGTTTGTATAATTAAGAAGAAGAGTAAAAACGTTTAGAAAACTCAGACAACGCGCAAAAAGGAAGACCTTATGATGGTTTGACTTGGGACAAAACTACAAGGACTTCCTTTTTTTGGATTGAAGGAGTACCTCGTGTGGTAATGGTTAGTTCAGTGTTTGCTACTGCCTGGTTTACAAAGACTATTGTGCCATAAAAATGACAAGAACTTGTATTATCTTTGAGTATAGCCATGTTTTTATTTTTTCCTTTTAAGCGTTTTGTTTTTCTTCATGAGAAGTAGTACCTGTTCCAAACTTAGCTCAAGGTACAGAAGATCCTAAAAACTGATAGGTCATGTTTGATCCTTTTTGTGTTTGTTATTCATGACAGATGGCTGAGATCACCGATCATGCACACTACTTTAGATGGCTTTTTTGTCCGACTGCGATTTGGCAAGTGGGAGGAAGCATTGGGTGGCACAGGATACCATGTTGCCCGCCTGAATGGTAAATGACTAAAGAGGCCTCTTAATTTGTTGATTGAAATTGAAAATTTCTTCTTCCATGCAGAGCATTTGTTCATTGCTTAAAAAAAAAAAAAAAAAAAACAGTGGTCAAATGGAAAAAGAGAGTAAATGGTATGCATGTCTTGCAGGAGCACTGGATAGGAGTCGCCTTTCTGTAACCATCAGAAATTCAACCTGTCAAGTAGATTCTCGCTTTGTATCCAACCATGACTTCCATGAGGTATGTTACTGCACAGAAGTTTTATGTTTTTACCGACTTATTAGTTGGGTGATAACTGAAAGTTTACCAAACACAGTGGCACCACATTAAAACGAACAGTTTGTATCCAGGCAGCGAACAGGGTAAAGCTAATTATTGTCTGTTATGTTGCGCCTTATGAGAGCTGGAAATATTGTTCCAACAGTTCTTGTGGTGGATGACTTCTTGCTTTATTCTGGACAAAGTGTGGCAGTCACTTTTTTTTCTAAACCGTTTCTAGAATTTCTACACATCAGATGATATTATTGAAAGTAATATTATTTTGGTCTATATTGAAACATGTTGTAACAAAACCAGTGATATTCCCTCCGTCCTAATATATAAGGCGCAACCACCTTTATTCATGTACCATAATATAGGGCGTGCTCTCTCTAGACACACATACATCCATGCAGTGTGTGAGAGAGAATTAAATGCGTTCTCTTTGAACAAGAGGTGGTTACACTAGGACGGAGGCAGTACATTTATTCAATGTAAACACTAATAAATACTAAATTTGTTATGTATTGAGACATTAATATAATGGATGCCTACCAAATTGTGGATAATGGAAAAGGAACATGTTTACATTCTCGTTTAGAGAACATATCTAGTGCACACCGGACTTATATGCAACCATGCACACTTCTAATCTGGGGCCACAGGATATAGATCCAAGGGGTGCGAGGTGATAACCACTGGCAGCTGGAGGTGGGAGGAGGGATTTGTAAAAGTGTGATTAGAGAAGGAGTTAAGTGTAAAATTATCTAACCCTTGGATCAGCATCCTATGTCCCAGATTAGAAGTGTGCATGGTTGCATATAAGTCCGGTGTGCACAAGATACATTCTCGTTTAACTATAGACACCATATCAAATAATTTACAATTCTCCCAAATCTCTTTGCTTTCATTCTCAAAGCATATGATTTTAACATTTTTTTCCAATAGCTCCTCTTTACTAGTGATAGTGACATGAAATGGTTTTGGTCCCATCCCATCAATTGGAATATGAAATGACTTATATGATGAATTCTATGATTTCGTTTTCTAGGATGAGCTGAAGGCATGGTGGTCTGCTGCTATGAAGGGTGATTGGAAGCTACCGTCAAAGGAAGAACTGAGTGTGAAATTAAGAGAAAGAGAGCTACTTCGTTCGTAGAATGGAACAGTTGGGGGGCTTCTATCCATCCTACTAGTTAACTTGGTGGAAAGTTATGAGCCAGTTGATGAGGCATGTATTATTTTTTCACCACGATAAGTTGTATAGTGTTGGTTTTTGCGGTGTCATGGCTACCGCTTCGCCGCTGCGGTTAGTCTGAAAGGCGACGTTGCTATGGCTACTATCACCCTTAGTACACGTCTCCAGGAGTATCATATTTATTTATTGGTTGTATAACATCAGCTTCTTGTATTAGCATATGGTTTGACTTCTTCTTTTGATGGGATGATCTCTTGTGTGATATCCTTCTATCTGTAAATAGGAAGGCACTGACAGATTTTGTACAATTGAAAAAACTTTTGTTTGAGAAGAAACTTGAAATAAGATTTATTGTTAACCTCTGCTAATTCTTTTATCTGGGCCATTCCCGGATATATATAGTGTTTATTCGCTTGTAGATATATAAGCAAACGCAGCCAGATGGATGCAAAAATACACCATCATCATTTTTACCCTTCATTTACTTGGTGGCTTTGCTCAAATCCATCCTCTGACGGCCACGACCTCTGGGCTTGTGGGCCCTGTGCGTTGAATAAACAAAATTGTCGTTGCATGCTCGCGTCTGTTTACTCCCAATTGCAAAATTGAAGCAGTAAAGAATTAATTTCACCCTTTGCTACTTCGCCCCATGACGGGGGGGGGGGGGGTCGGTCGACCCCCTACTCCTGTGGGTCCGCCACGCACGGACGATCGATGGGTGGAGGATATCCGCGGGGGCCCGCACAACAGTGGTCATTGATGAATACCCGCCTTCTACGGATAGACTTGGCGATGTGTAGCTACGGCTGGCATCCCGGATCGCCTAATCTTGAAATGGACATCGGGAGATAACTACTCTAGTTCCTCAGCCTACAATGCCTTCTTCCATCGCAGGATGACGATGTTGGGGGCCAAGGTGGGGAGAGCCCCCCCCCAAAGGTCAAATTCTTTTGTTGGCTCTGCGCAGAACAACGTTGGCGCCATGGCCTTCAGCCCGCAACGTGCGTCTTGTGTTCGCAGGGAGGACGAGTCCATCAACCATCTACGTCATGTGTCTTCACCAGAGATAGGTTTGGCTTTTTGCTCCTCTCGTGTGCAGTATTTGGAGCACCTTGGACCGTGCGGGGACGCCACTCTAGCGGTGCGTGGACCTCGACTTATTGGGTCCGATCCTTAAATTTGTTATGCCAAATAAGAACCCTTTACCACCCCTACCCAGGATCCATACGGGGAAGATGACTGCACCCGTGCGGGGAGACTTCCCAGTCCCCACTCACTACCCCGGTCATGCGTCGTGGTTATTTGTCGAGAGTTTTTCTTCGTCATGACCTCTCCCGATACTATGTTTATGATCAATGAAATATGACACTGGTTAATTTGCCATTACATTCTGTTTCTTTTACATTATTACTCGCAATTTACCGCAAAAAAAGTATCTTATACAGCGGAGTATAGGTAAAAGTTGGATGTCCAATGGATACCCTCTAGTTAAAATAAAAATAAACTAAGAAGAGAGTCCCCACCAAAATTTAAATTCCTAATTCATTTACCGTAACCCACGTCCAAAGAATCTATCAAAAGGAAACCGAACATAGTGCCGTGCCCATCCCATGCATGCACTCGTTTCGCACCTCCGCATCCTTTGGATCCCCGTCCCCCCCAGCCTCGAGACCCCTCTCTCTCTCTCTCTCTCGATTCTAGCCTCATTAAGCTTTGCATCTCAGAGAAACCGAGAGCGCAGGGCGCACATTTCCCGATCGCAGGCGTTGGTCCTCCCTGTAGATGGGCTCATGATATGATGTTGCGCGCTGCTGTGCCCGATCGCCTCGACCGCGTGACGACGGACAATGGCAGCGGCGAGGAAGCAGCGGTGAAGGACACAATAAGCCCCAAGCCGGTGGTGCCGCTACTCAACGTGTGCTCCGGCGGCCGGGTCCACGAGATCCAGACGTTCGCGCACTACGTCGGTACGCCAGCAGCAGCAGCCTGTTACCTAACGTTTCTTGGCGAATTCGTACGTTATTTACATTGATGATTGATGACGACGAAGTGCATGGGGATGGTGTTTTTGCGTTTGAATTTTCCTTTTTATGTTGGTCTTATTAACCGATCTCGGAGTTTTTTTTCTTTCTAGCGACGCAAATCGGTTTCGAAGATCTGAACGAGTGCCCGCACCTGTGCACGCTCTCGTACGACTACCTGAAGAAGACGGAGGGCTACGAGCAGAACCTGCTGGCCTTCTTCCACAACACGATGAACCCGGACGCCCTGCTCGTGCAGCTTATCGAGGAGCTCGACAAATGCATCCTCGGCTATTTCTCCTTCCACTGGAAATTTGCAACCCACATAATCACGCAGGTACGGTATCCGATCCATCCGCCGGAGGAAAACACAGTGCATTTATTTGCACACGTACCGTAAAATTGACGCGTCGTCGTCCGGCCTCCTGGTGATTTTTTTTTTTTTTTTTCGAACACGCCTTCACGTGTCTTTTTCATTAAGAGAAGAAGTCAAGATCGGTGAACAAAAAGCACAACACGACATAAAGACAAAACAACACAACACAACACCACCCAACCACGTAAGAAGTAGCCACAACAAACAATACAACAACAACTGCCGAAAGCAAGAAGGAGAGGGGCCCGCCACCGAGCCACACAACACAACACGTTAGGCAAAATGCAGCATCGCTAGGCCAAGGCGCGTCGGGACGCCGACTAAATGGAGTGGAAGTTCGGTCGCCGAAATCCACACGGCCGAAGAGCATCAAGGGGTGTCACACACTTTCGGCAACACCTCCCGAGGTGGATCCCCGGTGCGACGTCGATTGGCCCACGCCATGCAACGATGACGGGCGACAACGATGGCGTCAACTCGGGACGACTCCAAGCCGAGTGTGACGTAGGTGGCTCGCGACTAAGCAACGACGATGGTGACAACGATGGCGTCGAAATCCAAGCGAGAATGATGAGTTGGGCGAAGTTGCAACATCGCACCGCCAAGCCCAGGGGGACACAAGCAAAATATGTAGTGGAAGTTCCCGGCCGCCGAGACGCGATGTCGGTGGTCCACGATCGACAATGACGGAGGAGGCGACGGCGCGACCTCGGAGCAAGGTGGGTTAGAACGGTGGCGGAGCGACGACTTCGGCGCCAAACGCCAGGGCGGGGACGCCGAGGCGACATTGAAGGTTGGGGCGAACCGCAAGCAACGCGCAAAGTTTCGCCGGTGGGTTCAACGGAGCCTTTAAGAAGGGATAACACCTTTAAGAAGGTAATAACGCGGGGCTCCACCGTCGTCGGCCCAAGGCGCAAGGCTTGGGAGTTGAGGGTTTTCAGCCCAGTGCCGTCATTCGCAGCTGCCGCCCCCGACAGTCGACCATCGTGCCGGCAGCCCGCGAAGGACCGCCTGCGCAAAGTAGTCGCCTACGACCGCGGGAAGGTGATGACGCGATCTCGCCCGCGCACAGGCCAGCGTGGTGGCGCGAGCCTCGCATGCGTGCCGCCACAAGCCAAAACCGCTGCTGCCTGTGGCCGCGCGACCGGCAGGACGGGGCTAGGGTCGCCCGCACGGCGAGGAGGAAGAGCACCGCTGCCTGCACCTTGGAGACGTCATCGCCTGCAGCTGACACGGGCCCCACCCGTGCCAGGGCCTGACCATGGCAGGGAGGCGCGCCGCCAGCCGGCCGCCCGGAATAGCCCCGTCCTACCACCCACCACGTCGGTGGCAGGACGGCCGTCGCCGCCCTGGGCGACCTCGCCGCGCGCGGAGGAGAGGGGTTGGGGGGTGGGTTGACGGGCCGGGACCACAGGGGCGACCGGGTGCCGCCAACCCTAGACCTGGCCGCCATCGGCGCTCCTGGCCGAACCGGCCATGGATCCGGCAGATCCGGCCGCGCGGGGAGTGGGGAGGACGGGGATGCACACGGAGGGAGGGAGGGGCGTGGGGAGGCGCCTTGTTGAGACCTCCCCGCTGACCGCCGACGACGACGATGAGGAGCGGCGGCGGCGGCGGCCTCGCCGGCGCTGAGGAGGGGGGGGGGGAGGCCTGGACCGGCGGCATGGGAGCCTCCGAGCCGCCTCCAGGGAGACGACGCGAGGGTCGCGAGCGTTTCCCGTTCCTTCGTAGTTGCTTGCTCTGGTGTCTGCTTGCTCTCCTGGTGATTTTATACAATTGATTGAGAAACTTTTTATGTGCCATGCATATACTAATATTGTCGTCGTTGGGTTCACTTGCATAAATATTTAGGTTCTGACCCACGAGCAGCCTAGAAGAAAACTGAGAAGGATGGTAATGGAGGCCACTAGGTAATTGTTTCTTTTTTAAAAAAAAAAAAAATCATTCCTCTTCCCAATCGAGAATATGGACGAAATGAACCTCAATTTTGCGGATTATTAGTCATAAACGAATTTAATTAACTCTATTGCTGGTTACGTTCTTCTCTTACACGTACACTGCAGGAAGATGAGGTTTGAGAGGGTGACGAGAGAGCTCAAGGTTACGAGGCTGTTCACGACGCTGGTGGAGGAGCTCAAGGTCATCGGCATACACTGCCAGCAGGACCACTGCCGGGCGGGCACGGACGTGCTGGTCCCGGCTGCGCACAGCGACCGCAGCCCGGTGCTGCTCCTCATGGGCGGCGGCATGGGCGCTGGCAAGAGCACCGTGCTCAAGCAAATCATGAAGGAGTGAGTCGTCGTCATTTCCTTCCAAAACCATCAGGTGAGCATGCATCGATCAGGGACAATCTCTAGCTCACTCCCCCCCTGGAATGCCATGCCATGCAGGGTGTTCTGGACTGGGGCGGCGGCGAACGCCGTGGTTGTGGAGGCCGACGCGTTCAAGGAGTCGGACGTGATCTACCAAGCCATCAGCTCGCGCGGCCACCACACAGACATGCTGCAGACTGCCGAGCTGGTACGGATAATGTTGCTGTGGCCGGCCGGCGATCTCTAAAATCAATCGATGCTCCATCGCATCGCACCAGCTGGTGACTAGCTGATGATCATCACTGCATGCGTTCGATCACCTGCAGGTGCACCAGTCGTCGACGGACGCGGCGGCGTCGCTGCTGGTGACGGCGCTGAACGAGGGGCGGGACGTGATCATGGACGGCACCCTGTCGTGGGAGCCATTCGTGCGGCAGACCATCGCCATGGCGCGGTCCGTGCACCGGCAGCGGTACCGGATGGGCGTCGGCTACAAGGTCGGCGCCGACGGGACGACCACGGAGAAGTACTGGGAGCCCGTGACCGAGGAGGAGGAGGGACGGGAAGCAGGCCCGCCAGCAGGATGAGGAAGCCGTACCGCATCGAGCTCGTCGGCATCATCTGCGACGCCTACCTCGCCGTCGTCAGGGGCATCAGGCGAGCCATCATCTCCGGGAGGGCCGTGCGGGTGAACTCGCAGCTCAAGTCGCACAAGCGCTTCGCCGGCGCGTTCCGCAACTACTGCGACCTCGTCGACAACGCCAGGCTCTACAGCACCAATACCATCGCCGGCGAAAAGGTCCGGCCGATCACTTACACACAATGCAAGTCGATTTCGATGCTCAGCGTGCCAAATTCTTGTATTGCGTGCATCATGCAGCTGATTGCGTGGAAGGACAAGGACAGCCGGCTGCTGGTGGACGTGGAGGAGATCGGGCTGCTGGACCGGGTGAGCCGGATCAACGAGGAGGCCAACTGCGTGCACGAGCTGTACCCGGACGGGCACCCCACGGGCGGCGCTGGCTCGGTGTGGGGCGACCTGGTGGCGTCGCCGGTGAGGGCGTCCATACAGCGGGAGCTCAAGCAGGCCATCCTCGACAGCGAGGCGTGCTTCCCGTCGCCGTAGTAGCTAGCCGCAGGCCCAACTGATTTAATTTGCTGGACTAGCTATTAGTTGTGTAATTAAGCTAGTTTTCATCTCATTTTGTACCCAAGTTTTGAACCGGAATAAGATAGAGATATACTGATCGTGAACCTGAAACAATCCTTTTTAATGACAGTGGTTTTGCCTAGTTCCATTATTCAGACACTAACATTTACATCTGTCAGAAACATGAATATATTATTTCTGTTAAAGTCGATCGGGTACTGATCGAATTACTAAACTGGAAGTTCTTGCAGTAGTATATTGGTGAAGCTGAGCTATACCAAACAGACTCTAATTTAGCATACTGCTGGAGTGGTGGATGCACTGGTGACTGGTCTACCTTATGCTTTTCTTAATTGGCAGATGATGCCATAAGAAAAATCATCCCTAGCTGCTGCTCGATCTGATCGACAACCAAGAAAATCAACCCATCTGGCCACTTTCGACTTGACAGCTGAAGCTTGGCTTGCTGCTTCTTGGATCGTTCCCCTGCAGCTCCATCAAGGCGTTTGTTATTGCCATGTCCACCTCACGAGTGGATACCTTCACGCACAAGATACATCAAAATTAGTAACAAAGCGGCGACACGCAGCATCAAAAGAATTATATTCAGAGAAGCAAGTCTTCACTTGGCAACATATAAGTAAAAGACAATTGTTGATTTTTTTTCGTATACAATATCTGTTTCAGGATACCAGCTGATCGAGAGCATGCATTCAACATGTGCGCGTAACGTACGTACCTGGCCTTGCACTCCGACGTTCATCCACATTTCCCCCGCGCTGAAGCGCGACCGGATCGCCGTCACCTGCAGCTCCTCCATGGCCTTGAGCCGCTGCAGCACCTTCTCAAACGCATCAACCGCCGTCGAATGGTCCTGGCTCTCGGCTCGCACCTTCACCACCATGCCCCCGCCGACGACACCACTCCTTGTCGCGGCGGCGGCTCTCGTAGGAGCGCCACGTTCCTGGCGCTGAGCCACTCCTTCCTGGCCCCCAGCTCCCTGATGTAGCCGGCCGCCGCACCGACGATGTCGTTCTTGCCACCCTGCGTGCGTGAGCACAACAGCCATCAAACTGATGAGCTGACAAGCCAGAAATCACTCGTGAAAGACGTTCGTGTATGTGTCGTGACCAACTTTTGAAGACGAGCCGGGGGCAGAAGCGCGTGGAGGTCGGCGAATCCCTGGCTGAGGCGCTCCCGCCGGAGCCGCTCGCGCATGATGTGCCGGAACCGCGAGCTTGGCGGCGCCTGCGCCGACGACCCAACGGTGGTGGTGGTGGTGGTCTCGTCCGTGGGCGCCGGGAACGCTGGGGCAACCACGGCCCCCGCCGCGGCGTCATGAGCGACGCGTCTCAGAAAACTGAACATCCTCCGGTGCAAGTTCTGCTCCCCGTTGTAGTTCCGCCGCCACCGGCTCGCCGTCGACGTCGTCAGGGAATGCTCCAGCAACGCCGGCACACGCCGCTGATGGTACGCCTCGAATGCGCCGCTAGCACGCAACACCGGCGCCGCCGCTGGTGGCTCCGCCGGCCAAAGGACCGAGCCGAGACTCGTCAGGTAGTCGTCCTCGTCGACGGCAGCGGCGGCGTACAGCTGCTGGTCCGGGGGCCGAAGTAGAACGGATCCATGCGTCCCTCGCCGGCCGGCTCGCTCGCCGCGCTCGCATGGCGTGTTGTTGGCGCCACGCGCGTCCGCGCTTATATACGTTTGCGAGCCACGGACGAAGCGGACCGGCGAGTCCGGGCCGGCGAGTGGAACGTTCTGCAACAAGTCAAGGTGTCAAACTGGCGTTACGCGCGGCTTGTTTGACCGATCGGCCAACGCCAACGACGCGGGCACGTTGAAAGCGTGGGATCAGTTTAGTAGCAGCAGCAGCTTGGAAACCCTTTTTATTTTAAAATTTGGAATTCGAAAGCAGCTAGCGTGTGCCGCTTCCGGTTCCATTATTGTAACATGTATGTAAGTGATTCCTGCTTTTATTTTAAAAGTTATTGTGCAAAAGGTGAATTCCGCGTGTTACCGTGCACGGTGAAAGAATGGCTTATTAATTCATTTATTTATCGACCGTTGATCGGTCACGAGCTGAGCTATGCAGGTGTCTTTGTCGCCGAAGCCGTGTGCAGCATTTGTTTATTGATTCACTGATCGACCGTTGATCGGTCACGAGCTATGCACATGTGGTTCCACTCGCTTTCGCTGGCCCCGTCGCATCCTCACGTACGTACTCACTGCGTCGTCACATACGTCGTCCGCCTTTGATTCCTAAAAAAAAAACTTTTTTCTAGCCGAATTGTAAGATATTTGACTTCTTTTTCCAATCACTCGTCTTATTCAAAAACATGTATACAAACATTGGTCAAATTTAAGTCATTCTTGAAGAACTTTTATTAGTAAAAAGGCACGGCAAAGAAGTAATATTTTTGTACAAATTTTTTGAATAAGACAAGTGGTCAAATTTGGTGTCAAAAATATATTTTTTAGAAAAGGTTGGTGTCAAAAATGTTAAACGTCTTACATCTCTGATGGAGGAAGTATTGTCTATTTACCATAGAATAGCGAGTTAGCGACGTGGTGTGCTCAGATAACTATTTAGCGCCTGCATTGCCAACGCACGGTTTCCACAATAATTGACCAAACGGGACAGGACCTAATGGACCGACATCGGTACGGCACTCGCCTGATTCAATACGAAGCACATAGTGCCACTGTTATCACAAATACAGTGTGTAGGATCGTGTCCGAACCATGTTATCGGTCAACAGTGATGACATGACATGACATGACACAACTAAATGAGTTGGCATATGTTAGCCTGATCTGTATTAGCCATCGGATGTCTTATATCTTTTCTCAACCGTTAGATGCAGTGAAAACCATGTAGAGAGGATCCGGATATAGGGAAACGAGAAATGGATTGATATAAAATGAGGGGATATGAGGATGAGTAAACTACTCTTTATTTTCATATCCCGATCTCACTCCTTGAAATGTGAGATGTGCATGGAATATTTGCGAATGCATGGAGTCATGAAGGAAAGATATGCTTGTGCTGCTTCGAGTTAATCTGAAGCTAGTCATCAGCAAAAATTTAAGCGAAGGTAATGCATTGTGGAACATCATGCAAATCGAACACGGTTTTCAAATAAATGCATGCATGCTTTGGCTGAATAATTGATGAATCAAGTTACTTTGAAGTTTAACGTTCAACCATACCCAAAATACACAAAGGGCTCGTTTGGATCCATGAAATTAAATTTATTGTAATTTAGGCACATATTTGAGATATGCTATATAATTTCTATAACTTTACTTAAGTTGGAGAGTAAACATAGCATGATGATCCATAGAATCAATTTCTCATCTTCCACACTATAAATTTGAGATATTCTTATTTGTGAACTTTGAAATGGTTGTAAAATCTTAATTCCAAGCCAAATAGCATATTTATTAAGTGGTAGATTCTAACCTCCAAAATGAAGTGACCAAACGGGTCCCAAAAGAAAACCGTGACCTTCTTCACCTTATCTGCCTTCCGTCCTTTGAGGTTCTTTGTTATTATTTTTTTTTTTCGTAATTCAAAAGCAACTCGCGTTAAGGCGGCCGTAGGTTGGTAGGTTCGGATGACACGTTAAAAAAAAAGCAGGGACTTTGTAGTTGTCATATAGTTAACTGTAAAAGCTAGATATAGACAATATGCACAGGAGAGAGAACAGAGCATGTTTGCAAGAAAAGAAAAGAAAAGAAAAGAAGTGAGAGAGGAATAAAAGTGACCCTTGGTTAAAGGTGAGAAGCACCATGCAAGCAACTAGAAATAACATTAGTGGTCTGCATTGTGTGCAAATAATGTCTCAACATTTCCTTATCTACTCCCTCGATTTCCTTTTAAGTGTCGCTATATGACGCACGGCCCTTGTGAAGGCGACGCTGTCTGCCATTCCTATCCACGTCTGTATCGCACTTTGTCTCTCATCCTGGGCGCGCCGTGAGATTGATAAGCTGAGGAGGGGCTTCCTGTGGGCTGGCACCGATGTGGTGGCAGGTGGCCGGTGCAAAGTGGGCTGGCCGGTGGTGGCTCGCCCAAAGTGCCTTGGCGGTCTGGGTGTCTCCGACCTGCGACGCATGGGGATTGCTCTCCGTGTCCGTTGGGTCTGGCGTGACCGCCTGGAGGGCAGACGCACAGCCTGCAAGGAACGTGAGGTCCTTGCGCTTTTCCAGGCAGCCGTGCGGATCACCGTTGGTAATGGCGACTCCGTCTATTTCTGGACGGACAATTGGATTGATGGTCAAAGCATCCGGACCATTGCTCCATTGGTGTTCAATGCCGTCTCTCCCAGGCGTTGGGGCACCACGGTGGCGCGGGCTCTTTTGAATGACGCATGGGTTCGTCATATCACAGGTGATCTCTCGGCTCGCCTGCTCTCTGTGAACTGCTGGACTCCGTACAGCTTGTCGATCGCCCGGACACCTTCTCCTGGGGCCTCACTGCCGACCACAATTACTCGGCGGCTTCTGCTTATGGAGCCATGTTCCTGGGATCCTCGCCGGTGTTCGGTGCTCGGTTGCTGTGGAAGGTGGCCGCGCCGCCAAGAGTGCGTCTATTCTTCTGGCTGGCGATGCACGGAAGATGTTGGACAGCTGACCGCCGCCACCGTCACGGCTTGCAGGACTCCAATCTTTGTATCTTCTGCGATCAAGCTCCAGAGACAATTCACCATATATTCATTGGCTGCCCCTACAGCCGGGAAGTGTGGCACATTGTCTTGACTAGACTACATCTCGATGGAGTTATCACCGTCACTGAAGAGGACTTCATGCAGTGGTGGCTGTGCTGCCGGAAGAAGGTTCACAAGTTGCTGCGCGACGCGGCCGACTCCGCGTTCTTCCTCGTAGGTTGGCTACTATGGAAGGAACGAAACGCACGGACGTTCAATTCCGTGTCCCTTTCGCCTCTAGCCATTGCTTGTCTGATCAAGGAGGAGGCTGGAAGATGGTGCATGGCTGGGAACAAGAGGCTTGCGGACCTCCTGTCGGCGGTGGGCGCCCTGTGACACAAACGCTTGTTGTTGGCTCCTTAGTTCGCTTGGTCGCAAATTGTCAAAATGTAATGCCAGCTGTTGTATCCCAGTAGCTTTGTAGGTTCTTTTACCGGTGGCGGTGGTTACCGTTCATCTGTTTTCGAACTTTATTCTTCTTAATGAAATATGCGAACGGTGGTCGCGAAAAAAAAAAGTGTCGCCATATGATATCCGTACCATTCAAATTTCTTTTAAGTTTTATTAGGTTTTGTAGAAAATATTAGTAAAACACTTGTATCTTCAAATGAGTTTGTTATTAGGGAACTGATTCAACGATATACCTAATGATACTAATTGACATACTAATTATGTATCATAATATTAACATTTTATTATATTTAGTAAAATTAAAGGTGCATGCAAAGGGGTATCTTTAAGTGCACCTCGAAACCTTTTTAGTTTAAATATTTGTACTACTTCTTCAAAAATTTGGACAAGTAGTATAAATACTTGAACTAAAAAAGTTGGGAGGTGCACCTAGTTGTCACTAATTTACACCCCTAAGTAAAATTTAAGTACGTTTAACTTCTCATCAGGCAAGACAAACGGCAACTAAAAAGGAACAGAGGAAATGCTTTGTACTGAAAGCAGTGTTAGCCCAACCTGGTGCCCAACCAGCAGGGTTAGGGTCAGCAGACATGCACCGTGGGTGTCTCATCTCTTATTTGCTGATGACTGTTTGATCTTCACTCAGGCATCGAAGAAAGGAGCGGAACGAGTGGCATCGATCCTCGATGATTATAATAAAGGGTCTGGCCAACTTGTTAATAAAAATAAGTCCGCAATTTTCTTCAGCCCCAACTGTCAGCAGGAGACTAAAGTGGACGTTCAGGAATGCTTGCAAATTCCAAATGAGGCACTTGGTGAGAAGTATCTGGGACTGCCCACATCAGCGGAGCGTGGGGCTGGAGATGCTTTCAAATATGTGCCTGGGAAATTGAGAGGAATGATCGGAGGCTGGGCCGAGAAGGGCTTGAGCTGTGCTGCAAGGGAGGTGCTTCTGAAAGCAAATGCACAATCAGTTCCCACCTACCCTATGTCTTGTTTCAAAATACCACCAGCGGTGTGTCAAAAAATGACGTCGGCAATATCAAACTATTGGTGGGGAAGCTCTCTCGACAACCATAAGATTCACTGGCTACGTTGGGAAAAGCTTACCCGCTCGAAGGAAGATGGTGGGCTAGGTTTCAGAGATTTTACTCTCTTTAACAAAGCAATGTTGGGGAAGCAAGGATGGAGACTCTTAACACGGCCGGACTCGTTGTGTGCAAAGGTCCTGAAAGGAAAGTATTACCCACATAGTGATTTTCTTTCTGCGACCAAAAAGAAACGGAGCTCGGCGACGTGGAAGGCTATTCTTCATGGCCGAGATGTGCTATCAAGAGGTCTGATTAAGAGAATCGGTCCAGGTGATGTGAGAATTTGGGATGACAACTGGATTCCGGGGATCAGCTCCTTCAAACCGCTCGCTCGTATGCCGAATGCGAGAGCTGAGTATGTCCATGAGCTGTTCATACCTGGCACCAGAATGTGGGACGAGGAGGCAGTCAAGGAGTCCTTCCTACCGTTTGAAGCAGACGAGGTCCTGAAGATTAAACCCAGTGCACGCTTAACTGAAGATGTGTTGGCCTGGGCATTAGAGAAACATGGATACTATTCAGTCAGGTCAGCTTACAGTCTGCTGAAACGAGAACAGATGGCTGTGGCGATGGCCACAACGGGGAGGCCTCCTCCTCAGCTGCAAACGAGTGCTGGAGGGTGCTTTGGAAGATGGATGTACCGCCTAAGATCAGGGTCTTTTGGTGGAGAGTGATCCACAATTCACTGCCATCGAAAGCTGAACTAAGAAGGCGGCACATAGAAAAAGAAAGTTTTTGTGAGATGTGTGGAAATCCAAATGAATCAGTTTATCATGTGCTCTTTGAATGCCCGATCGCGAGGAGGTTCTGGGGTTCAGTCAAAGACCTGATGGGTGTATCGATCCCAAACTTCCACCCTTGGTCATTTGCAACAGATATCTTCAGGCGTAATTTGTGCTCGCTGGCCAACACTCAGTTAATCATGTGCGGGGCGTGGGCATTATGGTCGGGAAGAAATGGTCGTCGGCATGGCCGGAAACAGTGGGAACCAGGTGCATCGGCAAGATTCATATCCAAGCTTTTGGAAGACCTGGCGGGCTTGCAAGTGCAGAAACAACCAAAGGCAATCAGGCCGGTGGAACACTGGAGGAAACCAGACAACGGTTGGGTCAAAGTGAACACCGATGCAGGCTTTGATCAAGCAATGTGCACTGCCAGCGCTGGAGTGGTGATTCGTGACTCCTCTGGTGTTGTGTTGGGCGCGGCTGCTCGATGGTTCGATGGTGTTCCAGACGTACTGACAGCTGAGGCCCTGGCGGCTCGAGAAGGCCTGGAGCTGGCTGAGGACCTGGGTATGGACCGTGTTGTGCTTGAATCCGACTGTCAAAGTATGACAGTGCTGCTCAAAGACCCGTCTTCATCAAGATCATCCATCGGAGGTATTTGCTATGATATTATGGAGTTAGGTAAAAACTTTGTTGATTTTTGTATTAGATGGGTGCGTAGAGAAGCGAATTCGGTAGCCCACGTTTGTGCCGCCACGGTCACGGCTACCGAACGCTCGTTTTTTTGGCGTGAGTCTACCCCAGACTGGCTAGCAGAGCTAGCAGCTGTGGATTGTAATCATGATTTAAATGAATGAGATGAAGCATGATTACTCAAAAAAAAAAAAAAAAAAAAAAACAGCGGCCACCAGCCGACCTGGCTACCCTGAATTCACGTCCAGATGTCCATCGACGGGTCCAGTTGGTTCAACCCGATTGGGTGCGAGTGGATAGGCCGTGGGCCAATCCCGTGCCTCACCCAATCCTAGCGGCGGCAGACGATTTGCAGCCACATCAGTTGGTGATAAATTTCGTATATATTCGCCTTTTTAAAAGGAGACGCCGCCAACTGGCGCACGGGAGCCACAGAGCTAAAGCACACTATCCTATCCAGCAAAAGAGATCCAGAGGCAGCAGTCATGGCCACCGTCAGCGCCGCCGCGGCGACCACCGTCGTTGCCTGGGCCGCCATCGCCAGGCCCAACGCTCTAGGTACGACGACGGCTACAGGTCGGTTGTTTTTCACGCTTGCATGTCCTGGTAACCGCTAACGGTGGAGCTCGCTGTCCGCAGGGCTGCCCCAGCTGAGGACGAGGAGCGAGAGGGTGCGGTGCAGCTACGCCAAGGACGCCAAGAACGCGGCCCCCGTCAGTGCCAAGGCCGCAGGCGCGTCGCTGCTCGCCGCCGCGGGCGCGGTGACCGCGTCGGCGGGGCCGTGCTGGCGCTCGTGGACGAGCGGATGTCCACGGAGGGCACCGGGCTCAGCCTTGGGCTCAGCAACAACCTGCTGGGGTGGATCCTCCTCGGGGTCTTCGGCCTCATCTGGTCCCTCTACACCGTCTACACCTCTGACCTCGACGAGGACGAGGAGTCCGGCCTCTCGCTCTAGATCCACCCGGCCTCGCTCCTGTCCGGCCTGCTGCTAATCATCTGCATGTAAACATGGTCACCGGTGTAATTTCAGACATGGCTATTTGTATCTAAGCTTCACTTTTGCGAGATGCTTGCAATTGGATCAAGTACTAATAAATATTTTGATCCGGCCGTGGAGATTACGCACGCACGTCCTAGGAGTATACTAATAAATACTTTACGAGAAAACTTGCCGCACAGATTTTTCTGAGCTTTGAGCACAGCTGTGTGCAACCATCCTCATAGCCCCAGACCACAGTTCTTCCGCTGGTGTTTGCTGCTCCCACCACACGACCCTCTGCCGGCGATGCCGACCGACTCCATCGTTGTCGACCCTGCCCAATCTAAACTGAGTCGCCCACCTTACACCAGCTGACTCAGCATAACCCCAGTCCTGTAATCCCGCACCTGGCAACACTGCACCATCGCTAGGTTTTGGCCAGTGGCAATGGACACCACCAACGACATTACCTCACGTCCACCGTTCCATGTCCATGTCCACGCCCATGCCTAATCAAGAGCATGTTAGCTTCAAATCCATGATTTCGAATCTAAAATCTTGTAAGCTTACAAGTAAAACTCTCGCTTGCTGTTTATGATCTGTTCTGCAACTAAATAAATCCCATGATGTATGCAGTGTCTCTTCATATGTAACTGGTGTACAAAACTCGTAACTTCTCTATTAATCAATAGAATATCTATGTAACCGATTAAGAAAAAGAACAAATTAGTGAATCTCCACCCTGTAATAGTCTATCTTAAAGTAAATATCAATTCCCGATGTTCAGAGTCACTGTCCTCAACGCAACAATGGTGCCCAATCATCTCAAGAACTCCTTTCAGATCGTTGAGAAGCGGACAAAATACTGATGCGTCTACCAGCCATTTGCTTGCTTGCTAACTTTTCTTCATTCGGCAAAAGCTATTGACCCTGATGATTCTGCAGAAATGGGTCGCTACATGAACAAAGGGTCAGCTCATATCTTCGACTCAACATTTTGAGCAACCTCTTCATCTTTTGTCTTGTCCAGAGGTGCCTTCAATGTTCTCCATAGCTTCTTCAGTGTTAGCTCCAAGTGAGCCAGTAATACTATCACCAGTAATACTATCACCGCTTGTGGAATCAGAATCAGAAGTTACAACAATGTTGGCATGGTCTTGACTTCCAGACCCACTCTCCAAGGCCTCATCCTGTTGGCTTGCGACTGGGTGAGAGATTAATATAATAGAACTTGATTGGTCTTGGACGCTAGATTCTACTGCAGATTCACCATGATGCTGACGACTTTCAGAAGTCTGCTCTATAAAGTTATCCTCTTCATCAGAGTATGATATCCCAAGTTTCTGTGCATGAGTCAAACCTGGACAAACTCCCTGTCAACCCAAAAAAGGATATGTTAAGGTTGGAGAAAAGAAAATAAACATAATTTAATAGCATGCAACCTGAATTTTGCACATGCATGTAGTGTTAATCTATTAGATGAAGAGGCAAAAACATAGAAGAATTCTCTTAGCAAGACTAGCATTCAATTAAAAAAAAGAATAAAACCAGGAAAACAGGATGCTCTTGTTCATGTAACGAAGCACAAATACACTGGATCATGGTAGAAAACTAGCTTCAGATGCCATATACACGTTTGAGACAGAAAGAAAACTAATTATTCATTGCTTTCTAGCTCTGATTAATTGATAACTGCAAACCTGTTGGATCCCATATGCACCATTCTATGTCCCATGGATCACATCAATACTCTTTAAAATAGTTTAGACTTTAAACAACGTTATCCTTTTTGTCTTGTGCCTTTTCTACGTTTTTTTGTCTTGTTTTTCATATGGGTTTCATCTCTAGCCTTACCCCAACTAGCTTGGGACTAAAAGGCTATGTTGTTGTTGTTGTTGTTGTTGTTGTTGTTTAAACAACGTAATCCACTATCATTCCATTTTCTGTCAGCAAAGATTACACATGCAGTGACCAAGAAATAAAAATGTTAAGGACCACATCAGAGTTACCTTGATGTAACCTCCTGTTGTAAACAACACGTTGGACATTGAATAGTGACTGGAAGGGATTTGAATATCATCTAATTGGGTATAGTTTCCACTTTGATGCTTAGCAGAACTAGCACTAGCACCATATCCATGGTCGGCACCACCATGACAGAATGCTCCAAAAATATGAACAATGTTCATCTACCAAGGCTATCTCAGGAGTAACAGGTAGCAAATGACCCTCTGTACTAAATATGTACCTGCAGAGCCGATGATACACTGTAACTATTAAAGAGTCTGAATAAACACCTGAACTTACTGGATTCTGGTGTCATACTTACTTATATGGTCCATTTTCAACAATATTGTCAGGGCCAGCAGCTAAATCAAAAAGAAGCCAGAGATATTTGACCTGGTATGTGCTGGTAGTTAGATTTCAGCCACAGAGGATAAATAAAGAAAAATGGCATGTATTTACACCCTCTGTCCCAAAAAAGAGTATATTTCTAGTTTGGGTCTAAGTCAAAGTTTGTTAAGTTTGACTAAGTTTATATATATTAGTATCGAAATTTTGTCTCCAAATAGGTTTGCTGTGAAAGTATATTCCACGATTAATCTAATGGTACTTATTCAATATCATAAATGTTAGTACCTTGTTGCATAGATTTGGTCAAACTTGAAACTAAGAGAAGTGTACTCTTTTGGGGACGGAGGGAGTAAATTTAGCAGGTTAATTAGCAGGGACTTGCTGGAATTTGAAACAAAATTATTCTGAGCTGGGACTTCAGTACAGACTCAAAATGGAAAGAAATCAAGGAGTTTGTTTCATCAGAATAGGGTAATTATACATTGCAATTACGTAAACCTAGAGACATTCTGTACAAACTGGAGCATAGTAAACCCTTAAATTGACATCTGACATCTTTATGCAAAATACTAAGGCTGATATAGCTGATTCCATCTGTTTTAAACTATGGTCTTACAGATCCTGAGTTCCCCACTGCATGTCCCACACACTCCCACTGCCAGAAACATTGTAAGGGCATATCATCAAAGGTAAAATTAGCAGCAATATTTGCTGTAGAGATGCTCACCGTTTCTGCAAGGAAAAAACTCTCCATGTGATCATCCTGCTTGTGGGTTTCCACATCTGATATGTGGCAGTAGCCACAAGGGCATCTAGCACCATATTGAAGGCTAGCTAATATGTCCCTTCCAACATCAAGGTATCTGCATTAATATAAAATAAAACATTAAAGCTAGAGCATAGAATATAGGCAGGATACAGCTGAGTGAAGTGAGTATCAAAGTCTGCAACTTTTGTATCTATAGGTGAAAATCAAATGGACTAGACACCAATAATACTAAAGAAATTACACAAGAAATTTTCAGCTTACGATAATCAATCGAAACAACAGCAAATGAACTGGCAATGCAAGTGCGGCGACTTAATCACCATCTGCTTAGATTGGACTTGACTTTTGACATAGCCACATAGCAGAAATTGGTCAGGGGTAATCAACTAATCACAATCGCAGGATTATCTTGGGTTGTATGAGCAGGACATAGGCAGAAAATCAGATTAAAATGTCATCTAATGTTTAGGGCAAATTTTCCCAAGTTTGAAGAAACAACCTAAATAAAATCTAAAAATTTAGTGAATCTTGTACCGCACAATTTTTTTTTTCTAACAGTAGGAAGATCGCAACTAAAACAATAAATTTCTTATAGAACAAAATAAATTATATCTTCACCTTGTAAAGAAAGACACACCTATGATCTCTGGT
The DNA here is from genome assembly GCA_015847255.1 of Hyparrhenia diplandra. NCBI lineage: Eukaryota > Viridiplantae > Streptophyta > Magnoliopsida > Poales > Poaceae > Hyparrhenia > Hyparrhenia diplandra. Next base: position 205,735 of record JADLZK010002502.1, read on the forward strand.
AGCCTTGAACAACCAATATGTGCTTTCAATCAACTCTGGCCGTAGCGGGTAGCTCCTTTGTCCATTCTATGAAATGTTGAAAATGGCAATATTAGTGCAAGTATAAATCAGTAAGTCTCTTCTGTCCTTCAACTTTTGTGCACCCAGCTGTCACATGCCGACAGGAAAAAAAAAAATAACCTTTCAATCAATTCATACAGTTTTGCTACAATCATTTTCCTGTAGTAAGGTCCAATATGAGAGTTTGAAGTTGGGTTAGAGTGCGCCCTGACACAAGGTTTGATATAATTTGTTTCTGTTAGAAATAGTGAGAGGCAAATGGCAAGCCTTAGATTTAATATTATGCTAATATCCTTCACTATTCTAGCTTAACAGTTTCATTACCTGGACAGTGGATGTAGCAAGATTAAAACCTTCAGGGGTAAAACCATACTTTTTCCAGACGCTGAAGAAGGCAGCATGTGTGCGAATAGCAGGATCAACATCTCCGGCTAAAACCTTAAATCTAAGCAGCATAAGAAATCATCTAAAACATGTGCAACAAAGCCACAGCAACTATCAGAAATATATGTTACCAAACCTGAAGCCCTGGCCAGAATGCCTGCAGACTATTGAAGAGTGGCCAAACAGTAGCACCAGAATTCATATTGACCTCCACGTACCTGTGATGAAATTTTCATTTTGGTTTTAAACAGGGGCGGGGCATCAACACAGAGCTAACAAACATAATCACTTGAAAGTAGGTACACCATTTTTGTGCTACAGATGTAAATGCTCCCACCTTTTTTTAAAACGTAAGGCACAGTTTGACCAGATGTGGTCATCAAAACGCTACTTGACCATCATTACCTTTCATACTAGATTGCTTATGAGTTATGACCATAAATTTATATCATATAAAGTCCCTTTAAATGTGCATCCAACAGTACCAGATTTATATCCTATAACCCAACTGTAATGAATATAGGAATTAGGATCGTTACCAAGGATCATGATGGAGATAATGCATGGCAGCTTTGTAAGCCTCCTGAAATATATACAGGTATTCTTCATCTCCAAACAATAAATATGCCTGTTGAACATTGGCATAAAAAATTAAATGTTAAAATGCTTGATAGTAAATAGTAAAAGAAAAGGAAGAATGAACAAAGCTAGGTGACGAGCCTAGTTTTGTTCAAGCTCTAGCAAAAGAATATCAGGGATAACTTCAATAATCTAATCTGAGACTAGTTGAGAGTAGATTATGTTGGGGTCCTTAAAACTGTGTGCTATGTTCAAGAAACCTGAGAATTGTGCATTTAGTGCCACAAATTTGTTCATTGCACACTGTGCTCCATGGACTTGTGTTAAATTGTTGGTAACTTAAACACAATCTTGGCTATAAATAAATTCTAGGCTCATTAACTTCAGAATATCGCACAAGTTTTAAGGACCTGCAGTGTAATTCATTTTAAGACATTATCAGTAATTCAGTATGGCATACCTTGAATACTTTATAAGGATATGATTTTTTTTAAAAAAAGGAAAATATGATTCAGGGCACCGGGATGAAAAATATGAACGCCAAAAATAATAAACATGGTGGCCTTCCTTGCCTTTAGAAGATATTCATAGAATGAATCAATGCTTGTGCCAATTCCTGCATCCTACAACCAGGGAAAAACTAACGTCATTGCAATAGTTCATGATGATCAATCAACTTAAATTTTAAGCATTGCAGAAAATAAAAACATTTTTTTAAAAAATCTATCAATATACTTAAGTGTCATGCAATGACAACTACATTAGTAAAATAGTCATGTAACCAGTCAGGAGAAAAAAAAAATCTTGGATACATGATACATAACAAAATGGTTCCAATCCATGGGGGTTATCAACTCTGTCTGAAAAGGTAAAGCCTAGTTGGCTAGGTGGAAATTCGTTGCAAACACGACGGCCTAGGCATTTTTCTCATCTAAAGGGGTTTAAAACTTGATCTGATTATAAAACTGGGACAAATGAGATATGGAGAACGGCAGTCTATGGCCACAGAACTCATGGGTGCATGATATTGTCATATTCTTAATTTTAATATGCCTATTGAACAAGAATTACCCCAGATGCATGCAAAAGTACAACAGCTAAACTATAGGCAAGGCATCACCGCCTGCATAGCACCTAGTGTGTTCTTGAAATATTGGTATTATCAATTACATGTCAATTTAATAGAAAGAAATAGCAGGTCATCATCGCAGCATGATATTCATCGCTGACAGAATGCTAGCAGTTGCTTTAAAACTACCATAAAACTACCACTTGCATGGGGAAAAAATCAAACCTTCTGTGTCCATTCACCAGTAAAGACATTTATATGGGCACCAACAAGATTGAGTTTTGATCTGCGCGACCATATTCCACGCACTGATTTTTTTGTAACTCCCTCAAAAACTGCAAGAAAGAAGTAGAGGACTTCAAAATTATGGTATAACAGATGAATAATGAGTACCATAATCACTGTTTAGGTATGATACATGACCGTTGTAAATGAAGCATAAAATTAACAGACCAAGAAGCATAACCACTTATCTAAGCATGATAACTAAACTTCATTTATAAAGTTTATGATAACTAAACTTCATTTATAAAGTTTGTTCATGGTCAATGGTAGTATTGTGTTCTGAACATCGAATACAGAGTATTGTGACAGATATACATGTGCATTTTTTACATAATGACTATTTAAGTCTCACATTGCCATTGCAATTTGAAGAGTTTGTATAAAATATCACCTGCATACTAACTGGTCAACATAAACCGCGAAAAAGAAAATGTACAGTATATCAGTGCCGTCGTCAAAACAGTGCACAATCACGCATATTAAGATTTACCAGTATTATTAGTCAAGCGACTCAATATGCCAAATTCCAGTGTCAAAGTTCCACCACCAGCCGTTGATGTTATCTGAAATAACAGTGTCAGCTCTCAGCAGCTCAAAACTGCTAATGCCCATTTGAGCACAAATGGAAAACTAGGTGAGATTGACAGGGCAATGTTTATTGCGATGAACAGAAAAACAAATGTGAGACAGGTCACAGGTGCGAAAAACTTCAGTTATATGTTCTTTTAGTTGTTTCAGCAATGGGTACCCCTTTGCGCACTGGTAGTCTCCCCATTCAGTCTCCTTATAAAATAAACAAGAGCAAGGCAGCCTAGAAACTACCTTCCCCAGACCCTATCTTGTGTGGGTGCTTTCAGCACTGGGCGCTCTTTATGTTCCTTTAGTGGTTCCAAAATCAATATTCATATTCAAGGTTCAAAATCATTAAGAGGTATGCAGAATTATTTATGTTTTGCCAAGCTCTACAGCTAGCAAGAGGGAGGAAGAAAGAAGCTTGCCTTTGCTTTCATTTTCATCAACTCCGTACATTAAATTAACAGATCCAAATGGAATACCTGCAAAGACAACATTAGTCAAGAAAGGCATAGGAAATTAAGAACATAACATGGTGTGTGTATTTGAGCAAAACATAAGATGGTGTTTAAAAGGTAAAATGGTATTTTGTTCAAGTTGACTATAAAGCAAATGACCGGAACAAAACTGGCCTGGCCCAAGCCCAGCCTATGGCTGCTCTAGGGCCAGACCTGGGCAGAGGAAACCAGGCCCGAGGAAAACCGGGCCAGCCTGAAAACAATTTCTACAGATATTTTTCTGCTGGAAAATAGCGGTCGGGCTATCAGAACAAGCAGAAAAACACCATGCTGACTCTGCCCAGGGCCGTTAATGGGCACGAATTTTAGGCCCAAAAAATTATCAGGCTTTTTGGCCTAGCCTGGCCCATAAAATGTCAGTGTCATGAAGAATTTTCATATGGTACTTGGTTTGGAACAGTAGTCTAATTTAGCAAATTACTTCATGTATGATATTTAACACATTCAGAACAGATTTATGTCCCAGATTGTGTTTGTAAAGAGTACCAAAATGGTTCAGGTGTAACAGTGTAAGCAGGTTTCAACTCAAATGGTGAATTCCACAATTTGCATGTCTCTAAGACTCTAACGATTACATCCATTGAAGCAGTGCAGTAAAAATCAGATTAACTACTGAGAATATGAAACAACCATATCCTATATACCTATATAGACGGAGGCCACCAGCAATCATTGATTGCTATAAAGATTGGAAACAGACCTTTTACAACAAAAACCATGAAAAAATGGCATCAAATGACTGATCCAAGATAAAACCCAGTCATTCCAGGAAGATTATAATAACAGAAAAGGTAATGAACCTGTAGGAGTGTCAAATGCGGGCAACAACCTCTGAGCTAAGTCAGCAGCTAAATGAAGTAACTGGTCATCATAAGATTGGATTCTCATACCCTGTCAATGAGAAGCTAAAATAAGATTCGAGAATTGGACCACTTGAACTGTACTAGCCTTCAAAAATCTCTTTTCCCAAGAAGCACTCTTAATATACAAGACTAGCAATTAAGATACAAATAACAAGAACCAAAAACTTTCAGTTCGGAGTATTTTATTGAGAGAATTCCCCACAGGCCATTATAAAAGTTTGAATTCCTTAGTCGCCACCGAGAAACTTCATGTGCCCTGGACCATCGGTTCATTTTGTTGGGCCTGTCCATGCGGATGTCAGATTTTTGTGATAATGGCCATTTTATCCCTATGCACCGAGGGCCTGAGGCCACCTCCACACCACATCGTATAGCGGCACGACCCATTTGGATGCCACCGGCCCTGCCCGCCTGGCGCTGGTGAGCACGGGGCCACACCGCCGCCCAGGCCCCGGCGCCGTGCACGGAGAGCATGTGGGCACAACCGCTGCAGCCGCCAGCTTTGCGCCGGAGAGGGGGGTGTTGCGGCGTGCTTGACTAGCCGTTACCCGGCCAGTGCGGGCGAGCCTCCGTCGTGTTTTTGTTGCCTGGGATGGGTTTGCTGAAGTCAACGAAGAAGACCGACTATGGCTATGGCTGCATGAACAGGCTGGTGGTGGTGCATGTGCAACAGACGGACGCGGGCGCAGGCAAGCGAGCGGGGCCGGCCGCCGCCGTCGCAAGGCAGCGCGCAGATCCTGCGTATCTCTGCTGCCACGAGCACGGGCATCCCGACCCGACCGGCCCCGTCGCTTGAGCTGAGCTCACGCCGCAAGAGGGAGGTAGGGGGTGCGCCACGCAGTGCCTCCCATCCCATCCTCCGTCACAATTTTCGACAGCGGCAGAAAGCTACGGTCTTTGGAAGATGAACAATAGATGACGCGTGAGTGTGAGACCCACTTGTAAGAAGGGCAAATGGGACATTTGATGCCTGCTAGCTGCCGTTGGCACCAATGTTGACGGCAGTGGCATATAGAGGTTGGAAAAATCAAAGTGATGGCTGAGAAGGAAGCTGGAAATTTTTTGTGGCTCGGAAGGAACTTTCATCTTTTACGGTGGCTCATGGGGAATTGGCCCTATTTTTTTTTGTTTTGATCCCCTATAGGCATTATGCTAATTTTATTGCTTGCACTGCTTACACATAATAACTCTGAAATCTTCTCAAGTCTTCGGGATGAATAAAATATGAAGGTTGAAACACTCAAATTACATTTAGATATCTGTTTGTTTAATCCTGTCAAGTTTTACAGATTTAGAAACATGCATCCATTATTCATCTATGCACACACAATAGTTGGCATGATACTGTTGGTGAAAGTAGCACAGTGAAATGTTCACTGTTTCATTTTATTCAATTTTACTGTAGATTATTTCACTATGACAGCAATTTTTCTACATTCAGTAGAAAAACATTTAGTGAAACATGAAAATGTTCCAGAACCCTTGCAACAATCACAAAAGCAAAGCTAAAAAACATCAGGAAAGTGCAGTACTTAATCCACAGCATTCAGCCATTTTAATATATTAGGTAACCTCAGCTATAAAACATAAATTAGTATACAGAAAGGTTTTCAAATAGTTTGTGGGGCTTAACTGCAATACCCATATCCATACTTGAGAGTGGAGCAGATGGACTTATGTATAAAGATAATCAGCAACCTGGTCATAACTGAAATGTAATCAGTTATGTTCCACATTAAGGAATATAATCCTAAGCAGCCATTCTTAATAAATAAAATAAGGTAAGGTAGCTTGCTAGTATTATGGCTCCACTGTTGAGTACCAATGGACCTGCCTACCATTCACCCATTAATAGAACTACATTCAAAATGATAATAGATGTTGACATATCATCTGAGTGATAGCTTGGTAGGGCCCTCCAGTTGAGAGAGGCTGCCAACCTGAAATCGAACCCAGGTACTCACAGGTTGCATGAGTACTTCCTTACATGGTCTGAAACTCCTTTTGTATTAATTTAATTAAGACAAAGCCAGAGCCCAGGGGATGACTACTTTCCACAGCCACTTTTTTTTTTCCCAATATGATCTTACATTAGCTTTTGTTTTGCAGTGCAGCTTCAGTAATGATTTCATGTCACAGCAGTACTAAAAAAGGAAAAAAGAGTAAAGCACCCAGTGAATAGCAACTGCCAGGAACTCAGTTAAAGAGATTACGAGCAAAGGAAAAAAGAATGCACATAATAGAACAGGCGTACAGTGGCATAATCACTGGCGATCAGGTGAGCTGATAGCAGACCCCCAAGGATACGTATGTTGGTTTCGAAAACAGAGACGGTTTTATTCTGCATACACAGTAAGGAAACATGATTGTTCAAGCAGCATATACTGTAAACCAAAATGTGGTGTTAATAGGCTGCTAAATGTTGTAGCCACCAGACAAAAGGTAGCATTCTAAGTTCTAACCTATACATTTAACCTTTAATCAAGAAGATGTTGATATATTTTCCTATAAACTTGGTCGAAGTTAGACAAGTTTGACTTTGTACAAATCTAAAAGGACTTACAATTGGAACAGAGGGATTAGATTAGAAGCTACAGTGCTAATGTTTCAAGAATACCATTTGATTATTAGTGCTGAGCTTCCAAAATACAAAATTTAACATATAGTGAGGCAGATATAATCATCATGACTCACCTAAGTAAGTTATAAGTCTAAAACTTTCAAGAATGTGCACTGTTTTCACCTAAGTTATAAGTCTAAAACTTTCAAGAATGTGCACTGTTACACTACCATATTCTAAATTGCCAAATATGGCCTGTAGAGCAAGCCAATTTAGCTTTTTTAAAAAAAAAAAATTCACAAACCCTGTATACAAGTTCTTACATGCAAAGTTATAAACTATCCAGTCAATAGGAGATACTTTTTCTCAAACATCTACAGGAGATACTGAAAATGAGCTGAAGTACTTTCTATCAGATGAGAAAATTATGGTATTATTTGGCTAAAAGGGCGTAAAGATGGTGTAACCACATTCACAAAGGTTTCAATACATGCAAATTTGGAAATGAGATTTCAACTCATCATTGCATTAAATATTTACATGACACATTCACATTAGTACTTTCAGTTAGTAGCTAACAATCTTGCTGCCAATCAGAGACTAGCAAATGGATGCATAATTGCTAATTAGCATCTACCCATTCACATTAGATGCACACTCAAGAATTGACCATGTATCGGCAAAACAAATTCAATACAGTTACTTGATTCTAGTGAATATTCAGCCTGAAGTATCTGGTTAGTAAAACCAAATTCACTTAATGGTCCACATGTTTACTTACAATATCAAAGCGGACATTCTTACCAACCCACTCCACAGCAGCACCAAATTTCTCCTTATCACCCAGCAAAGCCAAGGTATCCAAAGAATTGATCTGTTCAATGAAACAAATGTTCATGAATGATGAGTCGATGACAGGTCCATGGTGGCGACAAATTGTATGAAATACACACAAATCTCAGTTTCTTACAAGAGTGAGTGCATAACCACCAAGGGAGTCTTCACCTTGGCAACTTAAGGGTCGCAGCTCATCAAGTGGGAAAGCATACTTCATGTACCCATCAAACGCATGATAGAACATATCTTTCACCTACATGAAAGATGCTATTTTTGAGCCAGTGTTTAAGCAAATAAATCTTTCCATAAAATAAAGGGTCAACAACAAGGCTAGCTTGTCCTTGTCGGTACGAGTTAATCCAAGACAAGATTACGAATATGGTCAGTTGCCAAATTAACACATGCTATCGTAAAAGAGTGATGTGAAAGATATATTTATGTGGAAATCAAGCTCCTTGGAGAATTTATCTCAAGAGAATTGTACTGGCCGCAGCTGCACCTCACAGTTCGGGTTCATATTTTAGTCCAGCTAACAGTGCAGACCAGTCACTAGACCCAAGGCCCTAGTGTTTCGCTTAGCAAATGTTACCTCCCCAATATTTCAACCTGTCCAAACCCCTCTCCCAGGCAATAAACCACTCCAGCAGCCCATTTAACTGTCTGGCCCAATACCAACTCCCAGTACCAAGGCACGCGTGCACGGCTCTTGCCTCACTCTCAGCTCGCTCTCACGTCCTCTCTCCTTCCCATTGAGCACAGGGCGCCAGCGAGTTGGGGATCCCCAATACCAACCCTAGCTAGCAAAGGGCTGGCAGGAGCAAATTAACAACCCTGGCGGCACCTATCCTGCTCTTAATCCCAGACCTCACCATCTCACCCACACAGCAGCACTGCCTGCACCATCCATCGCATCCTGGCAGGTCACCTGGTGTGACTCCAGGCTCATTCCTTCCAGTTTACTGAATGGGAACAGGGGTTCCCAGCTTCACACCCTTGACCCTTGGTTGTTCATTCCTCCATAAATCCTTCCGGACCTCGGCTCTTACCATCCTTCACTGGACGCTTGACTGTTTGAGTAAACATGACCATCTGCCCGAGGAAGCAATTTGCAAGCAGACGAGCATCTTAATATTGCCAGGTAAGTTTTCACTTGTGGCTATTTCCACATTCAAAAGGATCTAGCAAATTGACTTAGATTAGACAACTAGTGAAGTATAACTACAAATCTATTTTAAGCATCTAATGAAGAGAAGTGACATTGGTTTCTTATTTTGCTCGTGGTCCTGCAACGCAATTGAAGCATACCTCCCCCACCTCCAAAACAAGAAACAGTAGAAACCAGACAATACGCTGGTTTGTTATTTTTGCTCATGAGATTTGAATGAAGCAAATCTTGAAGAACTACTTAGTTTTGTGCAGCTAGCCATATAGTTAAGCATGGAGTTCAATTACCATCTCAATTGGGAAATTCTCCATTATTTATTTTTTGCTATTTTCTGGTACGATGGCCAGCATAGATAGCTTTGTGCCCATAATTTTCTGCCCTAGTTTAGCCAATCGCCAAGTCCACCACAGCCAGCTAACATCAGCTTTGGTATCCTGGTCTTGATTGCTAAGGCCAGCCACTGTGACACAGACATGGTAACTAGCAGCCTACTCAAACGAGCGTGAACTGAAAATATACAATTGACGCGCAAAGCAGAATTGGTAAAACATACCAAGCATGAACAAAAGCAAATGTGCAATAGCAGAATAACAAAACCGCGATCTGATCAACTCGCATCAGGCATTAAAACAGACAATCAATCTAAGCAAGCTAGAAAATTCGCTCAGTCATCAACCGAAAATCCAAAAATCAGCTCCTTAAGCAAGCAGGCTGACACCTCCACCCTTGCGATCGAACAGCATACTCCTCCTACATCTCCAAGCTAAAAGCTAAAATCACCACTCAAGCACTCGCTTGACACGCAAAAAGCTACGGAACTAGCAATGCGTATGAGAGTTAGGAACGGCGGATCTGAGGGGCCGGCCATACCTCATCGCGGAGCCGGCGCGCCTCGGAGGGCGTGACGCCCTCCCGCGACGGCGGCGCCGGGGAGAAGAGTGGCAGCAGCGAGGAGGGCGGCGGAGAGACAGAGGAGTGGAAAGCCTCGGTGCCGCCGCCGCCGGATCGGCTGCATCGAGCTCGGACCTCCGGGACGGACGGGACCGAGGCGGAAGGAGGAGTATGAGCTAGATGGACTCTGACACGTTGCCTTCTGAAATTACGGAACAGGAGACTATAGATTTCAACTATAGTGAATTTACATATGCCAAGAAATTATATAAAAAACATACCTTTTGACCTATGATGAATTTAGTTGACTTTTAAATATTTTTGTTTACACCATTTGCTGGAGCTTTTTTTTATCCTCGCAAGCGCCTCACTGCCTTGCATTAATAGGGAGATCTTTCGGCCAAATCGCGACAATCAAACAACTTACGGACTCAGGGAGGGATCGGCCCAAACACAGGCCGGCCGGATCACTCACACCTAATTGAGCAAGATCGTGTGCACACGAGTTACATGATCTAGGAACTTTACAAGATTTGAAACTAAAAAATTTCACTCAATAAGCTACGAATCTCCTTAAATAGACCGCCTCACCGCCTCCTTTAGAATGGCCGAAGTGGGTCTCTATAGCACCTTGGAGATACCAAAGTAAGGCCTTGTTTAGATGGCTGAAATTTCTAAGGCTAAAATTTAGCAAAGTGAGGGTTACAAATTCTAGCAATTGCAAAGGTTAGAAATATTAGCAAAAACTGCAACATCCCATTCCACACATTGAATGAGGGTGTTCAAAGACGATTTTTGCCCCCACCTTCCCATTCTGCCATGCATGGTGCTTAGGTTTGCATGCCATGCATGATTTTGCATGCAACAGTACAAAAAAAAAATCTTTGTTCATGCATTATTACAGACCATACTCATGAGATCCATAAATTGCAAATACACATGAATAAAAACATTATTGCCATCTACAACTTTGGTTTCTTGTTACAGGCCAGAACAAAAAAAAGCACGGGTGCAAAGCCATCCACAGGAAACAATGATATCTTTGTTTTACTACAAGCAAACAGTGAAATCCATTCAATCACATGAAAATGATCCTCAATCAATACATTAAAACAACAGTCATTCATTCTGTTCTTTTATTACAAGACCTCCACTTCTTTGCTTTTTTTACAAACCGCAACTAACAACTCATCAACAATCATTACCGGTCCACGAAAATCACAAACATTATTCAACTTTACGAGCAAATAAATCTAAACAAGAACCCAATAGGGGCAGCGGACCAACATAATTATTCTCGGCACACAAATGCAAATAAACTTCTCGGGACCTAGCGTACAAGTGATCCATGAATGTAATCACGGAACACATTCATTGCTTGAACATCTTCTTGATGCGGGGCATCAACGGTGGCGGTGATCAAGATATGCCTCTGCCGGCACGAAATGAACATGTTCATCCACCGGTAGCAAAGTCACTATCGGCTAGACCACTCAGTCTAATGAAGTTATGCAAAGCCATGCAAGCAACTATAATGTGTGTTTGTGTTTCAGACGGAAAAGGAGGGAGTCCATAATACAGTATGCGCCACTTCATCTTCAAGACACCAAATGCCCGTTCAATCACATTTCGGAGAGACGAATGGGCATAATTGAAGGTCTCCTTTTTACCTCGGGGTGGTTCTTCGACGCTTTGATAGTCTTGGACGTGGTACACGGTTCCCTTGTATGGTGCGAGGTATCCTGGCCGGTTTGGGTACCCGGAGTCCACCAGATACAACTTGCCTACAATAGGAGTCCAAAATCCCTGTAAGTGTAAGGTGACTAAATTAGAACATGTTATAGAAACATGTACAAGTCTATACCTTCAGGAGGGTGTGGAAACTCCCCCGAGACTTCAGTCAAAGCATGATCAAACACTCTCATATCATGAGAAGAGCCCGGCCAACCAGCCAGCACATATGTAAATATCATGTCGAAGTCACAAGCTGCCATGACATTATGTGTGGTCGTGCCCTTCCGATTCATGTGCTGTACAAATTTTTCTTGAGGTACTATACAGTGCACGTGCATGCCATCTATAGCGCCTATGCAGTCCTTGAACTCAGGATAGAACCGGCTGCTCATGAGTCTACCATGCATCAATGCAAAGTTTGGGTCTCTAGGTCTAATGATATCGCCCGCAAACTTTAGGACACTTTTCAGCACTCTATAAAACATGGCATGGACTGTTCCTAATGATCTCTCAAATCTGTCCTCGGCTTGCCTATATGACTCTGGACCAGCTAAAATCCAGAGAAACATGCCTAGAGCCTCCACAGCAGTAGACTTTTGCGTGTCTTTGAGGCCGTACTCAGTTGTTAATATTTGGTGCAATTTATAGAACATCTCTGGGGATATCCTAAACATGGTGTAGCAAGAGTAATCAGAGGCTAGTTTGTCTTCTACCCATTCCAACCCAGACATCTTAGGCACCCTATAATCTGCCCTATTGCAATACTTTTGAACATGGTTACAGCACTCAAACAACATACCAAGCATCAATGCAAATTCTTCATCTTCTTGCTCATCTTCCTCTAGCATTGCCCAAAAGTCCTCCTCCCACTTCTTCCTCCTAAGAGCAAATTCATCCAGCACTGGGCGACGAAATCTTGGTGGTGCACGCACACAATGAATCATTACAAACAAAACTTCCATTAGTACTAGTCCCAAATTTGAAAAGTAATGATGCATGGCGAAGACATACAACCTTTTATGCTACCATTTTGCACCCTGTCAACCTTTTCCTCAAATAAACCCCAAACCACAGCAAGCAAAATCGAACTCATCCAAATGAAGCACAACACAATAATATATTAGTTGCACAATAACATAGTGTTGCACATCATACGTTAGTTGGACAAGTACGTTACATAAATCCACTACACAAGCGTAGGATCGATGGAAGCCTAGAGGGGGGTGAATAGGCTTAACCCTTGAAAATCGGCCTGTTAAAACTTAAGCACCTTTGTCGGTACACTACGGCGCGGCACGCCGCTGTAGTAGGAGCGCACTTGCCGCACAAAGTCGACGAAGGAGACGCGAAAAATGGAGAATGGACTTCTCTCTCTTTGGTGGGCGCGGCCTTTGCCGCGTCCATGGGCGGCTGCATCGCCGCGGGTCACTTCACGTAGGTGACCTCGAGGTGGAATCGTGAGCTTGCACTTGCTTGATGATGATTCACCTAGGTTCGCATACAAGTACCTCCACAAGAACACAAGCTAAACCTGGCGCGAAACCTTGCCACAAAGTAGATCGGGTCGAAGCCCTTTCTCACAAGACAAATATGCAACAAAAGTAATGAGACAAGGTGACACAAGGATTTGACCCGTGGTTCACCGCGCCCACAGGCTGGGCTACGCCCACGTTGTTGAGGTTGCCACACAAGGCTTAGCTTGCCCACCGGCTTGCTTTTTCCCTCGTTCACAAGTCTAGGAGTTAACCCTAGAGATGTGGGGTAATGTATTCTCAGAGATCGAGGTTACAAACCTCCCAAGGCTGCCACACGAAGGGGGCAAGCTCAAGGGCGACGCCTAGCCGTCTAGGAGCAAGCTCCAAGAGTAAAGAACCCTAGGGTTCGGCCAAACGTGAACCAAATGCTCTTTTGAGTGGGGAAGTCGTAGATCCGGTCTCCAATCGAAGTTTGCATTTGTTTCCCTCAAGAATCCAGGTGGGAAGTGAGAGATTGAGTGGGGAGCTCAAGGTGCTTCAATGGAGGTGAGAGAGAGAGCAAAAGGTGGTCTCCCGGCTGTTCGGTCGGGAGGAAGAAGAAAGTGAGCCAGGTGACCGTTGGGGAGGGGTAGAATGGGTATTTATACCCCCACGAACCCAACGGTACGATTAAGTGTGGCACCGCCAAGATCGACACGCGGCATCGCCGCGGCAGGCGCTGCACTCGCCCATTCATTGCGCTGCATCGCCGCGCCACGCCCGACAGCCAGTAAGTGTGAAACACGGTGATTTCCGGGCCGTCGGTCGCTTGGAGTTGTGTGTGGTGTCCGGATTTGATGTTTAGAGCACTTGGTCCATAGATACCCGAGAATCCTATGATCCCTCTTAATAGTCCGGCATTTCCTAAACTCAAGATTCAAAATATAAAATGATTTAAATGCCTTGATCCGGAAACACCATCATCTAGCTTATTTGGTACCTTTGGACCTGTTCACCAACTCCATATTTTACTCCCTCGCATGTCATCTTCAGTAAATCTCATTAGTCCCCTAATTCGGTGGTCATCAACGCCAAAACCCACTTAGAGCTTGATTGCACTTACAATCTCCCCTTTTTGGTGATTGATGACAACCAAATTAGAGCTTACATAAGATGTAAAGTCAAACTTAGATTACTTAAGATCATGGATGTAGAGCCCTTTACCCAAATATGTAAGTGAGATTTGAATTCTCAATATTGACATGAAAAGTCAATTTTCACATATTTTAGGTGTAGTAAGGCCTCCCCTAAATGTGTGTGGGAGATTTGAATTCTCATTTTGACATGGAAGTCAAATCACACATTTAGAAGTGGTGGAAGACCTCCCCTACATCCATGATTCTTTGTGGGGTGCTTAAATAGTGTCATACAAATATATCCGTGATGCATATGACAAGATAATGAACTAAAGCACAAGCAATTATGCATGCGTGATGCGATGCGCGCTTTGCGCGGCGCGTGGTGCGGCTGCTTGCCGCGCCTATCAAAGATAGACAAAGACAATGTAAAACATCAAACCACAAAGATATGTGACATGATTAACAAACTAAACAAAGCAAACAAGATATATAAAACGAGTTTAAGCAATCAAATGACTAAATCCGAGAAATAACAAGTCATAGGTGGCATTATTACATAAAATAGAGTTTCTCTCAAACTCACACCTAACAAGCTACTCTCAAAAGATCTAAACTCAAGATCTGCTGCTGCTCCATCCTCGAACCATCTCGTGGCGTCGAAAAAGTTTGACCCCCCTCATTTCTTCTAATTTTTCTCCCCTTTGGCGTCAAGCACCAAAAAAAGATCATAGAAAAGAGAAGAAAGAAGTGGAGTCACTCATCACCTGGTGTCCTCCCCTTTGGAAGCGTGTCCTCAACCTCCTCGGAGATAGTAGCACCGGCTCGCGTGGAACGGGCGAGTGGAGCGCCGATTTGGAATCTGGCGAGAGATGGATCCAAGCATCTCTGGACAAGTCCCGATCCGAGCTACTAGTGGGAGAAAGCTGGGAAGGTCGGTGTACCGAGGTGGTCTAGGGATAGACGGAGGAACCGGGAGTCCTTGCTTCTCCCCGACACTCTTGAAGGCCTGTCTCACCTCCCCCTGCGAAGCTCATAGGTCTCCGGGCCGAGATGCATAAGAGCAATGCCCAAAGATAGCCTTGATCCACTTCTTCATCTTGGATTTGGACTTGCTGTGCCTCCGGGCCTAGAGCTAGAGGGCTCCTCCAAGTCCCTCTCGCCCGGTGAGGTGCCTCCCCTGGCCGAGGGTCTTGCCCCCGCCACTAGTCTTCCCACCATCCAAGCCATGGGTCTTCTCTATGTTGTAGACCGTGGTGGAAAGCGGTCCTTGGGATAGATGTTCCCAGAAACCCTCTCAATCATGAACATGATGTAAGGAGCATATGGCAGGTTCCTCCTAGCATCATCCATAGCATTGGCTAGCTGTCTCCAAATGAACTTTCCAACATTGAAAGTTTTATCATTCCTGAAATGAGCAAGTAAGTTCCTAGCATAGCCATTGATGTCAGAAGCTGCTCCATCCTTTGGATCAATAGTGCACCTGCAGAGGTTGTTCATCACATAGAAGAAATCCTTCAACCCCTTCCTTCTCCCAAGGAGTGCAGGATCAGCCCAGCAGTTTCTGATGGCCTTGGCATCAATGGGGTCAATCTCATGTATGTCAGTGTACTCCCTGTGATCAGCCCCAAAGCCAAGTATCTGACAGAATGTGACAAAGTCCACTCTGTAGTGCCTCCTGTCTGTCATCCAGTGAATAGTGTCAGATGGCCTGTCCCAGTAGTAGGTGGCATGAAACTGACTAAGGATCTCTTCATTCCAATCATGCCTGAATGACATGATGTCTGTCAGCTCAAACTTCTCACATGCTTCTATGGCCTCATCAAATGCATCCTCCTCCCTATCTCTCATCCTCTCAAAATCAATGTAGTGCATGGTAGTGATCTTGCTCTTGGTGGAGTGGAGAAGGACTGTCAAGTAGAAGTTGGAGTGAAAAGCTGCCCAAAACCTCTCATCAATGCCTTCCCGGCTGCTCTTCGCATAGACATTTATAGCTCTTGCATCTGCAACCTCCCTTTGCTTCTTCAGATAACTCGGCTGAGGGAATTGGTGGGTCATTGACGAGGGAGCGGTCATCTCAAACACACCCTCAACCTGCGCCGCATGTAGCCGTTATCAAATACTAGAGGGTGGTGCGGAGTGCCTTGTTCCCCCCCAGGGTACAATAGTGTACCCATACTCTTTGTAGCTGCTCCTCTGTGAGCTGAGCTGCACCACTGCCTCCTGCCATGTTCAGATTCTTTCTTCCTCTGCCCCTTCTGTCAATCACTTTGACCCTCTGCTTTTTCTTGCCATGGGGATCACTTCCAGGGTCCATCTATGTCAAAGATAGGATTATGGTAAGAAACTGCTCAGAATAGTATGCATTGTCCAAACATATGTAGGAGAAAGATTAGAAAAGTGAAAATTGATGACAAGAGCAAGCTGTCCAGGGTGAAATCACGGGCGCTGCTTGCAGGCTAGAGGCACTCATGAGAGGGCATGCACAGATCGCCGCGCATGCACGGCACTGCCGCTCCCCCTTGCTCAAATCATCAATCTCTACTTTTCAATACCTTTCTAACACATCTATCTGACTCAATATACATGCCTATCACAATTTCATAATCCAGATCTTAAAACAAGAGAAATTTCCCATGGATTCAACATAGTTATGAACTCTAGTAAAATATTTCTTTGGTATTTCAAATCAACCAATTTCCCATCTTAATTTGATAAGTGCTCGAGAAGCTTATCTTTGTTTGAATCAAGAAGAAACCGTTAGGTTTCATGTTGGGGTCACCAACATCCTCATCCTCTAAATCACTTAAATAATTAAAACACGAAATTTATTGATTCCAAACCACCAAATCACTTTCCTAGTGTTCATACATCACTAATCAACGCAAATCCAAGAGAAATTTCTACTCAATCCATAGATCGGGCAAAGAGTTCATGGTTAGGGTTAGGTTGTACCTCGTTGATTGAAGGGGAAAGGAGAGAAACTGCTCGGGGAGAAGGGAGCAGGGCCGGCCGGAGACGAAGAAGATGGCCGGCAGGCGGCGGCGACGCGACCTGCCGGCTACGGCAGCCGAGGCGGCGGCGGCGCGGCAAGTAGCGGCGGCGGCGGCGGCGCTTTTCCTCACGCGCCGGGAAAAAGAAGAAGTGGGCGCGTGGGGAGGAAGTCGGGCGGAGGAGAGGAGAAAACCGGTTGGGCCGGGGGTAGAAAAGGAAAGAAGAAAGATTTGGCCCAAAAACGGTTCGAGAGGCGGTCGCAACCCTAGGCGCTGCATCGCCACGCTAGGACGGGCATCGCCGCGCCTACGCGGCACCGCCGCAAGCAGACACGCTGCATTGCCGCTTGCACCGCTTGTCTCGCGCATATATATTGCCACTTTTGACTTATTTCTCCTCAAATTTGATCACAGAGACACCAAAATTCATTGCCGGGGACATATCATCAATACGTAACTATGGCATTGAATTTCGGATTAGAATTTGAAATCTTTTGAAACACAATATGAAAGTTTTTCACAAACTTTTCCTATGTCGATCTAGTGTCTCAAACAGATTGCATGTGTGCTTGAATTCAAACCAAGTTACGAGAATCGAGAATATTTAGCTCACTACGCAAAGCACAAAACCTTGACTCATCGAGAGGCTTGGTGAAGATATCGGCTAGTTGCTTTTCGGTGCTCACATGGCGAATTGCGATATCTCCTTTGAGTTCGTGGTCTCTCAAGAAGTGATGACGGATGTCTATGTGTTTTGTTCTAGAGTGTGCTACCGGGTTATTTTGCGAGTTTGATGGCACTCTCGTTGTCACAAAGAAGAGGTATCTTTGTGAAATGACATCCGTAATCTTTTAAGGTTTGCTTCATCCAAAGTAGTTGAGCACAACATCTTGCGGCCGCAACATACTCGGCCTCGGCGGTGGAAAGGGCTACACAATTTTGCTTCTTAGAGCTCCAAGACACTAAGGACCGCCCAAGGAATTGACATGTCCCCGAAGTGCTTTTTCTATCTACTTTGCAAACCGGCATAGTCGAATCGAATAGCCAAGTAGATTGAACTTGGAACCCTTGGGATACCACAAGCCAAGGTTAGGAGTGTGTACTAAGTATCTCAAGATTCTCTTAACAGCCACATAGTGACATTCCTTTGGATTAGCTTGAAAACGAGCACACATACACACACTAAGCATTATGTCTGGCCTAGATGCACAAAGGTAAAGTAGGGATCCAATCATGGAGCGATATACCTTCATGTCCACGGCTGAACCCTCCTCATCAAGATCAAGATGTCCATTGCTTGGCATTGGTGTTTTGATAGGCTTGGCCTTCACCATGTCAAACTTCTTTAGCATATCGTGGGTGTACTTTGTTTGGCTAATGAATGTCCCTTCCTCCATTTGCTTGACTTGAAACCCGAGGAAGTATTTTAGCTCACCCATCATGGACATCTCAAATCTCTTGGTCATTGTCCTACTAAATTGCTCAACATACACATTGTTAGTGCTACCAAATATTATGTCATCGACATATATTTGGCATACAAATAAATCATTGCTAACTTTGTGAGTGAAGAGAGTAGGGTCGGCTTTGCCTATCTCAAAGCCTTGTTTGAGCAAGAATTCCTTAAGGCATTCATACCATGCTCTAGGTGCTTGCTTAAGCCCATAGAGCGCCTTATGGAGCTTGTAGACGTGGTTGGGAAACTTGGGGTCTTCAAAACCGGGTGGTTGCTCAACATATACTTCCTCTTGTAGTGGACCATTGAGGAATGCACTTTTGACATCCATTTGGTACAGCTTGAAGTCATGATGGGCAGCGAAGGCTAGAAGAATGCGAATTGCTTCTAGTCTTGCCACCGGTGCATAGGTTTCATCAAAGTCCAAGCCCTCTACTTGAGTGAAGCCTTGAGCCACCAATCTTGCCTTGTTTCTTGTCACCAACCCATCTTCATCTTGCTTGTTGCGGAAGACCCACTTGGTACCAATGATGTTAGTCTTGGGTCTTTCCACCAACTCCCAAACTTCATTTCTCTTGAAGTTGTTGAGCTCTTCTTGCATGGCCAACACCCAATCCGGATCCTTGAGAGCATCATCTACTTTCTGCGGTTCCAAAGAAGAAACAAACGAGAAATGTTGGCAGAAAGCGGCTAAATGAGATCGAGTGGTCACTCCCTTTCGAAGACTCCCAAGGATGTTGTCAACGGGATGATCCCGTTGAACCGTTTGTCGTGAGTCGTGGGTGATCAACGCCTTGACTTGTTCTTCTTGATCTTCATCATATTCATCATTAGCTTCAAGTATTGGTGCAAGATCAAGTGGTTGAATGGGTGATGTAGGTGGATCGATTCTTTGCCGAGGTAGGTGGCGCGGCACCGCAAGCGTTTAGCGCGGCACCGCCGCTGGCTGGGCACTTCCGGCCGGTGTGTGCCGCACTTGGTCTTTGAGTACGTCGGCGGAATCTTGTGCAAAGAACAACCGGTGGATCCTCCTCTTCATTTGCTTGATCTTCTTGAGGCCTTATGTCACCAATAGCTAGTTGCTTGATTGCCTCACAAGGTGGATCCTCCTTTCCTACAACACTTTGATCAACTTGCTCTACTTGAGAGCCGTTAGATTCATCAAATGTCACATCTATAGTGATCTCAACCCTACCCAAGGTTTGATTGAAAACACGATAGGCATGCTCATTTGATCCGTAACCAAGAAGAAAACCTTCATCAACTTTAGGTGCAAACTTAGAGGTTCGGGGCCTTTTGTTCAAAATGAAACACTTGCACCCAAACACCCTAAAAAGTATGACACCTTTGGCTTGTTACCGGTTAAGAGTTCATATGAAGTCTTCTTGAGTTTCTTGTGTAGATAGAGACGGTTGATGGCATGACAAGCGGTGTTGATAGCTTCGCACCAAAAGATGTCCAAGTCTTGTACTCATCAAGCATTGTCCTTGCCATCTCTATGAGTGTACGGTTCTTCCTCTCTACTACACCATTTTGTTGAGGGGTATATGCAATTTGAGAATTCATGCTTGATGCCCTCTTCATCAAGATACTCTTCAACTTGGGTGTTCTTGAATTCGGTCCCATTGTCACTTCTTATTCTCTTGACAGGAAGATCAAATTCTCTTTGTGCCCTCTTGATGAATGTCTTCACCTTCTCTTGTACCTGGCACTTATCAAAGACAAAGAAAACCCAAGTGAAGCGGGAATAATCATCAACAATAACAAGTCCATATTTGTTACCCCCGATGCTAAGGTAGGCCACCGGTCCAAAGAGATCCATGTGTATCAACTCCAAGGGTTGAGTAGTGGTCATCAAGCTCTTTGGTGGGTGAGGTGCACCTACTTGCTTTCCGGCTTGGCAAGGTCCACATATCCCTGTCTTTGTCAAAGTCAATGTTTGTTAGTCCAATGATGTGGTTGTCTTTTCCGCAGTTTGGCCAAGTTCCTCATGCCAACATGTGCTAGACGGCGATGCCATAACCAGCCCATGCTAGATTTTGCCATTAGACAGGGTATCAAGCTTAGCCTCACTTTTGTTGAAATCAACTAAGTAAAGCTTATTCTTGAGTTTTCCTGTAGAAGACAACAGAGGAATCCTTCCCGCGAAAGACTTCCACACCAACATCCGTAAAGAGACAATTGTAGCCTTTCTCACACAATTGTGAGACCGACAACAAGTTGTATCCCAACGAATCAACATGCAATACATCTGAAATATTATGCTCAGTTGTGATAGCAACGTTACCAAGACCGATCACACTTCTCACATCATCATTTCCAAACCTTATGTTATTCCTATCGTCATTGGTTTGGGAATATGATGAGAACATACTCCTTTCTCCGGTCATATGATTTGTACAAACATTTGTCAAACACCCAACTTGACCCACCGGAGGAGTATGCCTGCAAAACAAGTTTAGTTCACAAGTTTAGGTCCCCTAAGATTCTTGGGACCTTTTACCTTAGTCACAAGAACTTTGGGAACCCATATAGAGGTGTTGCAATAAAGTTTCTTTTCACTGCCCAAGTATTTTGCAAACACCTCCCCCTTGTTTGTTTGCTTTCACTTCAAAGCAAGGATTTGAGTCTAACTTGCTTGCTTTAGCCTTCCATTGATAGGAGTGGCCCTTAGGAATAGCCTGACAAGATTTTCTCGACTTACGGACCTTCTTCACAGGCTTTTGGACCATCTTCTTGGGTCTATTCCGAGCCGAGGCAGTGTAGGTGACCTTCCCTTTAGTTGGGGGCGCGGCACGCCGCCCCGTCCTCGCGGCACCGCCGCGTGTGGGCGTCAGTGCAGCTCGGGTTTGGCTTGTGTGTCCGCTGTGCAGGTCTCTCTGTACCCCTACCGTGCCTTTGCTCAAGAATTTGACACATTCAACACCATTGATCATCTTTCGACCATTGGTTTTGTTTCCATGCTTGTGTCCAAGTCCATCCTTGATTCTTGGATTTCTCCCATCAATGTAGTTGGGCTTCTTTGGAGCCTCAACTTTGTTGCTCACTTGTTGCTTTGCTATTTTCACCTTCTTTTCTCACCATAGCCGTGAGCCTAGTGATCTCTTTCTCCATTGCTTTCATGTTGGCAAGGTTAGTGGTATAAACATTCATATCAACATTATAGCATTTACCACAACCTTGACTAGTGGAGGGAGTAGAAGTATCCTTTGTGGTTGAGAGATGTGAGTTGCTCTCCCAAAGAAGGCTATATTGAGCTTCAAGCTCTTTGTGCTTGTTTTGCAAGTCACAATACTTCCCATTTAGGGCAACCATAGCTTTCTTTGTGAGAGCATGGTCTCCTTGCTCATTAGCTAGGCTCTTTTGCAAGGCAGCCACCTCACTCCTCTCCGCTACAAGAGCATCCTTGTTGTCAACATAGAGTTTTTCAAGTCTATCCAATTGACTATCTCTAGTTGCCAACTCCGCTTGGGTACTTTCTAAATCCGCCATTAGTTGAGCAAGAAAGCTTCTAGTTTTGGGATCTAGGTTCTTGGTGAGTCTAACATATTCTTCATCATCACTAGATTCATCTTCACTAGAGCTTTCACTAAGATCACTAGATTCATCACTAAGAGAGGGAGAGGGTTTGGATTTAGTTTTTACCTTCTCATGCTTGGCCATGAGACAAACATGAGTGGAGTCAAGGTCCTCATCCTCATCATCGGACATGTTGTTGAAGAGCTTGGGTGTAGAGGTTTCTTGCATGGCAAATGTTGCAATGTGAATCTCCTCTTCACTTGTCTCTTTGGTTGAGTCCCACTCATGACCGATGTGAGCTTCACCCATGTTCCTTCCCCTTCTCTTGTAGTCTTGCTTCTTATCTTTGCCATTGTCCTTCTTGTATTTGTTGTTCTTGTTCTCATGTGGACAATCGGCAACAAAGTGTTCGGTGCTGCCACAATTGAAGCAAGTTCTCTTTTTCTTGTTTGGGAATCTTCGTTGCACCATTTTGTAGCCATTTGCCTTCATCCCCTTCCCATACTTCTTCATGAATAGGGCCATATCATCAATCTTCTCGTAATCAGCCCCATCATCTTCATCATCACTTGAGGAAGAGATTTCATCAATATTTTCTTGCATCTTCTTCACTTCCTTGTCTTGACTTATGGATGCTTGCTTGCTGCCTTTTGTCTTGTGTGATGAGCATGACTTGCTTGTCTTGGATGCCTTTAGAGCAACATCCTTGATCTTGATGCCCTCAAGCTTGGCTTGCAACTCACCAAGCTTCTTTCTCTCATTTGCTTCTTCCATTTGCATATCATGAGTGATCAACCTTCCAAGCACATCATTGGGTGTAAAGTGCTCAAACTTCTTCTTGTCTCTAATCAAGGTTACCACGGTGGGATTCCTAGGTGTGTAGGCCTCTAGCATAACCTTGACAACCGTGTGGTCATCAAGATCCTCATCTCCAAATCCTCTAATCTTGCCAACTAGGACCATCAACCTATCAAACATTTCTTGTGCACCCTCACCATCAATGATCACAAACCGATTGAGCTTTTGCCTTCAACATGTCAATCTTTGCTTTTCTCACTTTGTCAACACCTTCATGTGCAAGCACCAAGGTGTCCCAAATCTTCTTTGCAATGTTGACATTCATCACCCTATTGTACTCATTTCCTTCTAGAGCACTTAGAAGTATGCTTGTAGCTTGACCATTGATGTGGGCAGCAGCTAGCTCTTCATTTGTTGGCGTCTTTGGGTTCACCGGTGGTTGAAATCCACTACACACAACTTCCCAAAGACCGGGTGAAGTGCTTCAAGGTAAGCCCTCATCAAGTGTTTCCATTTGGCATAGTTGGTCCCATCAAATTTGGGCAACTTCCCCACGGGAACATTGATGTATGACTTCTTGTCGCGGTTAGTCAAATAAGAAGAGTAATTGAAAGAGATGGCAGCAAACTTGTTGTTGTTGACGCTGCCCTCCTCCTTCTTGCTTTCCTTCTTCTTCTTCTTGTTGTAGGAGACATCGTCATCTCCATCTTCGGAGCTACTTGATAGCTCACTTGACTCCGCTTCTTCTTCTTGTCTTTGCTTTTCCCTAGCTGCCCTTCTAGCAGCCCTTGCCTCACGAATCATCTTTCTTTGCTCTTTTCTTTGGAGCTTCTCGGCGAGCTTCAAGCTAGCTTGCTCTTCTAGCTTCTTCCTTTCTCGCTCTTGTCTTTTTTGCGGCTCGCCGTGCTTGTCTAGCGGCCTTTCTCTCGGGATCGGTAGCGTCACCCTTGATGGTGCTCTCGCTGGCCGTACCAAGAGAAAGCTCGCTGCTGCTAGGCTCTAGCTCCTCCACAGCGACGGTGGACTTGCCTCCTTTGTTCGATCCCTCCGGTGCCTCCATACTTCACGCGGTGAAGCGTATACGAAGTATCCTAGCTTTGATACCACTTGTAGGATCTGATGGAAGCCTAGAGGGGGGGGTGAATAGGCTTAACCCTTGAAAATCGACCTGTTAAAACTTAAGCACACCGTCAAGACTACAAAGCGCCGCATCGCCTGCGAAGTAGGAGCGGCACCGCCGCACAAAGCTGACGAAGGAGAGACGTAAAACAGAGAATGGACTTCTCTCTCGGGCTGGTGGGCTGCACCGCCGCTGTCCCCGGGCGGTGCTTCGCCGCGGGTCACTTCACGAAGTGACCTCGAGGTGGATCTGTGAGCTTGCACTTGCTTGATGATGATTCACCTAGGTTCCCGCATACAAGTACCTCCACAAACACAAGCTAAACCTGGCGTAAAACCTTGCCACAAAGTAGATCGGGTCGAAGCCCTTTCTCACAAGACAAATATGCAACAAAAGTAATGAGACAAGGTGACACAAGGATTTGACCCGTGGTTCACCGCGCCACACACAAGCCGGGCTACGCCCACGTTGTTGAGGTTGCCACACAAGGCTTAGCTTGCCCACCGGCTTGCTTTTTCCCTCGTTCACAAGTCTAGGGAGTTAACCCTAGAGATGTGGGGTAATGTATTGCTGTAGATCGAGGTTACAAACCTCCCAAGGCTGCCACACGAAGGGGGCAAGCTCAAGGGCGACGCCTAGCCGTCTAGGAGCAAGCTCCAAGAGTAAAGAACCCTAGGGTTCCGGCCAAACGTGAACCAAATGCTCTTTTGAGTGGGGAAGTCGTAGATCCGGTCTCCAATCGAAGTTTGCAGTATTTGCTTTTCCCTCAAGAATCCCAGGTGGGAAGTGAGAGATTGAGTGGGGAGCTCAAGGTGCTTCAATGGAGATGAGAGAGAGAGCAAAAGATGGTCTCCTGGCTGTTCTGGTCGGGAGGAAGAAGAAAGTGAGCCAGGTGACCGTTGGGGAGGGGTAGAATGGGTATTTATACCCCCACGAACCCAACGGTACGATTAAGTGTGGCATCGCCAAGATCGACACGCTGCACCGCCGCGTAGGCGCGGCATCGCCAAGCACCATTGCGCGGCAGATCGCCGCGCCTTGACTGACAGCAGGTGTGAAACACGGTGATTTGTCGGCTTTGGTCAGGCTTGAGTTGTGTGTGGTGTCCGGATTTGATGTTTAGAGCACTTGGTCCACGATACCCGAGAATCCTATGATCCCTCTTAATAGTACGGCATTTCCTAAACTCAAGATTTCAAAATATAAAATGATTTAAATGCCTTGATCCGGAAACACCATCATCTAGCTTATTTGGTACCTTTGGACCTGTTCACCAACTCCATATTTTACTCCCTGCATGTCATCTTCGTAAATCTCATTAGTCCCCTAATTCGGTGGTCATCAACGCCAAAACCCACTTAGAGCTTGATTGCACTTACAATCTCCCCTTTTTGGTGATTGATGACAACCAAATTAGAGCTTACATAAGATGTAAAGTCAAACTTAGATTACGAAGATCATGGATGTAGAGCCCTTTACCCAAATATGTAAGTGAGATTTGAATTCTCAATATTGACATGAAAAGTCAATTTTCACATATTTTAGGTGTAGTAAGGCCTCCCCTAAATGTGTGTGGGAGATTTGAATTCTCATTTTGACATGGAAGTCAAATCACACATTTAGAAGTGGTGGAAGACCTCCCCTACATCCATGATTTGTGGGGTGCTTAAATAGTGTCATACAAATATATCCGTGATGCATATGACAAGATAATGAACTAAAAGCACAGCAATTATGTCATGTGTCGATGTGATGTGCGCGGCACTGCCGCAAGGCAGTGGTGCGGCATCGCCGCGCCTAAAGCATAGACAAAGACAAATGTAAAACATCAAAACCACAAAGATATGTGACATGATTAACAAACTAAACCAGCAGCAAGATATATAGAACAGAGTTTAAGCAATCAAATGACTAAATCCGAGAAGTAACAAGTCATAGGTGGCATTATTACATAAAATAGAGTTTCTCTCAAACTCACACCTAACAAGCTACTCTCAAAAGATCTAAACTCTGAAGATCTGCCGCTACTCCATCCTCGAACCATCTCCGTATGTCGAAAAGTTTGACCCCCTCATTTCTTCTAATTTTTCTCCCCTTTGGCGTCAAGCACCAAAAAGATCATAGAAAAGAGAAGAAGAAGAGTGGAGTCACTCATCACTGTCATCCCCACTGCCAGAAGCAGTGTCCTCAACCTCCTCGGAGATAGCAGCACTGGCCTGAGCTGAACGGCGAGTGGAGCGACGAGCTGGAATCTGCTGAGAGATGGATCCAAGCATCTCTGACAAGTCCTGATCTGAGCTACTAGTGGCTGAGAGCTCTGGGAGATCGGTGTACTGAGGTGGTCTAGGGATAGACGGAGGAACTGGGAGTCCTTGCTTCTCCCTGACACTCTTGAAGGCCTGTCTCACCTCCCTGCGAAGCTCATAGGTCTGCTGAGATGCATAAGAGCAATGCCCAAAGATAGCCTTGATCCACTTCCTCATCTTGGATCCAGACTTCCTGTGCCTCCTGGGCCTAGAGCTAGAGGGCTCCTCCAAGTCCTCTCTGCCAGCTGAGGTGCCTCCTGCTGAGGGTCTTGCCCTGCCACTAGTCTTCCCACCATCCAAGCCATGGGTCTTCTCTATGTTGTAGACTGTGTGGAAGCAGTCCTTGGGATAGATGTTCCCAGAAACCCTCTCAATCAAGAACATGATGTAAGGAGCATATGGCAGGTTCCTCCTAGCATCATCCATAGCATTGGCTAGCTGTCTCCAAATGAACTTTCCAACATTGAAAGTTTTATCATTCCTGAAATGAGCAAGTAAGTTCCTAGCATAGCCATTGATGTCAGAAGCTGCTCCATCCTTTGGATCAATAGTGCACCTGCAGAGGTTGTTCATCACATAGAAGAAATCCTTCAACCCCTTCCTTCTCCCAAGGAGTGCAGGATCAGCCCAGCAGTTTCTGATGGCCTTGGCATCAATGGGGTCAATCTCATGTATGTCAGTGTACTCCCTGTGATCAGCCCCAAAGCCAAGTATCTGACAGAATGTGACAAAGTCCACTCTGTAGTGCCTCCTGTCTGTCATCCAGTGAATAGTGTCAGATGGCCTGTCCCAGTAGTAGGTGGCGTGAAACTGACTAAGGATCTCTTCATTCCAATCATGCCTGAATGACATGATGTCTGTCAGCTCAAACTTCTCACATGCTTCTATGGCCTCATCAAATGCATCCTCCTCCCTATCTCTCATCCTCTCAAAATCAATGTAGTGCATGGTAGTGATCTTGCTCTTGGTGGAGTGGAGAAGGACTGTCAAGTAGAAGTTGGAGTGAAAAGCTGCCCAAAACCTCTCATCAATGCCTTCCTGCTGCTCTTCTGCATAGACATTTATAGCTCTTGCATCTGCAACCTCCCTTTGCTTCTTCAGATAACTGGCTACAGGAATTGGTGGGTCATTGACAGGAGCAGTCATCTCAAACACACCCTCAACCTGCTGCATGTAGCTGTTATCAAATACTAGAGGGTGGTCTGGAGTGCCTTGTTCCCCTGCAGGTACAATAGTGTACCCATACTGCTGTAGCTGCTCCTCTGTGAGCTGAGCTGCACCACTGCCTCCTGCCATGTTCAGATTCTTTCTTCCTCTGCCCCTTCTGTCAATCACTTTGACCCTCTGCTTTTTCTTGCCATGGGGATCACTTCCAGGGTCCATCTATGTCAAAGATAGGATTATGGTAAGAAACTGCTCAGAATAGTATGCATTGTCCAAACATATGTAGGAGAAAGATTAGAAAAGTGAAAATTGATGACAAGAGCAAGCTGTCCAGGTGAAATCCACGGGTGCGCGGCATCGGGCCGGTATGAGAGGGCACGGCACTTCGCCAGCGCATGCACGGCACCGCGCTCCCCCTTGCTCAAATCATCAATCTCTACTTTTCAATACCTTTCTAACACATCTATCTGACTCAATATACATGCCTATCACAATTTCATAATCCAGATCTTAAAACAAGAGAAATTTCCCATGGATTCAACATAGTTATGAACTCTAGTAAAATATTTCTTTGGTATTTCAAATCAACCAATTTCCCATCTTAATTTGATAAGTGCTCGGAGAAGCTTATGCTTTTTTGAATCAGCAAGAAACCGTTAGGTTTCATGTTGGGGTCACCAACATCCTCATCCTCTAAATCACTTAAATAATTAAAACACGAAATTTATTGATTCCAAACCACCAAATCACTTTCCTAGTGTTCATACATCACTAGTCAACGCAAATCCAAGAGAAATTTCTACTCAATCCATAGATCGGGCAAAGAGTTCATGGTTAGGGTTAGGTTGTACCTCGTTGATTGAAGGGGAAAGGAGAGAAACCGCTCGGGGAGAAGGGAGCGGGGGCCGGCCGGAGACGAAGAAGATGGCCGGCAGCGGCGGAAGACGGCAGATCGCCGGGCGGGCGGCAGAGGCGGCGACGCGGCGGCGGCAAGGCGGGCGGCGGCGCTCTTCCTCACGCGCTCGGGAAAGAAGAAGTGGGCGCGTGGGGAGGAAGTCGGGCGGAGGAGAGGAGAGAAACCGGTTGGGCCAGGGGTAGAAAAGGAAAGAAGAAAGATTTGGCCCAAAACGGTTCGGACAGAGGCGGTCGCAACCCTAGGCGCGCATCAGAAGCGTCGCGGGCAATCAGAGCAAACTGGATGTTTAGTGCCATACCGTGAATCCTGGGAGTTTCAAACCGACTTAAATACCGGGGCCAGGGACGCGTGAGTAACCTTCGGTTAACCGTTTTGAACGGCGAGGACGAAAGTTCGCGGGTTGTTACGCTGGTGGGACCACCGGTAGAGTGGGCTGGGGACCGCGGCCAGGGGACCGGATGTTACATTGCCCCGCCGGGCGTTGAGATCGAGCGCGCCAAACCCCATGGAGCTACCGAAGGGGTGTTTCGACGACGGCGCCCCGAGCAACGACGAGAAGGAGCTCTGGCTGGGACATGAAATCCCTCGTCGGGCCGCCGCCGGAGTGGTTGAGGAAGTCGGAGCCGTCGTTGGGGAAGCCGGAGAAGTTGGGGAAGCCGGCGCCGTTGAATGCGCCGTTGAATCCCCCCGCCTTGGTTTCTGGGAGGGTACCCGTCCATCGCCGCCGACGGGACAACGACCGCAGATCCGGCCGCGGAGGACTACATCCGGCCGCGGGTGGTGTGGATCCGGGGTGAGGGGACGACGGTGGCGGCGGGCGAGGCAGGAGCGGCGCGCGGGCGAGGCAGGAGCGACGGTGGGGGGGAGGCAGGAGCGGCGTGCGAGTGAAGGGTGGCCGGCTAGGGTTAGGGATCGGGAGGGTGGGGTGGGGGGGTATATGCGTCGCTCATGGGCCACGACCAATGATTGCTGCTGGGCTGCACAATGTGTTAGAAAGGCTAAAATTTAGCAAATTGGCCCGTTTAGTTGTGCAGGCCAAAAAATAGCAAATTTGACCCAAAAACGTTAGAAAAATTGGCCATCTAAACAAGGCCTAAGTTGCAGCTTCAAGGGCATGCTTAAGCGCCATGATTTCTGCCATCAGCGCGTCATAGGTATGGCCCAGGTTGCCAACTCCTGCCACGACACCCTCGCCCTCGTGGTCTCGAATGACAAATCCCCAGGCACCCCGACCAGTCGTCATTTGGTAAGCGCCGTCGACGTTAAGCTTCAGAAATTCCATCGGTGGTGGAGACCAACACAGCTCCTGGTGAGGGACTTGCACGCTGGTCTTGTCCCCATACGAAGTATATCGCCTGTCATCTGCAGTACCGAGCGGGATGTTTCTTGGTAGGACGACATCAGTTCGCCGGCATTGATCTTATTTCTCACGTTCCACCACTGCCATAGCAGCACGACCACCATAGTGCAAGATCATGCCTTAGGTTCAAAACCTTCCCAACAAACTCCTGAGCCGAGTCTGCCTTCAACAATTGTTCCCTGCAGGCTTCTAACCCCAATTCTCTCCAGCAGTTCCGGACTTCTTTACACCATTTGCTGGAGCTTAACCCAAAATTCGAATATAAACACTACGAGAAGAAAATAGAACTACGAGTTATGATAACATATCCAATCAAAATAAATCATGAATAGCTCTTGACCTTATAAAAGTGAGCAAATCTAATATATCTGTTGTTATAAAAAATCATGTTTGATTTTAACAACACTCGAAAAGTTACAAGATTTTCAAGCTCCATAAGTCCTTTATTTTTTTAAACTTTCCGAGGGCGCTACCATATCATAGACGTCTCTTTGGTGTGTTTGGTTTGTGGATGGAGCTTGCATCGTACTCCTTTTTATCCTATAAAAAGAGAAAAACAGTAGGCAATTATATATTAAAATATATAAATATTTATGCTAAATATTTAGTATCATCGGAAAAATCTTTTTAAGTCTAGTTTTTTAACAAATTTATTTAGAAATATAAATATTGTATATATTTTATATAAATCGAGTCAACTTACGGCATGAACACCTAAAATGACTTTTTAAGGGAAATAGAGGGAGCATATCCTAGCTAAGTAGATACCGAGTGGAACTGTATTTTAGAAAAGAAGCGGATGCATCTCTCGTACTTGAGAGGCCGACAAGTGAGACCGTATGAGAGAGCCTATGGCGTGTTTGATTTCGTGGCTCGCAAGGCCTGGTCGACGAGCCGGGCCCCAGGCAGCCACGACACTGTTCCTTTGGGCCACGACCCTTGTTTGATGAATTTGTTCCTAGTGAGCCGTGTTTTATTGAGACGTGTTTGATTTGTTGTACGAAGGATAGGATGACCCCTGTACTTGAAATGTGGTGAAGTTACCCTCCTCTTTCCCTTTGCAAAAGCATTCCATCAAACGGTTGCTAGGCGGACACCGCAAAGAACGACGGTGGTGGCCATGGCTGCTCTCCACGCATTCATGGGTAGGTGGAGCATTGCGGCACCTCTCCTAGCCCATCCTCGCCGCGGTCAAGGCGTCTCTCGTCGGGCGCAAGTGAGCGCGGTGCTCTGAGACGGTGATGCCACGGACGGAGAACAAGGAGGGGAGGCCGGCGAGGACAGAGGGGTCGTAGCGGCAGAGGCGGTGCTAGGAGCGGAGGACTCGGCGGAGGGCGTGGTCGTTGTGGAGCTGCTCGTGGGCGCGGAACGGGGTGGACGCCGTGGTCGCCGTCCGTCGGGTTTCGGCTCACGTTCTCCCCTCGCAAGGCCGCGCCCTCACGGGCGGCGTCCCCTCCAGCTTCCACGCGCCGACGGCGAGATCCGGGGAGCGAGGAGGAGCGGCGCCGAGACGCGCCCGGGCCGCCGCACGAGGCCTACGACTGGGAGGTGGGGCATCCACGAGGTGCTCGGCCCCGCCCGACCCCGCCGAGCATGGGCGACGCGGCCGCCCCGGCCCGGGCCGCCGCGAGGGGGAGCTCACCCGGCCGTCGGAAGGAAGGAAGAAGGCAGCAGCGGGGGAAGAAGGGAGCGGTGAGAGAGGGGAGCAGCTTGGGAGGTGAGGGAAGCGGCACCCACGCCCGCGCGAGCTCCGGCCAAGCCCGGCTCTCCGAAAAAAGCTCCGGGTTTGCATAGGGAGAGCCATGAGAGAGAAGGTTTTGGGTTATCGGGTCCAAAGAAATCAAACACGGCAATTTGCATGTGGAGAGCGCGAGCCACAATCTCAAGCCCATATCAAACACGCCCTATGTCGGCGTTCCGAGAACCGGGGTGCCTCGGGTGCCGGCAATAAAGAATTTATGGGCCGTGTGCCCCCTCCTCCTATGGCGAAGCGCAAGATGGACACAGACACGGCGAAGTTTATCCCGGTTCAGACAACGGGGCCCTACGCCCGGCGGGTGGTGTCCCGCTCGTGTTACCAAGGCCAAAGGTGAGCTTGTAGTAGGGGTTACAAGCGGTGTGAGGGAGAGACGCTGGTCTCAAGCCCCACGATCGTGGTGGTAGTGGTGGTTATGCTTTTGTCCGTGCGGGGGATCCTCGCTAATGGGGCATTACCCCCTTTATAGAGGGAAGAGGGAAGTAATGTTTACATATGTGGATGCCTAGGTGGCTAATTCCCGAGGCTATGCTCGTTGCATGCGCACGGCCGAGGGCTGGCCGGCTTGGGCGTTGTTTGATGAAGACACGCCGCCCTAATCCGATGGCGACGTGCCGCTTTCCCGTGCGCCCCAAGGATCCGCGGAGGCGCCCTCACAGCCCGCATGGCGAGGGCCGGTCCCGTGAAAGCCGCCGCCGGGCGTGTCATAAGCCCGGGGTCCGCCCGTCGCGGGCGTCTTGGCCGCGCTTCGAAATGAACAGTGTTGTCCTGGTTTCCCCGCGGGCCGGGCGGCGTAATATTTCACCGGTTCACCTTGTGTCCCATCGGTCGGATTTGGGAAGTGATCTCGGCAGTCGATTTGACCGGCGTAATCGATGGCCCCGGCGCGCCTCGGCCGCGTGTAACCGCATTAAATGCAAATTGCTTCCCTTCCTTGAGACGGAACCTCCACGCCCGAGGGTCTATGACCGGGGTGAGTGGGTTGAGCCACCTCGCTCGAGGATGGAGAGCCGGGTCTCCCTCGGGCGAGGCGGAATTTTGCGCCCGAGGGTGGTGAGCTAGGCCACCCTCGCGGCAGATGGAGGTCTCTCATCCGAGGTCGGTGAGCTAAGCCACCCTCGGGCGAGACGGAGATTTGGGGTTGAATCCGAGCCTTAGGTTGGCCGATGATGACGTGGGGGCGCCATGGTTCGTCGCCTTGTAAAGGTCCCCGACCTTGTCCTCCGTGAGCGTAGCGAGCTCTTTTCGTCGCGGTGACTCCAGTGGGCCGCTCAGGCCGACCGTCTTCACGTAGGCGTCGTGGCTCTTTGGCCCGGTCCACCGTCTGCTGGGCCGCCCTTCTAAGCGGGATGATAGCAGACCGGGTTTTTTTCCGGCCCCGACGGGCCGACAATTTCTGCGTTATATGAGAATGTCGCGGGGCCCGATATTTAGGACCCCGACACCCTATATCCCCTGGATGGAGCATGGCTCCATTGGGAAGGCCAAATCCATTGTATCCACTTAGCCTACATGTGGCCAGTGGCGAGAGGACGGATAAAAATCAAGGTGTGGCGAAGTTGGTGATCTTCACGTAATTAAACTTTCTATTTGTAGTGTCGGCACCGATTTCGTAGAATATTTGTCCCCTTCAATTCCGATGTAGAGGGTTTTCTTTTTCTAAATTTCTCTAGATCAAATGATGAGTTCTTAATGCATATTCATGGCACCAGACTAACAAAACTGAACGGAAATGATCTAAGAATTTGACGAATTTGATTATCGGAAAAAAAAAACAAGGTATCGCGCCACCACCATGCTCCTCCGCCACTGCATGTGGCTATGCATTTGCATCTGCCGATGCAGCGGCAGCGCAGAAGAGTGGAGTACGCTACCAAACGCTCCTCTTTTCAGTTTTACGGATGCGCTCGTAGCCTCGTCCAGGCTGCAAGAAGCAAGGCATCTGCACACCGTGTCGGATCGATCGAGAAGACAAAATAGAGGGATGATGATTAAATAAATAAATAACAGGTAGAGAGAGTTAACGCCCCCCGACGCGCCGCGGCCTTCTTTCCGACACCCGCGCCTCCGTGACTCCGTCCCTCCCTCTCCCGTCTCCGCTCAGCAGAATAGGAGAGCAAAACCCGTCCGTTCCTGCCCCGAGCTTGTCGGCGGGCTCCAGCGCCGACGTGGCCGGCTGTGGTCCAGTCCCCGCATCTAGGGCGCGTGGGGGCCGGTGGTGGTGATACGGCCCGCGCCCTCGGTACCTCTCGATGTCTGCCCGCTTCTTCGCCGACGCCATTGTGCCGCGCCTTCGCCTCGCCGTCGCGACCCCCGCGTTCGTCGTCGTGCCTCCTCCAAGCTCGTCCTTGCCGGCGGGTCGCTCTCCCTCCACGCCGTCGCGGTCGGCTGGAGTCTCCTCCCGTTCGCGCACGTGACCAACGCGCTCGCCTCTGTTTGTGAGCTTTTCTGATCTGGTTGCAGAGTATCAGTCAGTTTAAATTAACACATTGATCTTAACTTCATTCTCCATCACAGTTCCTCTGTCACCTAACACTATGCACAACTAATTCCATAGCATGTCTGTTAACCTTGTGAGCTGAATCGTATAGTGTCAAAGTATCTTTAGCTCACAGTTAGTACAGGCCTGATCCAGTGAGTCTTTAGTGTTACATTCTTTCACAATAGCTTGGTACATAGCTATGAAGATTATTTTCGTATTGCTTCTTACATCATCTACATGAGATTTACTAATTCTTAGCAACTGAGTACGTTAATATGAACTTTAGATTGTTCTGCTTTTATTTCTACCTATTTCTTATCAGCTCTTGCTTGCTGCATGTTGTCCACTGATAGATCTATGTACATGGTAGTAAAGCAAGAACACACAGTAGGGTTTCAATTATGGTTGTTGATTGCAGTAACCTATCATTATGTTACTGAGAGCATTCTTACAATATCCTAGGATCGGGCTTGGTTCCATCATCTGTAACAACTTAAGGCCCTGTTTTCTTCAAAACAAATTAGTTTTATTCAAACCAAAATAAAAGTAAGGCTCTGTCGTTGAACCCCTCAATAACCAACAGTTTTTTTAACGTAACGGCAGGAGCTCTGCCCTTCAATTAAGATAGAGAAAAGAGAGTTTTCTGTACAAGGGGAAATAACCTTCCCGGGCAAACAAAACATCGTCAAGGCCCCATTCTTAACAAGTAGGCCTTATCCCCTCTCTAAGCTAGCTCTCTTTCTTTGCACAATATCCTCCCTTACTCTGGAGGCCACCTGCAGTGTCATCCTTGCCCCCTCTGTTCATGTTTTCAGTTCTATTTCCATGACTCCAGCTGCTATGCAGTTATTATGTTTGTTAATTTAGCCTTGATAATCAACCTTTACATTTTACTTTATTGTCATGGGCCGGCTACTGCTTATCTGGTGGCTTCTAATTTAGGTAGTTTTCGTTTATGCCTATTTCAGATTATATTCATGATGCTCTGAAAAATGTTGGAAATTTATTGATAGGCCACCCTTACACAGGCTGCTCTGCCTATATGATTTTGTTTTATGGGCTCCTGATTACTGACTCTAGCCTTGAAGGTAAAAGAACACTCACAGACCATACTTTTCACTGCTCTTTTACCTGAGATTTCATCTATAGTAACAGTTATAAAACCATATTATTGTACCATGTTATTAAGTTTAATATTACTTGCAAACGAGTGCTAACAAATGCACATTAATATATTGAAGTGCCAGGAAGGAGAACATTTTTTCCGACATTGTGGGTTGTTCCATATATTTCAGGTGTGACTTCCTGTTAAGGAAATGGTCTACATTGTTAGGGTACCTAACTGTTCTATGTATGTCATTTGTTTTCATTTCATTATGTCTATTGTCTAAAGTCCCTTATGACTGTATACATTATCCAGGGTTAATTCCATTACAAGCCTAATAGCAAATTGAATTAGCATGTCCCTGTGGTCTTAGAGATCTAATATCTATATTCAACTATGTTCTCTACATTTTTAACTAAAAATATGGTCTCATCATGACTAGAAGTCTAGAACTTAATATATCTTTTACAGAGCACCTGCTGATGCAAGGAATGTACAACCAGCATGGATAGGATTGTCTCTATATCAGGATACATGTTCAGTTCTTTGTATGTGCTAGATTATGATATATGTCTGTTACTATATGGTCTCTCTTATATCATCATATTTTTACGATCATTCAAAGTTGACATTTTTGTCAAAAAAAAAAAAGTTGACATGAATGCATGGCAAAATCATCATGATCATGGTGCAGGAGCAATCTGTGTTATTGCAATGGTATTCATGGCAAAGGTCAACACAATAATACACAACCTATAAACCCATGCAAAATTTGATCATGAACAATGCATTACCCAGGTTCAGGCCGCTTGCTTAAAATGCTTGCCAGCTAGTGAGTAGTGACCCCTCTGGCACTAACTAAACGAAAATGCTTCAAATGCCCTAAGTATACACAGAACTAAAAGGAAATGCTGACGTGCCCTAAGTACGTGAAACTAAAAAGAAATGATTATGCAGACGCAGCGCAGCGCGCCTGACGTCCTAGTTCTATCTGTCTAAAATTATAAATAGGGGGATAACTGGAGCATGCTGACATCAGGACCTGCTGACATCAGGACCCTGGCTAACATCATATGAACAAATGCCTTATTTCAGGAATAGGACCGCTACTGAGGCACCAGTAGATACTGAAATGCTATATACTGTGTGTAATATACAAAGTGTATTTATCTAGATAACTGTTTAGATCACTGGTTAAGTGTTTGACTGTTTGCTAATACGAACCTTGGCCATTCATTCTCTCATCATTTCATCACATACACCAGTGTAAATTTACACATACCCAATCAAGTACAAACTGTGATATCTTAAAATTTATATCTTGGGGAACTATAATACATCATTCACTACACAAACTCAATCATCAAGCATGTGGGACAAAAAATCAACCAAACACTGAATAATAAAACAACTCATACATGGAGCCATACATCAGTTTGTAGCAGTGGTACAACACATGCAACTGGTAAAAGAGAGGATCTTGCCTTCTGCTTTTCTTTGCTTCTTGGTGAACTGACCATGGTATTACTCTTCGAGTTTGATTCTGGTTCCTTCAATTGAGACCACATACCAGCTTCTCCTTTCGTCAGCAAGCTCTGAAATGGTTTCTTAAATCTTGCAGAATGATTTGGTATTCTGAAGTCTCCTCCTGATGGTTCCCTGGGGCTTAACAGTGGGCTCCTCTCGGATTCTTTCTCAGCTTCAGTTTTAAATTGGATTACAGCAATGTCAGATGTGGGGATTTCCACGTGGCTATGCTGCTCAATAGAATTGGGAAAACCTATATCTTGCACTCCCTGAAGTAATGGAGTCACTTCACTGGCTTCTCTCCCTAGAGTTGATGTCTGAAGAGGATGTTGTTCCTCAGTAGCCGTATCAACACTTGCTGTGACTTTCACCTGATTGCATTGAGCAGTAAAGGCTGCAGCTGCAGTGCTTTCTGTGACTTCCTTCTGATAGTGGTTGGTTTCAAAGGTAAAATCTGAAGATCTAGTGTTTGTATCTACTTTCTCATGGTTGATACCATCAGTAGAGATTATGACTACATTCGAGCTATCTCCCACCAACTGCATACACTTTCTAGGAATCTCACCATTCTCAAGTTTCAGAACCTCATATTTTTCAAGGAGTATCTGCCGAGACTGGTCACCTTGTGGGTTTGTAATAGTTTCTTGTTTATCTCTGGTTCTATATACCTCCCTGTCAACATCTTCTATTGATTGAAGAGGAGTTGATGGTGTGGCCTTTGGTAAATTGGATAAGTCTCCTCCCTCCTTTGCCAATACGTGGGCATCATAATGGAGACCTAGACCTTCTACATTATTTACCTTATCTTCTTCTAAAATTTCCTTTACAGTCTCTTTATCAAGCTCTACTACTCCGGTTACTTTATTGACTTTTCTTTGTATCTCTTCATTCACATTATGATGATGATCTGACATAGATGATTGTAAACCTGTAAATTCCTTTCCATTGACCTCTGTAATACTGACTAAGTTACCATAATATTCTTCAGGTTCCTTCTCTGCTGCAAAGTTATCTTCTAGATTCCAAGCCGTGGTATTTTTTCTCAACAATTCCTTCTTCCTTGTATATTGATTCTGTGCCATTATGCTCCATTGGTGTAGTAACAGAACCTGAACTCTGTCTTGAACCAACTACCCTTTCATTTTGTTCATTTCCCAGTTCTGGATCATTTATTTCAATCGGATTTTTTAAATATGGTTGACACTTTTCAACAACTTCATCATTATATAGATTACCATATAATGTATTTATTGTACTATCTTCATCCTGATTACCCAATCCATGGATATTATTATCATCCTCAAGTGCCTCATCACTTTCAATCATAAGCTTTACTGTTGCAGTTTTGCTTATTGCTCTGTTTTCTTCCTTGTCATGTGGTATTTGTATTTGCATGTTGTCATTCT
Source organism: Hyparrhenia diplandra (assembly GCA_015847255.1). Taxonomy (NCBI): domain Eukaryota; kingdom Viridiplantae; phylum Streptophyta; class Magnoliopsida; order Poales; family Poaceae; genus Hyparrhenia; species Hyparrhenia diplandra. The sequence goes on from JADLZK010002502.1 coordinate 243,751, forward strand.
TGGATGTCTCTATGTTTGTGCCATCTAATAGTTGCACATCTGGTCCCTCTCTCTTTGCCCAGGCTTATCTTCTATAACAACTTCCTTGATCTCAGAGTCATCAGCATCAAGATAAGTGCTGACAATTGATTCAGTTGATGATGTAGTTTCTCCTTGCATTGCCACCAATTTATCCTCTACTGTTGGCACCTCAATGTATCCTTGTTCTAAGTTCTCAGTTGTATCTTCACCAGCTAGACTACCACCCACGGGGGAATTGTCATGACTACTAGTTTCTTCCTGTTCTTCTAGTGAATCTTCTAATTTTTCTTGTAACGTTGATTTGTAGTTGTCTTGGATGGTTTCTTCATTTGTATCTGTAGTCCCATGCATAAGTGGTATAATTTTTTCATTAGAGATTGAACTATCCTTGTAGCTTGTCACATCTTCAGTGGTATTGACAAGAGCAATTATTTCGGAAGAAAGTGTGTCTGTTTCAGTTGTTTCTTTCCTCAATGGTTCATCATCACCTGTACCAAATTGCTTGTTTTTGTTAAGAGAATACAGAGCTGAAGGGGAACTAAAAGCAGTATAGTGCTTAGATTGTAAAGTTTATTCGTTAAAAATAGTTGTTTGTTGAAGATGCATATTAAGGTGGATAGTACCTATATTTGTATTATTTTGGAGTCACTATATTTGTCTTGCTATTTTTTTCTCTTTTTTTTTTTTTAGGGGGCTGTTCTTTATTTTTATCACTGACCTTATGAATCTCTACGTCTAGCGTGTTTTCATTCTTTTAAAGGGTCTACTTTTCATTTTTACCACTGACATTATGAATTTCCATGCTTCTTCACTAATTAGGGAATGGGGATAACTTTTCGAAACTTGAGAAAATGATATGGCAGGGTACCAAGTTAACTAGAAACTGAGTCGTAGAACTGAACTAACCTTTTTTTTGTAAGTTACTACTCTGATCACCTCGTGTTGATGTGTTGTACTGAATTGAGCTCTTGTTTTTTTCTCATCTAAGCCTTCGATCTTATCTGATGAAATATTTTGATATGAGGCCACCTGCTTATCTTCAGCATTGGTAATGATGGGTTCCATTGAGGATTTTGACCAGCTGACATCTCCAGTGCCATCCTTCTCATTGTCTAGCATAAACAGGCACATTAGTGGTGAATGGTGATTCATTATAATGATTTTTGTGTAAATTAGTATCAATACCCATACTTGTCTCACTGTTTGTGCGGTTGGGCCCAGATGAGCTATTTGAAGGCTCAACAGTTTTATCAGCTTCATTAATGGTCTCTTCTGATACTAGAATTTCCAAAAGATAACTAGTGAAACACTGAAACCTCATTGTTAGGCAGCAGATTGTATTCAGCGAAATTCATACCTTGTTGTCCAGTGACGTTGTTATTTCCCATGATCTCAGTACCCACCACACTTCGCAGCTCAAGTTCTGAAACACTATGAGCAATCACAACAACATATTAGTTAGCTCAAGCCCTATCAGATATGTATGGAAGACAAGGGGATGTGTAAGTGAACACCACAGACCATGATGGATTGATGGTAGAAGCTTCAGTATCAATTAGAAAGAATGACACCAAGACATATTGTTGCTTGTGAGTCTCATAGTATTTATAGTGCAGGGTGCTCATTATAAGAAACACGAGCATTGTTGGTCTTCATTATTTCCACTTAATAATTTTTGAAAAGTTAAGTAAAGCCAGTGATCTGATTGTATGATGACTGCATCATTCATCAGCATGACTGGTTTTGTTTAGAATAGGGTCTACTGAAATTTAGTAGGAAAGCTGAACACTTTTTGTACAAAAATCACAGAGGCTCTGCTATATATAAGAAAGAATTAGTCACAAAAGCTTGGTCATCTTGGGAGCATGATTTAGCACAATGGCTCTACACTTTACTTAACTAGGAATATGTTTATTTGCTTGCTTCCCTGTCCCCTATATGCATCGTTTTTTTACATTTCTTTTTAACTTTTTTTTTTTTGTCACTAACAGATATACATGTTCATTGAAGATGAAGTTACTGAAGTACCAGTATATACGAGACATGGGGCTTGGACACGTTTACATATAGGACTTACAACGTATGGTTTTCTTCATGCTAATTATGTGATGAGCTGCTACAAAACTTTGACAGGATGTAACGAGCACATTTCTTTGAACCAATCAAGCTTTCGGCGCATGTTTTGGTTTTATTATGCCTGTGGACACATTTGATTCTTCCAATGTCACGCTCCCTGTCTCAGGGATTTTTTTGGAAGCATTATCATGGCTTGTTTCGTTGTTTGGCTCCAAAGCTGGATCCAGTTGAGTTGGAGGGAGACATGTTGTTATGTTTTTGGTGTAATCATGATCTACAACTCCTTTTTTTTGCTGCTAGCCTGCTTCAAAGACTTTTGAACCGGCCCCTCTGGTGGTGTTCCCCGGAAGTTGTTTTCCACCTCATGCTTTTTCCTAAGAAAGTGTGTCGATTATTATCTTTGTCACCAGCTCAGTCTAGCGTAGTACGTACTCCCTCCGTCCCCTTATTAGATGTCGTTTTTGGGGTGCGTCTTGGGCCAAACTTTCTCAACTTTGGTAGGTTTGTAGAAAATACGTGCAACATTTATATCTCCGGATAAATTTATTAAAAACTAGACTTAAAGATCTTTTTTTCAATGATACTAATTACTTAGCATAAATATTTATATATTTTAATATATAATTGTCGGCAGTTTGAAAACGTTGACTTCTCGGGAGGCGAGAATGACGTCTATTTAGGGACAGAGGGAGTACTACGTAGCTGTTCACAGTTGAGCTCATTTATTTGTCTGGCTTTTTCTCTTTATTTAAAAACCAGGATTGGTTGAAAATTTAACCTTCCGTGATGGAACGTAATAACGTGGTGAATAATATGCAATTAGGCCACACGGAATACTACAATGGCACATGTACTCTGGTTCTGACATTTCATTTTTATAATACACTTTAGTATGAAAATTAGAAAAATATACCTAGTGTTGGCCAAAAATAATAACATGGCCAGTCTCCCGAGTCCCGACTTTGTCTTTCGAAAATCATTATTGCTATATTGTACCATAGAGTGACTCGTTTTAGTATATACGAATACACTCTTGAATATTAGATAGATTAATTAATATTTTATTTTACATAATTATTTGTTAGCATGTGATAAAGTGACTATGTTTAATTTCGATATATTTCAAATGGATACAGTTTACATGGCACATAGGATCACAAAGTCATATATACATTAACTGATGTAGCTTGTCTTGCAAAAAGTGAAATGAAACCTCCCACAAGAGCTAGTTTTATTTTTCAATCTAAGTCTGCAAAGTTGATGTGACAGTCTTGGAAACCGTAAAATGAAAATATCACTGATGGGATTAGCCTTATAATGTTATTTTGCGTAAAGTCGTACTCATATACAAGTCCATCTAGCGAACAATATTTAGAGAAGTCGTTCTTCCACAGAACAACATTTACACTTCCCTCCATTACCCGGTGCTCCTTTGCATCTTTTTTCTTGTCAATCCAAACAAAGTACAGAGGTGCCTTAAAAATCATATAATTTTCAAGTAGATGCTTTAATTAAGCACAACCCGCTTTGCTTAGGTCTAGTATTATGACTTTTGTAGTCTTAAATTACAATTCATTCTAGAATGCTATATATTTATTATTTGGTTAAGTTGTTCGGTTATAAAATACTCCCTCTGTTCCAAACTATAGTTTATTTTGGCTTTTCTAGATACATTGTTTTTTTGCTATACACCTAGTTATACATTGTGTCTAGATACATAGTAAAAAGAAATACATCTAGAAAATCCAAAACGACTTCAATTTGGAAATGTAAGAAGTAGCTTCTAAAATCCGGAAAAAAAACATTTAGATTTATGATTCGAAAATGGTATTTTTAATGTAATTCCCCATCATACTTGCTTTGTTAAGGAAATTTTTCATCCAATTTCGTATCAAACAAATTTTGAGCAATGTATGCTTTGTTAAGGAACTTCGGATTTCACTTTTGAGCATGTATGCTTGAAAATTACATGACAAAGTTTCTAAATTCTCAAAAGGAAAACTTTCTAAGAGCAACCACAATGTTGTCCATAGAGCAATCCATAGGATTAAAATATGTTGTATCGCCTATCTAAAACATTGTGGAAGTTAGTCCATAGTTATGGGTACCCATAGTGCTATGGGCAGCCCATAGTGAATAAAAAAATATTAAATCCTCTCTCCTTCCCTCTCTCTCAACTCTGTCTTCCTCTCCACCGTGGGACCCGTGGACCCGCTTTTGTAGACTCTGGTTGTCCATATACATTGTGATTGGTACCCATAGCTTCAGCCACCACTTTGTAGGACCCATCCTTATGGATTTTGCTTTAGCCATATACATTGTGGTTGCTCTGGATTAGATTATTTTTCTAGTTTTTAAACGCATTTCAAGCCAAAGAATATAATAAAAACTCAAAAATAACATTCTAGGAAAAAATTTAGTTCCAAACTATAAATGTTATGATGTTAGATCCAAGCTAAGGAAAATGAGTCTTGCTTGATTTTTGAGAGAATTGTCTATTTGGCATTTAAAAAAAAGGCCTTCCTTCTAAGGCCGATTTTTTTAGTGCCAAATAGATAATTACTTCTTATTTTTTAGCATCTACTTTAAAAATTACATGATTTATGTAGGTAACTAGCTAGATCCTTTTGTTTTGGTGTGAAGCTCAAGAAGCAATTGGTGGACCCATCAAGTAGCTTCAACGGCTCCATTAGTGATGGTACGATACTCAGTTTAAACGCTAGAGCAAGACACGGCGTGGGTTTCCATTTTGCCATTTGGAGACTCAGAGATTAAATTGTCCCAAATAAAAACAACATAGCTAGATGTAGACTTGTGTATTTATGATAACTAGCCCAACCAACATTAGAGTGGATCATGGTTCTGTTCATGCACGAACAGTTGATAAACATAGTGCATAAAACACATTGCAAGGGGAGTCTTAGTTGGGAGTGAGGTGCATAGGACACACTGATGAGGTCTTGGAATTGGGCACCCACACACCTAAGAGGGTCCCGTTAGAGTGAGCGGCAACAATGGGTTAAATAGGGTCGGCCTAGGAGCCATGTCCTAAGCGTGAGGAGATGTGAAAACTGAAAACTTGAGCCCCAGTTAAACACCCAAAAAAAAACCCTCCTTGATGAAATCTACGTAAAACCCAAACTAGGCAAGATCCCATCAAACATGCAATGATTGTGGCGATTCCAGATTGTCCATGCTGCTAGGATGATAATGTAGTTGAGACTTTTCCCATGCTCCAAGGGTGATAGTGGAGTTGTGACCTTTCTGGACAACCATCTACTATTCATTTGTTTTGGCCACCAATCATCAAAGGAAAGATCTTCCAATTGAGGGGTCAAATCTTGCAAGCAATACTTTCTATGATGGCCCAACACTTATTATGAGCGACCAGTACCAACTTGATTTCACTTGTATTTATGGGCTCGCGCGCCAAACCGAGGATATAACATACTAGCTATTAAACCGACTCCACAGGAGCGCATCGAATGTTTACTTCACATTGGCAGTGGATCGAAGGGTTGACAGCCAGGAGGGTAAATCGACCTTGCCGTACCACTTGTGCTCAATCGCCTTGGGCAGACAATTACCAACCCCCAGGGTGACAGGGTGCAATGCAAGCCATGGAGGAGAGCTGCCGAACCCAAGGGTGACAGGACAGTCAACTGTGTATTGATGTTTGTGCAAACAAGCCGAATAAGTATGAAGTTGCTTTTCGGTGCATGCCTACATGCCGGCAGATCGTGCGGCGCACTACCGAGTACCGACGCGTGGTAGACCAGGACCACCAACATCTCTGAAGCCCCATTCATTTGAGTCATTGGTTCAGACGACATCTAACTATCTAAGGTTCCTAGGGTTTTCCTTTTTTTCCTGTTCATTTTTGGCCCAACCAGCTTCGTGAATTACTAGACTAGATCCATTTGACTACTTTACGAATATTTTTCTTTGTTTTAAAACTCTATACATCATAATCTAACATTGTTTTGTACTAAGAGAAGCACATTGTACCATGGTTGGTAAGTTCAAGCGAATAAGGCTGAGTATCATTAGATTCTTTAGTAATTATATTTAGTATACCCATTTGATGTCATAAATATTCATTTCATGTCACTAATATTTGTAGTAATTTTCTATAATTTTGGTCAAATTTAAAAATTGACTATGTTTACACATTAAATCTTTTTTTGGCTCATGTATGGAGAAACAAAATAACTAATTATAAAGTTTGGATGTACTTTCATGAGATGAATATTTTTGAGTCTACTTAGGCCATAAGTAGGACAATATTTACCACTCTAACAAATGAAAAATGCTACAAATTTCAGGTAAATTAACACCGCCGTTATAACCCTTTTAAAAAGTTGGAACGACTTAAGTTAGAACTAATTGACGCATAGTCCGTCGCTCCACATTTCGCGCTAGAGCCAGAACCTGTAGTTGTGGGGACTGTTTGTGTAAGTTTGTTCCTTTAAAGCTGTCCACTTAAACTACATTGTTCAAGAGCACTAATTTTGTAGTGGGAATGAGTACGTTTTTCCATTCAAGATCGTAGGTTGGACCACGGATGGAATGCACGCGCGCACATGAACCACGGCACGCGCGCGTGCTTGCATGTGATGTGTCGTGTACGTGTGCGCCCCTCCGCGATGGCTTGGCGTACGCATTATAGGTCGTGTGTGGATCTGGCAAGAGTACGCATGCCCATCGTACCGGACGGTGTGCCGCCGAGGCGCTAGTTGCGGACCGCACCTTACGGTTACTGCCGAGGCTGGTTCGTTTCTGATGGGCTGATTCTAAACGACGTTGATTTGTTGTGAGAGAAAACATTGTTAAATAGCTGACCGATGAGAGCTAGTACATACAAGCGAATAGGTGACTGAGAGCCGTTGGATCATCATCCCGTGGATAAAATGCCCTCTCCAAGCTTGCGACACTCCCCTCACTCCCCTCACCTCCGACCGCTGCTGCTGCCACGCTAACCTGTTGTTGTCAAGGCATCCTCGCATTACCTCCCCGGTCTGGTATTCCTTCCTAACTCAATTGTTGTCCTCCTTCACCTGTAGCCGGCAGTTGCCCACTTCCTTGCTGCTCTGCTCCCACGTCCACCTCCTCCGCCAACCTTCTCCCCCAAATCCCTTTCTATAGGTATGGATCATAACACCTGAACCCATTGTTTCATGGAGCCGGCCTTCTCCCCCAAAGCCCTTTCTATAGCTAGGAATAAAGGGTGAACTGACGGTGGTTGCGACCGTGGGACGGCGAGGCAAGGCGGCGTTGATGCTGTTAGACAGGGAATTGAGATGAAGGCCTCAAACAAGAAAAGGGTGAGGGTACCACAGTGATTCTCGGACGAAACCAGGTTACTAGTGGATAGGTAGATCCAGCGACGAGGAGCCATAATAGACAAAGCAGGCATGTGGGGCTTTGTTTAGCTATTCCTATAGGGTGTGATTGGTTGCTTGGCTTGTTGGTGCCTGGCCAGCGTAATCTAAAACCTGGTTCACTCAAGCCTAGTGTATGCAATGCAAGAGGTTGGTGTTTGGTTTCACAAGTACTAGCTAAGCATGTATTGCCTAGATCTTGTTTGGTTGCTTAGCTAAATTGAAGGCAATCACCTTGTACTTGAACATGTGTGGGTAAGTTTTTGCATCACCGTTACCTCTCAGCACCTATGAAGTTCTTTCTTGTCTTGGACATTCTATAGAGCAGTTAGTCTGCGCCACCACCGGAGAGCAAGAAGAAGAGCAGCAACCGCACCACCATCGCAGCTACGGACTGTCTAGGAGGAGCAGCGACGCGAGCTCGTTACGACATTGCGACTTCGTAGAGGGAGACATCGAGGCCGGAGGTGGCGCGCGTAGAGTGTGGTAGGGACGCGAACCTTGGCCGACGACGGGGAAGGCGGAGCTCATGTGGATGAAACTGGATGAAACGACACTTGCATAGATGAGTCTAACCTTTGTCTATGGACCCGCGTCGCTAGCACAAGCCAAGCTTGATGGGAACGGTGGGATGGAGCGTTCCCAGCAGGCGAGGCCAACCCCCTCTTTTACATTAGTTGGACTAGGCTTAGGGCCTTAGCTGGCAACCACACACAAGAAAATCTGTATTTGGAAAGTCTGGCTAGGCTCTTAGTCATGCAACCAAGCACACTCATATGCTCCTCAGTCGGCATGTATTAAGCTAAATTGAAATAAAATTTAAAAATAACTTATACCATGATCCACTCAACACTTAAGGATTAAGGCGTTGATACTAGCGTGTGTATATGCAAGTAAGCACCTAGCTTTAACTATGGAATATATGAATGGAAAGCTAACTGCATTCTGATCCGGAATCTGTACATGTGTCGACCCCATGTTTCTTTGCATGAATGTCATCACTGCTATTTTTGGAAAGCTTTACTTATAAGAGTATATTTGATATATCCATCAAGCTATAGCAATTGGCCCTTGCCGCGCAGGCGCAGTAGATAAGATTATCGTTGCAGCTCGATCGCGGAGCTCTATGCGACTATGCGTACTATATCCATCTAAATAAAGCACTGATCACCACTGGGCCATATTTTAACCACTGCGCAGCTCTTTCTCGTTCCGAGAATAAACTGATGCTGTGCAGCGCAGCTATTATTTAGTCTGGCGCGGATCGATGTCGATGCCGCACACGATGCTTGCATGAATGATCCATCCATCTATCCACCGGCCGCATTTTTCAGTGTTCGCTCTGACGAGGCACGGCTTCACCGTTTAGAGTCGTTTCATATGCTATTCGGAATAAAATAAAATGGCTTCTCCTTAACTTGCTCTCGCAGATATTTAGGGCATGGTAGAGCTCCGGCTCGAAAAAACACAACTCGAAGTTGTAGATCCGCAAGCAGCTCCACCGTGGAGCAGCTCCACCGTGGAGGCGAGATTTCGAAAAGCGTTTGGTACGAGCTCCGCATTCCTCCAATCTCCATAACATGTAGGGCCCACACGCCAGGAGAATAGAAAAAAATAAAAAACTTTCTTCTTCCTCCTTCGCGTCTGCGAACACATGGTTGATTTAGGTCGCATGTGTTTAGTTTTGTGATGTAGTGATTGTCAACAAATCAACATTCTCCTTCTATTTTCTTTTATCTTTTTCGCCGGCTATGTTTCACCGGCATACGTGGAGTGTGTCGAAGACGTATCTCTTGGTTTGTGTTGTGCGGTGTGGAGCTCGGAGATGGTAGCCGACGGCGAGGTGAAGGGGCCAAGGAGGACGTGGCCGGGCCGACGGACCGCGGAGGTGAAGGACGGACGTGAGGCTTGGACCGAGGGACCGGATCGCCGGGCGGCTAGCCATGGTGGCCGACATCCGGGACATCGACGGATGCAAGAGGACGTGGGCGGGGACCGTGTCGATCGGGTCAAGACGGCGAAGGCGCGTGCGAGCGGGGAGCTCGGATGACTTGGCGACTTCGGGCGATCAAGACAAGCGATGACACGTGTCGAGGAGGTTTGGTGGTTTGCCCTCAAAACCATCGGCGCTGGTTTGGTGGTTTGGGCCTCAAAACCATCGGCGGCGGGTTTCGCGGGTTTGGGCCTCAAAACCCGGGCGGGACGTTCCGGTGGACGGAAGGGACGCACGCGTGGCGGCATCGGGAGGTTGCGTGGATGCAAGGCTACCGATGAGGAGGCGCGGTGGCCGTCGGATCGAAAAATATCCGTAGTCGACCAAAATAACCCTAGGGTTAGTGGTTTGGCTCATATGTATCGGAGGGCAAAATAGGGATGAGAAATAAGGACCATATATAGAGGATGGCAGCCATCCTCCCCTCTTTTTGCCTCTTCCATTTTCGTTTTTATTTTTCCCCAAATTTTAGGGTTCTTGTTTAGAGGTCCAAAAAACAAATTTGTGGAGATTTTGTGGTGATTTTCGTTTGGGAAGGGGAGCTCCAAATCTCCCCTGTCGCCTCCGGACGTTTTGGATCAAATCTCTTCTTCTTTCCTGTGAATTTCGTTTGAATCTTTGGAGCTCGTGTGTTTTTGTTTCTCTGTTTGTGTTCCTGTTTCAGCAGCTCCAAGTAGTTTCAGGCGCCCCTGCTTCCCTGCCCAGCTGCGTGCGCTCCAGGCCACACACGCGCAGCAGCGGTCCAGGCAGAGGCCGGGAACCTCACGCGAGCACAGAGACGAGCGAGTCCAGGACCGGTGCCTGTGGTCTAGTAGCAGCAGCTAGCTGGCTGCGCTCGGCGCCCTCGGCAACAGCAGGCAGCGGCCGACCGATTCAAGCCAGCTGCGCACAATCTCCAAGCAACGAACAGCAGCTCGCTGGTCAGCAGCACCCTCGCGCGAGCAGCTTGCCGGCAGGAGCCCAGCTCGGTCAACTCCATCAGATCCACTGCAGCGGCCAAGGGCAGCCGGCCCCTCCTTGAAGCTCGAGCTGCTCCCCTGCTCGGCAACTGTGCAGGCCAAGCAGCCAAGGCACGGTGATCACCAAGCTTGGTCTCCACGGCAACAAAGAAAAAGGTCGATTTTTTTTCTCTGGCTGTGAATTGGTCTTCGAACCAATCTTTCTCTTCTTGTGCAGGGTAGATAGATTGAGCTTTGCTTGTGCAAATTCCCAGCTTTAATTCAACCCAATTTCGTTCTTTTTCTTTGCGCCCGCAAGGTGTTCGATGAAATGTCTAAGTAGCTGTTTCTTCCTGGTTTTTCTTCGTTCTTTTGCTAGATTTGTTCTAAGCACTAGTTTAGTTTCTTTTGTGTTCCTACAGCTTGTTTTAGTTGTAGATTTTTAGTAGCGTAATTTTTCTTGTCATAGTGTTTATTTTATTTCTTGTTAAATAGAAAATCCCAAAAATATCCAAAGCTTAGTTTAGCCTTTTTTATTTTTGCAATGAGTTTGAATCAAGTCGAGGAATTTGTCTAGTTACTCGTCACAAGTTGGCGTTGGTAATCTAGTTAGGGAACCCGCTTCTTTTCCATAGAAGTTGGAAATCTCGTCTTTTTGTCTCTCCGTTGAGGTTGGGGTTGAGCCGATGACCCGAATTTGAAAAGAAAAAATAGAGGCTCCCATTCACCCCCTCTCGGTCGCCGTTCGGTCCTTCAATTGGTATCGGAGCCGGTTAAGGATCATATCCACCTTAATCGGTCCGTGATCCGTTGTAAGGCGACATGGAGAGGTTTGGTCACTTTGGTGGCAAGCCTCCGGAGTTCGATGGCACCAACTATCCCTATTGGAAGATTAAGATGCAAGCACATCTTATGGGGATGGATTGGAGAGTGTGGGAGATTGTCGAGGATGAGAATTACCAAGTGCTAGCCGCTCGAGTGGGTGAGGAACAAATAGCCCAACACAATGCCAACAACCGAGCAAGGAGTGTGTTGTTCTCTAGCCTCAAAGACACAGAGTTCGAGAGAGTTGCCACTTGTGAGACCGCTCGTGAGGTGTGGAAGACACTTGAGAGCTACCACGAGGGAACCCCACAAGTCAAGGCCCGCCTATACGAGACCTACAAGAGAGAGTACAACAACCTAATCCAACTTGATGGCGAGTCCATCGATTCTCTCTTTGCTAGGTTTCGGACGATGCAACAAGCTTCGGGCAAACAAGCCGCCGAGAGGCTTGACGAGCACGAGAAGGCGCGGCTCTTGTGCGCTCGGATCGGAAGGTGTGGGATGTGAAGGTGTCCGCGATCATGGAGTCTCGCCAACTACGATACCCTCACACCCGACGAGCTCTACAAAGAAGCTCAAGTCCTCCGAGATCGAGGCTCGGATCCGGCGAAGCCGAAGAATCCATCCGCGCCAAATGTTGCTCGCCGTCTCGGGTAAGGGTAGTTCGAGAGTTCTTACGCTAACCCTTCACGGATGTCGTTTGCCTTGTCTTCCTTGGTGTCTCGTGACGAGGAGGAGCAGATGGAGAGCCTTGGGGATGATGAGCTTGCACTAGTCATCACCGATTCTCGCTGGTTCCACAACAACCGCTTGAACCGTCGTCGTGGCGGTCCATCCAAGGGCGGATGCTTCGAGTGCGGCGATCTGGACCACTTCGCCGCCGCGTGCCCCAAGAAGAACAAGGACAAGTACTCGGCCGAGAAGTACTACTCCAACAAGTACGACTCGACAAGCGCAAGGACAGCGCGCGAGCACACCTCCGCAAGTACAAATCCAAGAAGGGATTCGACAAGGAGGCGATCAAGAAGAAGTACCTCAAGCGTGCCAAGGAGCACAAGCACGCCTTCCTTGCCTCCCTCGGCGACCTCGACAACGACTCTTCGGACGGGCAATCTTCCTCAAGCGATGAGGAGTCCGAGCGCAAGGTTGAGGACAAAATTTGAATGGACTTTGCTTCTTCACCGACTCAAGCAGGGGCTTTTGCACCATGGCCCTCGACGGAGCGGTGACCGACCGCCGCCAAGCCACACGGCAACGACTCTTCTTCCTCCGAGGTACCTCCTACAATCGAATCTCTCCGATGAGGTTGAATCTTTGGGCGATGCGCTTGTGTGTCAAGAGAAGTTGCTTAAGCGTGCCGCTAGGGAGAGAAAGGAGTACAAGGAGAAGTGGGAGATGGTCGTGACGGAGATAGAGTTGCTTAGGAAGCCTTGTCGATGTCTCCGATGAGACGGAGTGTGATGCTTGTCTTTGTGCATATGTCTAGCATCATGTCTTTTTGGTCCAAGTATCTTCGCCTTGCTAGATGAGCACGTTGATCCGAAGTCTAGGCCGATGCCGTTGAGTGCGTGCAAGTCTTGTCCCCGACTTGCGATCCGAGTTGGCAGAGAAGGCCGCCAAGCTTGCTTTGCTTGAGAAGGCCAACTCGGATAGCACCGTCTTTGGGATGTGCTAAGTGTGAAGCTTTGGAGTTGGAGCTCATGACTTGTAGGCATGACAAGGGGAGAGTCGAAGAGGAGATCAAGTATCTTCGCTCTGTCTTGAGTTGGGTGTCTTGTGGAGAGCCGACTTGGCATGATGATGAGTCGGTTCAAGAGGGGACCCGACACATCGGGTTTAGGCTTTGCTATAGGTGGGAAGGGAGAAGTCATTTATGGCAAGGTTGGTCAAGGTAGTGGTTTGAGCTCGAGTGAGAAACCAACCAACACTCCCAAATTGACCAAGATCACTCCACTCGAGCCTACCAAGCCCATTGTGCAAGATGGCATTCTCCAAGAGCCAACTAAGACTCCACCTCCCAAACAAGTGTGGCTTCCCAAAACCGAACTACCTCAAGAACCCACTTGACACTTTGCCCGGGATCCCCGAGGAAACCCTTCCTAAGGCCAAAACCACAACAAGAGTGAACCATCCACCCAAGAGAGTGAACCAACCACCACCCAAGAGAGAGGTGAGGTATCACTTTGTGAGTATTGTCGAGAGATGGTCACTTGGTTGAGTTTTGCTTTAGGAGGAAGAGGGATGCTAGGCGTCGAGTGGAGTTTGAGAACCGTGACATGTATCACCCACCACTTGGCATGTATGAGAGGGGTGTGCGGTCTGGTTCGAGAGGCGTTTGCTAGGCCTGAAGGTAGGAGGCCTCATAGGTTTGGGCCACGGTTTGTGAGACCCTTTGGTGGTCGTGTTCGCGAGTGGATGTAGATCCTCGCTTTGGGAGATTTGAGGTTGACAAGAGAAGTGCACCACGTTTTGTTGTGCGTGGTGAGCAGTTTGGTAAGATGGGGCGTGGGATGTTTGTTTTGCCTAATGCTTATTCGGGGCAAGATGGTCAACACCGGTACTCTTCCAAGTTTACTAACCCCGGTGTTGTGCCATATGCTCATCCCATGTTCTATCGTTGATACAGCCGGAATTTTGGAGGACATGTGGCTCATTGACTCCCGTTTCTCGACACATGACCGGTAACTCCAAGTGGTTCTCGGCCTCACCCCCATGAAGACGAAAAGAGTACATCACTTTCGGGACAAAGAACAGAGGGAAGATTCTATCTCGAGGGTCAATCGTAATCAATGACCACTTTGTGCTCAAGGATGTGGCGCTCGTCTCCAACCTTCACTTCAATCTCCCCGTCGTCTCTCGGCTCATGGCGGATGGGTATGAGGTACGCTTTTAAGGTTGGGTGTTCTCGAGTTTTGGACTCTCGCGATGATCTCATTTTTTGGATTGTGCCATTTGGGCAAGTCTTTCGTGCTGATTTTTCTCGAGGCTTTGGCACATCTTGTTGCTTGTTGGCCGGGTCCTCCCTCGATTTGTGGAAGTGGCATAGGAGACTAGGTCACTTGAGCTTCGACCTCCTCGCGAGGTTGAGTTCAATGGATCCGATCCGAGGATTGCCTAAACTCAAATTTGAGAAGGATTTGGTTTGCCACCCCCGCCGTCACGGGAAGATGGTATCCGCTTCCCACCACCCGTTATTTGGGATTATGACCTCGAGACCGGAGAGATCCTTCACATGGACACAGTTGGTCCATCTCGGGTGAGGTCGGTCGGTGGGAAGTGGTATTGTCTAGTGATCGTTGGACGATTTTTGAGATACTCTTGGGTCTTTTTCATGGAGGGCAAAGATGAGGCTTTTTGGTTTTGCTCGTGATCTGATTTTGAGGGCGAGAACCGAGTTACCGAGAGCTGACCATTCGAGCGATTCGCAAGTGACAATGGCACGTAATTCAAGAACTCTCGATTCGAGTCTTTTTGTGCTAACTTGGGTGTCGAGCACCGGTTTTTCTAGCCCTTATGTTCCGCAGCCAGAACGGGATTGTTGAGCGGAAGAACCGGACGCTTGTGGAGATGGCAAGGACCATGCTCGATGAACACAAGACTCGAGGAAGTATTGGGCCGAGGCAATCAACACGGCGTGCCATGTCTCCAACCGCATTTTCCTTCGTGCTTTCACCAAGAAGACATCATATGAGCCGCGGTTTGGGAGATTGCCCAAGGTAAGCCACTTCCGTGTGTTTGGATGCAGGTGTTTCATTCTCAAAGCAAGGTAATCTCGACAAGTTTGAGTCTCGATCGGTGATGGCATTTTTCTTGGATATGCTTTACACTCACATGCCTCTGAGTTCTAAACCTTGAGACTAACCGCGTTGTAGAGACGTGTGAGGTTACTTTCGATGAGACTGCGCCTTGTTCCTCTTACGTGTTTGAGTGTGCGGGGAAAGGATGAGATGGAGCAGAGCATCTTTGTGGAGGAGGAGCAGAAGATGTTGGGTGGGGTGATCCCGGTTTACTCCACCGCTTGCCCCGGCCGACCCGCGTGACGGCGACGACCGCCACGGACCGGACCCTACTACCACTACTTCACGGGGTCCCGTGGAGCAGCTAGGGCGAGGCGAGACAGCCGCACTGAGGAGGTTCCCCTCCCGGTCGAGGGGGAGGCGACATCTTCAAGACGGGCGCCTCAAAGACATTCATTGTCGCCACCCCGGGAGACTATGATTGGAGGACTTAATCGAGGGTAACTCGTTCCAAAGCTTATGCCATGTGTCATTTCGCTCATTCTGCATTTGTTTCCTCTCTTGAGCCCAAAGATGTTAACACTGCATTATCTGATTCGGATTGGGTCAATGCCATGCATGAGGAGTTGCAGAACTTTGAGAGGAACCAAGTTTGGGTGTTAGTTCCACCTCCAGCTGAGTGTCATCCCATAGGTACTAAGTGGGTGTTCAAAAATAAACAGAGTGAGGATGGTGTGGTGGTGAGAAACAAAGCCAGATTAGTTGCCCAGGGGTTTTGTCAGAAAGAGGGAATAGACTATGAGGAAACCTTCGCCTCCTCAGAGCCCGCATAGAAGCTATTAGGATTTTGCTTGCCTTTGCGGCCTCGAAGGGCTTTAAGCTCTTCCGGATGGATGTCAAGAGTGCTTTCCTAAATGGGTTCATAGAGGAGGAAGTGTATGTGAGGCCCCAGGGGGTTTGAGAATCCTAAACACCCAGATTATGTGTACAAGTTGTACAAGGCTTTGTACGGCCTGAAGCAAGCCCCCAGAGCGTGGTACGAGAGGTTGAAAGCTTTCCTTTTAGCTAAGGGTTTTGTGATGGGGGCCGTAGACAAGACTTTGTTCCTGCTTAGGAAGGGCAATGACATACTCCTAGTCCAGATATATGTGGATGATATCATCTTTGGTGGCTCTTCACATGCTATGGTATCGAGTTTTGTAGAGATTATGAGAGGGGAGTTCGAGATGAGCATGATGGGCGAGCCGACCTACTTCCTTGGACTTCAAATCAAGCAAACCAAGGACGGATCTTCGTACACCGGGGCAAGTACACGAAGGACATCATCCGCAAGTTTCGCATGGGTGAGGCCAAGCCTCTTTTCGACGCCCATGTCGACGACGACGGCCCCGGGCGAGGACAAGGATGGAGAAGCCGTGGACCAAAGGGAGTACGAAGCATGATCGGTTCGGCTAGCAGACTGGCGGCGACGCGCCCCGACATCCGGTTTGCGGTGTGCCCTCTGCGACGTTTTTCGGTCGCCGCCGCGTACCTCTCACTTCGCCGTGAAGAGGATCTTCGGTACTTGCGGTTTACCCCCGACTTTGGCCTATGGTTTTCGGCCTCTTCCACCCTCTCTCTCGGGTTGGTTACTCGGACTCGATTATCTTGGTGATCGTATGCATAGAAAGTCCACTTCGGGTACTTGTCGGTTTCTCGGTACTTCTCTAGTGTCTTGGTCGCCTCATAAGCGATGCGGGTGTCGCTCGATCGACGGTTGAGGCGGAGTATGTAAGTCGCCGCTTGTTGTTCCCAATTTGTTGTGGATGGTTGCCACTTTGAGAGACTTTGGCTTGAGTTTTCTCGTGTACCTTTATTGTGTGATAGCATGGGAGCCGTGAGTGTAGCCAAAAACCCCGTCCTTCACTCCCGCACCAAACACATAGAGGTGAGGTACCACTTCCGAGAGATCACCGGGGAGAAAGGGGACATAGATGTACAAAGATGTGTACACTGAGCAACAGATTGCGGACATTTTCACGAAACCACTAGACCAAGTCCGTTTCTTTGCCCTTCTTCGTGGAGAGTTGGGCGTGTGCTATCCCTTTTGAGGGGTAGCTTTGTAGTTGATGTACAGATGTAGTTTTAGGTTTGTTTTGCTTTTTGTATCATACTTGCATATCATGAGCTTCACTTTTATATTGATTTGAATGAGGTTGTGCTCTTAGTAGTATGAGTATGATGGTGCTTCTAGCTTGAGCTCTTTTTAATCATGTGATGTATGTTATGAGTGAGCAACCTTTTCCAAATGTGAACTTGATTAATGGATGATGAAATTAAATCTTGGTTCACCTTTGAGCTAGCTTCTATCATGAGTAGAGTGTTGAGAACCTTTGAGCTTTTATGTGTATGCTTGGTAGCTATGTCTCATGCTTTGATTCATTCACTTGCTTAGATTTTCATGATAATACCATGCTAAAACATGAAGTCTAAAGCTAAAGTGATGAAAAGATCGAGTGGGTCCATTTTGCCACACTTTGAAGTTCGAGACGCCTTCACTTGCACTCTTGAATGAACTTGGACTTCATTGTGTTTGACCCGGACCATTGTCTTAAGCTAATCATTGCTCACGCATAGGCTTGACATGGTTGATTAGTAAGGCAAGGCAAATGTGGATAACCACTCGCATGCTCTCTTGTAACTTGTGAACCATTTGCAACTCGAATTAAAATGAACACAAGTTTATGCCATAATGTCTAGCATGATGTCCGAACGCCGCTTGGGGTAGTTCACCCAGTTTACATGTTTGAGCACTTAGTTGATCTCCTATCTACTTGTGCTAGGTGCTATGTTTGATGGTGAACCTCCTTTTGCAAGATACTAAAATTTGCTCAAAATGCTTTGTGCCATATTTCATATCACTTGTTTAGCTTGAGCTCGGCTAGCACTTGTAATGTGTTGCTATGGTACCACTTTTGAGCACTCTCTCATTCGGTTGAATATAATCTTGAAGCTTTGCATTGTGACATATTGCATTTCATAGCTTGATTAGTGCATGTGCCAACAAGGGGGGAGAAAGATCCAAAGAAGTGATTACATTTGTCCAGGGGGAGTACCACTTTGAGCTAGATGTGTTGAGCCTTTGCCTCTGTCTTGAGGGTCTAGCCGTTTGTGTGTGAAAGTATTTGGTTTGGAGCTTTGCTAGTGGTGTTGAGCCCGTTTCTACCTCTTCTTGAGGACTATTTGTCTGTTTAGCTTGGTTGTGTCGAGCCTTTTGCCCATGTCTTTGGGAACCAAGTCTTTGCTCCATGTTTTGCTATCCGGTGAGGTTGTCTTAGCTTTTGTTCACCGGATGTGCTTTCTTCTATCTTATTCGTCTTTGTGTTGAATGTTGACAATGCACTCATCAAGGGGGAGATTGCGAACACATGGTTGATTTAGGTCGCATGTGTTTAGTTTTGTGATGTAGTGATTGTCGGCAATCAACATTCTCCTTCTATTTTCTTTTATCTTTTTCGCTTCGGCTATGTTTCACCGGCATACGTGGAGTGTGTCAAGACGTATCTCTTGGTTTGTGTTGTGCGGGTGTGGAGCTCGGAGATGGTAGCCGACGGCGAGGTGAAGGGGCCAAGGAGGACGTGCCGGGCCGACGGACCGCGGAGGTGAAGGACGGACGTGAGGCTTGGACCGAGGGACCGGATCGTCGGGCGGCTAGCCATGGTGGCCGACATCCGGGACATCGACGGATGCAAGAGGACGTGGCGGACCGTGTCGATCGGGTCAAGACGGGCGAGCGCGCGGCAGTGGCGGGGAGCTCGGATGACTTGGCGACTCGGGCGATCAAGACAAATGATGACACGCGGTCGAGGAGGTTTGGTGGTTTGCCCTCAAAACCATCGGGCGCTGGTTTGGTGGTTTGGGCCTCAAAACCATCGGCGGCGGGTTTCGCGGGTTTGGGCCTCAAAACCCGGGCGGACGTTCCGGTGGACGGAAGGACGGCACGTGGCGGCATCGGGGAGGTTGCGTGGATGCAAGGCTACCGATGAGGAGGCGCGGTGGCCGTCGGATCGAAAAATATCCGAGTCGACCAAAATAACCCTAGGGTTAGTGGTTTTGGCTCATATGTATCGGAGGGCAAAATAGGGATGAGAAATAAGGACCATATATAGAGGATGGCAGCCATCCTCCCCTCTTGCCTCTTCCATTTTCGTTTTTATTTTTCCCCAAATTTTAGGGTTCTTGTTTAGAGGTCCAAGAACAAATTTGTGGAGATTTTGTGGTGATTTTCGTTTGGGAAGGGGAGCTCCAAATCTCCCTGTCGTCTCCGGACGTTTTGGATCAAATCTCTTCTTCTTTCCTGTGAATTTCGTTTGAATCTTTGGAGCTCGTGTGTTTTTTGTTTCTCTGTTTGTGTTCCTGTTTCAGCAGCTCCAAGTAGTTTCAGGCGCCCCTGCTTCCCTGCCCAGCTGCGTGCGCTCCAGGCCAGGCCACACGCGCAGCAGCGGTCCAGGCAGAGGCCGGGAACCTCACGCGAGCACAGAGACGAGCGAGTCCAGGACCGGTGCCTGTGGTCTAGTAGCAGCAGCTAGCTGGCTGCGCTCGGCGCCCTCGGCAACAGCAGGCAGCGGCCGACCGATTCAAGCCAGCTGCGCACAATCTCCAAGCAACGAACAGCAGCTCGCTGGTCAGCAGCACCCTCGCGCGAGCAGCTTGCCGGCAGGAGCCCAGCTCGGTCAACTCCATCAGATCCACTGCAGCGGCCAAGGGCAGCCGGCCCCTCCTTGAAGCTCGAGCTGCTCCCCTGCTCGGCAACTGTGCAGGCCAAGCAGCCAAGGCACGGTGATCACCAAGCTTGGTCTCCACGGCAACAAAGAAAAAGGTCGATTTTTTTTTCTCTGGCTGTGAATTGGTCTTCGAACCAATCTTTCTCTTCTTGTGCAGGGTAGATAGATTGAGCTTTGCTTGTGCAAATTCCCAGCTTTAATTCAACCCAATTTCGTTTTTTTTCTTTGCGCCCGCAAGGTGTTCGATGAAATGTCTAAGTAGCTGTTTCTTCTAGTTTTTCTTCGTTCTTTTTGCTAGATTTGTTCTAAGCACTAGTTTAGTTTCTTTTGTGTTCCTACAGCTTGTTTTAGTTGTAGATTTTTAGTAGCGTAATTTTCTTGTCATAGTGTTTATTTTATTTCTTGTTAAATAGAAAATCCCAAAAATATCCAAAGCTTAGTTTAGCCTTTATCTTTTTGCAATGAGTTTGAATCAAGTCGAGGAATTTGTCTAGTTACTCTCGTCACAAGTTGGCGTTGGTAATCTAGTTCAGGGAACCCGCTTCTTTTCCATAGAAGTTGGAAATCTCGTCTTTTTGTCTCTCCGTTGAGGTTGGGGGTTGAGCCGATGACCCGAATTTGAAAAGAAAAATAGAGGCTCCCATTCACCCCCCTCCGGTCGCGCCCGGCCTTGGCGCCCCGCGGCGGATTGGGCCTTCCCAGCTTCAGCGCCACACACGCGTCTCCCCATGGCGCTAGACAGGGGCGCGGTCATAACCGGGCGCTGCCATGGCGCGACCGCCGCTCGGCCGCAAGGCGGGCCATGGCTAGGCGGGGGTGCGCCTCACCCGCACGGGAGGGCGGGCGCGGTAGCTGGGCGGGGGGCGGCCATGGCAAACGGGTCGGCGCGCCATGGCGCCGACCCGCAGCCGCGGGGCGGCGCGACCATGGCGGCCGGGCGGGGGCGCGACCTCGCCGCAGCCAGTGTTGCTAGCCATGGCAACTCGGGCGCGCGTCCTCTCGGGCAAGGCGGGCGGCGGCTGGCGGGGCCGGGCGGGGGCAGGCTCGCCGCCGGGCGGCGCAGCCTTGCGCTCGGGCAAAGGGCGCGCCTCGCCGCCGCGGTAGCGCGACCATGGCGGCGACTCTCATGGTGGATCTCCGCGAGAAGAAGAGCGATGGAGAATAGAAAAGAACGAACCGGTCATTTTCCACTTACAGTGGCAAAAGTGGTGGGTAATTTATCCTAACTCCAGAAAATTTGGATCCGGTGGAGCACCCCTTGAGGTACTCCTCGAAATCCACGGATTTGGGGCCCTGCTCCATCATTTTTTGGAGCAAATCCTCGGTGGAGTTGCCGAGCCGGAAGTATTTGGCTGAAAAAAATACGGAGCTGTGCTAGTCTTTTGGATCCGGAGGCTGCGTGGAGCTCTACCAAACACGCCCGATATTTAAAGTGGAATAGATAAAAAATAGCCCGGCTTCACCTCGTCTCTTGGTGGCTCTGCATAAGGTTTTTGTGAGAGCGTGTTTTAAAGATCTTTTACATGTGGAGCTGGTTTGATAAACGATTTACCAAAACGACTCTAGCTTCACCAATGTATAGTATACTAGTAGAGAACAGACATTTTATCTCGGCACCCTTTTTCGGGAGTAAAGAGACAATTAGTCCCGGTTGGAGGCTACAACCCGGACTAAAGGTTCATGCCCGGCGCCTATAGGCACACTTTAGTCCCCTAGGAGGCTTCAACTGGACTAAAGGTTGACTCGAGGCTCTCTATTTGGGACTAAAGGTTTAGTCCAAGTTTGAGGCTTTACTTGGGAGTAAATGTCAACCTTTAGTCCGGGTTTATAAGAGAAACTAAAATTAATCTTTCCACATATACTTGTAGCCATCTCTTCTCCCGAGCCCGAGCTAGCTTATTTTTTTTTTTTTTTGACGTGCTCTAACAATTGATATTTGTTATCTTCTGGTACTAGTATAATAGTATGTTAATTAGTAATAATATAATAGTATAATAGTATGTTAATGAGTACTAGTATAATAGCATCAGCATCACCACGTTTTGTCTCACACAGCACAAAGTCTATACACATAGATTCTTAGGGATTTTGAGGTTCATGTGCTTGTCGTATTGGTCTCAAACTTTTTCTCAAGGCTTAGTAAAAAATGCAATGGGTGAAGCAGCCGCTAAGTTTGAGATTTTCTAAATTGGTTTTGTACTTTTGTAGTTTAACTGAATTTTCGCGCAACTTCACCGAGTAATTATACGTTGAACTGAGTCCACCTCTGAAAAAGATTTAGAAGGTGCTAATAGACTTTGCCAAATGGTCTCCCCGGCCGTTGTTGGCTGTGGAGGGGGGGAGGTAGGGGTGGAGAGCGAGGAGTGTCACGTTTCGCTTGCTCATGAGACAAAGGGATGAGTGAGGGAGATAAAGAGTGCGATGATTTTTTTAGACAATGGAAATTATATTCCGGCTTCAATCATCCGAGGATGCATCGGGCCAACAAAATTACCAATGAAAAAGCGATTGTTACGGATAAGACAAAAGTCACCCAAAACACCGGTGCACTTGAAAAAATAAAACAACTAAAACTCATCCACCATTGGAGACTCCGGATCCGTAGAACTCCGGCAACAAAGATAAGGCCCTATTGGCTTGTGTGATGAGCCGCCACCTTGATGCCGGTGCCGGCCAACATCCAAGGGATCTTCCACCAGCGACGTCTCCAACGAGAAGATGCCATCCAAAGACGCCATCGCCGCCCACCCAATGGTGTAGGTTTTCACCGTAGAGATCGATCCACTTAAAAAGACGCCTCCAGCCGAGGAAAGTGGCGCCCTTGAAGGCCACCGCCGGTCAGTAGTGATCGCCAATGCCATGCCCCCCGAGGCCACGCCGTTACGCCAACCGCCGGCGACGTGCACCATCGCCGAAATATAGATCCGATAACAAATGCCGACATCCACCGCCATCCTCGCCGTCCCTTTCCACGACACCTCCACCTTGACGAACGCCGTGGAAGCCACCATGGCTGGCCACCGGTTCATCCCGACACTGACCAACCCAATTGCTTCACCGCCGCCGCCGTCCGAGAACACCGCCACCATGGTCGACGTCATTGCGGCGCCCATCGCCCCGGGTATCGCCGGATCAGCCCAAGACTGGGTTCTCCAGGCGCCCAGCTATGGGCGGTCGACTGCGCCACCATGGGGTAGAATTCGCCTTCCGCCCAAAGCCCTGCGTTCCACTGCCACCGCCGCGTCGTCCGCATCAGCTCCAAAGCCGACGCCCCGATGGTAGTGGAATAGAATAATCTATGTTTTTCTCTTTCTCATTTATAGAGATATTTTTTAATAGATCTATAAATGCTCATTATTTACAGAGAGAGGATTTTTTTAAAAGACCCGTCTTATTTAACTGATTTTAGAAGATTATTGTTTTGTTACTATCTCTATAAATAGGTTGCTCACCTCTAAAAATCGCTACACATTTTTAAGACAAGAGACACTGTCGACCTCTGTTAATCAAAGTCGCTTTTGTGTGTCCCCAAAATTGATCCTTTAATAGTGAGCGTAAGTATATAGAGAAGTATATAAGTGCAAGTTATTAGTTAGCTTGATCACGAGCCTGTGACTGACTCGCTCCTAGTCATAGCTAGCGGCTCGATCCCATGGAAATGGCTGGATTAATTAGAAGGGCCAAGGTAGCCTGTGACGATGGTCCCGTGTAATAGCTTAGCAGGTTACCGTGCCGCCGTGTACCCTTGCTGCAACGGATAACTTGGCCTTGTGCACTGCGTTCGCGCGGCGCATGCCCCGGCTAATCCCAGCACAAAAAGTGTCCAGAGTACAGATGATATACAATTGTACAAACCCTAGGTACCCAGCCTATGCTATCCTATATATGCTATGGTCCTTTGTGCTGTGAGCATCAGCATCAGCATCGAATGCAAGACAACATCGGTTTTTCGACATATTCCTCTGTATGCCCGCTCATAGGACCACCTAGCTTTTTTCCAAGTTTTAAAACCCTGCCAAAATTTAGCTCCTCCCATTTTGAACTTTAACCTCCCTTGTTGCTATATTAACATTAACTGATCGAGATGCCTTGTTGCTTTGCTTCAGCTTCTAATACTATTGCTCTATATATGAGGAGCGCTCCCGTGCCCTAACCCTCCCCACCCCGGCCCCTCAACTCTTATCCAGTGATACCACCGTATAGTGACTACTACCTTCTACTCCAGATGTACATCGATGCGGTGTATTTGTGCACCTTAAGCAGCTGAAGCTGCCAGCATGATCTGATCTTTCTTTGACTGGCAGCTTTTTGGATGCCTAAGATCCAGATCGTGCTGCGCAGTTTCACCTGCTAATTGGAGCACAGAAAATTAGACGACGCGCACATAATTTCTCTATTATACCCTGTGAATTTCTTCTCTGTCGTCCCAAATCATCACCGCCACCACAGAAAAATATACAATCAACGGCCATGAACCTGCTTATGGTACAAGGTAGAGTTTGGGCCTTTGATGTGGTTCACTGGTTAATTCTCTCCACGGTAATGTTGTTCAATCACCACCAGATGTACATGTTGCTGTCCTAGTAGTAATTTAAGAGCGTCACACATTTCTGCAGTTTTGGTAACTGTTGTCACTGTGTAAGCGTGTATAGTCAGATTATTTCTAGTCGTTGTTTGCTTCTGAATTCTGATTCTTTCTTTTTCTTTTACTCCTTTCCTTTTCACTTCAGTGCACCTCTTTGTTTCTTTTTCTCAGTCGATCTGCAATTCCATTATGCATTTTCATTAATTAGACGCGTTAGATCTGGCTTATTTGATTTATATATTCTTCTTATGTTTATCTCTCGATCTCCTATCAAGAAATTAGAGAATTTAATTGCAAGCACATGTACGCAGAAACTTTTTTATGAAGTAATCTACTAGACTAGATCTTTTGTGACAAGGATAACTTCATTGACCTATGATCCAGTGCTACTCTCAAGACACCTAGCCAACTCAATTAGAGGTCTTTTTAACTTTCAGATTGCTCTCTGTAGAGCATGAGATCTTGCTTAGTTGAGATTAAAAGAAGACAACCTAATCAGGCTATCCACCTCTCTATTTCACAATCAGAATTTTAGATTTCTCATATAATTTTAGCATTAAAAATTTAGTACAATCTTTTTCCCTACTAAACGCCTCCTAGTGAGAATTCTGATGTGTTATGATTAGTGGTAGTGTTGTTTTATTACTACTTAAAACACTAGGAGAATTCCACCATTTTGGTAGTGTGTTTGTTGCTCTTTAACTTCTTGTTCATGATCTTTGTGATAACATGTAGAGCATGCATGCGTCTAGCTATAACCTGAATTTGATTCATGTGATTAATTAATCTTCTGATCCAAAAACTTTTTAGACTTATTACTACATCCCCCAAAACAATTTTTTTTTCATCTTTAGTAACAAATTAAAGTTTTAGTACTTGAGGCCCCAACTAATTTTCTAGAGGGGGTTTCACCCTTGGTGGTTATGGGTTTTCCCCGTGTCCAAAGGTGATGATGTGCCTTATTATTTGTTTTCTTAACATTGTGCCTTATTATTTGTCACTACGACAACCATTCTAGTATGGTTTCATTTTTGGAGGTCAACCTTTTCTATATTAATCACAACCTATTTGAAAAGATTGATGGAATTGAACATAATTTGGCTATTAACATGCACTAGTGATAGCTCTCTATTATACACAACTGTTTACAAGACCTGAATAATCACGATAATTTATCACCGTGCCAGCTCTCTGTTATATACACGTGTTTACAAGACCTGAATAATCACAGATACATGCATGTTAATAACTACAAGGACTCTAGTAAGTCCTAGACAAGATACATCGTGTAGCACATAATTTGTATCCAATACTACGAGATACACCTCTATAATACCCCCTCAATCACAACTTGTACAAGTTGAGATTTTGTTTAAAACTTCTTGTAATTAATCTTAGCACCGACTGAGCCTTAGTAAAATCATTTGGTACTTGATCATCTGAAAAAAATTATTATGATTTCAATTAATCTTTGTGCAACCCTCTATAAACTCAATCTGCATTGTCCTGGCATGGAACACTAGATTTGTTGATAGACAGGCAGCACCTAAATTATCACACAAAAAAAAAAAATCTGCTACAGCTAGCTCACGAAGAAGTGTTTGCACCCATATAACTTATGATGTTGCATTGACCAAAGTTTTGTGTTTTGCTTCGGTAATGGACCTTCGATTGGTTGGTTGTTTTCCACCACTCCATGATATAAGATTGACATATCATAGAATTCTTTTCATTGTAGTGTCATGAGCTAAAGCAGGAGTATGAATATATTGGCAAACTTTATTCACCACAAAAGACAGATCAGGACGAGTGAGTTAAATATTATAAACACTCCACAATACTCATGTATCTTGTAGCAGAAGCACTATCCAACAACTCAGCAACACCAACCATCTAGCAGTAATTAATTCATATAAGACTAGTCACTATCCAACAACTCACCAACTAGCTTTTGGTCTATGTGGCCAATTGCAGCGAGTTCTTGTCAAAAACTTTTATACACTAATCATGTAGGGGGTTTATCTTTATACCTAGGTGATTGTTGCATATAGACATCCTCCCTCAAAACTCTGTGCAAACATGTTTCGGGCTTCAACAAGGCTAAATCTAATACTACTATGTTGGTAATTTTTAGGGCGAACTATTGGATCCGGCAATGGTCCATGCTCCATAGAGAGGATTAGAGGAGGAACGATCATTGTTCATGGAAGGCTCCATAAGATGGGAGACTTTGCTCTTATCTGTTTTTGCGAAGTTTGGCTAGAAATTCAGAAACCACATTGATGATTAGTTCTTTGCTTTGTCTGTTGCGCTCATTAGATGAGCTGACCCTTTTATTCATGTGGGTGTGTAAGCCTTATGGCTTTGTTTTGTATCATGACTATCAGTTGTGTACCATCTCTAGAGGCAAAGGCTGAAACTTTGTTTCCTTATCTAAAACATGTTTCAGAATATCTAGCTATCGCATACTCCACTTCTTATTTGAGAGGAGCTCTAGAGTCACATCGAACTGATTATCTTATAAAGCCATCAAGGCAACCATTCAATTACCTCAAGGGAAAACAACAATGTTGCAACTTGTGGTTCGCTTTTCTCCACGTGGGACCATGTCAGACAACAAACAAGTGCACATCATAGCTCACTTGCTCCCTAAAGTGTCGAACCAAAGAATCTTTTGCACGGTTTTACTCCTCTAGTATATGAATCGAGCTTTCACCCATTTATCTCCCCTCAGTTCATTTTTCATGCATGTTGGAGCTGCTCTGAGACTACTATGGTAAGACAACTCTGATTAACTACCTTAACAACATGACTAAAAGTATCTTCCTAGTCCACCATTGTTTAGATCCTTTCACGACCAATTGAGCATTATATTGATCGACAATGTCATTTGATTTTTGCTTGATTTTATAGACCCAATTTAGCGTAGGTGATACAAGATGCTATGTCTTTTCCAGACCAACACACATCAGGAGCATTTATCCTCCACCACCGACTACTTTACTTGTTATTATTAAGTTAATGTTGTGCCAATATGTGTCACACATACATAGATGGGAGGGCGCATGTAGTCCATGCACCAGTATGTTACTCTAAATCTCTAGTGATAATTGGGCTTTTTACGCTAAACACCGGACGTCGATACAATTTTGCAACGGACTTGATGAGGACTATGGTCATCTTTTTTTAAAGTGCAAGAAAATAAGAGTGAGGACTATGGCCAACTCCGATACAATTTAACAAAAAACATTTCAACTCTAGCATTAAACAAACGGGGTCCAATTGATTCAAACATATCAATCAAACAGACCAATGCAAGATTCGACTACAAACCACCCACTACGCGGATCAAAATCTCCATCCACCGGGAAAGTTAGTAAGGTCAGGTTCTATAGGGCATATTTGGTTTGGACCCACTGTCATCAGACTCTATGCGCGCCTCACCACTCCATCTTTATGACGTCACTCATGGACCGCTGGTCAAGCTCATTGTCCCTCCATCGCTAGAGAAGAGCCTCTCAACACCACCAATTTTATAGATTTCATCATATTAGGGTTCAAGCTTGGTACATGAGAAGAGAATGGGGGACAAAATAAGTTTTCTCCTTCAATCAATGTAAGTAGTGAGAATGGGGTTGTTTGGTTTAGTGACTTTTTAGTCCTGAGACTAAAAAATCCCTTTTAGTCCTCTCAAACCAAATAAGAAGGATTTTTTTAGACTTTTTCTCTATTAGTCCCTAAAAGACTCTCTTGGAAGGATTTTTTTTATTAGTCGGACTAAAAAAAGTTTAGTCACTGTATGTATATAGGGTGTATATGATGTCATATTAATAGTGTGCCGGGAGAATTCGCTTAAAAAAGAGCAGGAAAGATTTGCCAAGGGCCCATCGCGCGGATCGAGAGGGCGCGATTTTAACGCCCGGGGTGGCGGCGGCATCGAGCCGGTCGGAGCGGGCAACGCCTTGCCTCTAGGCGGCGGCGGGGTCTTCGACAGGGGCGAGTCAAGCAGAAGGAAGGGAGGGATGCTACAAGGGTATAAGATCATTTTTATTATTTTGAGTGGCTGCCCATTAAAACCAAATAATCAGTGCACCGTGACCACCGTCCTCCGGCCTCCGGAGCGGCGATGGGCGAAGAGAGGGAGTTCGTGGGCGCGAGGCTGGACGCCGGCCTCCGCGCAGCCCGCTTCTCCTCGTCGCCGTCTGCCGAGGAGTTTGCGGCCGATGTGGAGCCAAAGAACGTCCCCGCGGTAATCCTCCTACTCTGCGTCTTACTCAAGTTCTGCTTCCGTCAGGTCTTGATACGTTCCCGTGTGGTTAAATCGCGTCTTCAGGTCTTTCGCGATGTGGCTAGGGGTGGGCGGCCTCCTCCCGTTGGGATCCTCTCCATGGAGGCCTCGACTACCTGCTGGTTTCTACCAATCCAGCGCTTGTTCTTCTTTTCTTATTAAGTCTCCCAATGCGTATGAGGCGTGGGGTTGAAAAGCAATGGACATTTCACTTCAATCGTCGTTCTTGGTCCGATTGTTCTACAGGAAAAAGTGGGACCTGATGTCGCTGTGGAAGCTATGATGTCAAACACTGGCCATGTGTTCTACGGGGATCTCAGAAGCCATGAGAGGGCTCGTTTTTGCTCTGAACTTGCAACTTATAATCCAGACATATGGATTGTTTGCATTGAGGCACTAATACTACTTTTTTTCCTCCATGCAGGTTTCTGTTTCATTCTCCACGTTCATTCAGTCGTGCAAGTCTTACCTGAATCATATGAATGCAGCCAGTGATTCATCCAAAGAGCAGGGAATGCTTGGGGAGCCAACTTGTTCAAGGGAGACGTATTCGAACACCTCAGAGAACTTGGAGCAAGTCTATTTGGCACAGGCAAGCTCACATTTAATGAGCCTAATGTTATCTTAATTTTTGAAATGGACTTAGTAATTTACCTTTAGCAGGTATCTATTATGAACGCAGAGAATAAAGAGAGATGCTCATTACAAGTGTTGAAGGGGACATCCAGGAGGTATGAACTAGTTTTGCCTTTTTGTCAAATAGTCTACTCTCCACATGACTTTCAAGTTGCATATCGAAGTTCATTGTTCTATGAATCTGTTTCTCTTTACTGCTACAGCCTATATTTCTGAGAGGAAAAACATTTTCGTCAATAAACTTTTGGATGAATAAGGGTCACTTGAGATCAAGTACTCATTACGATCCCCACCATAACCTTCTCTGTGTGGTATCTGGTTGCAAAAAAGGTCTGTATCTCATGCTTTTAGAAATAGAAAATCTGTTATAATTTGATGTCATTCTGTTGACCATAACCCTAAACCCTAAACCATTTGGCATTTTTTCTCATATAATCCAGTTATTTCTAATAGCCATTCTGGGGCAGTGTTACAATGGCAATGCTTTTACATTGTTTAGATTCCCCCATGTTCATCGTGCTTTGGTGGATGTATCAAATTGGGACAGCATAGGAACATCTTTTGCTGCAGATGCAGATGGGATTAAAAAAAAACTGTTTCTCCTTTTCGAAGTTTTAATCTGGACTTCCATATTCTAATTCTAAATGATTCTTATCTTTATAACTTTTGTGTTATTGATTATTTGTAGCACCTTGTTATGGTTATCTAGAGGTACCTAGCCTAATGGCTTCTTGCTCCTATATATTTCACACAGTTACTTTGTGGCCTCCATCTGCATCCCCATTCTTATACCCGTTGCCTGTGTATGGTGAGGCCTCCAACCACAGGTAAAATCCTCTGCTCAGGAACTGCTTAAATAATTTGAACTATCATTTAGTAATTCAAAATTTGGCAGTCAAAAATCCCTCTTCTTATATCACTACCTTTTTGGCAGCTCTGTTAGCATGGAAGAGCCAGATTATTCAATATATACAAGGGCAAGATACATGAAGGAATATTCTGAAACAGTCATTCTAAACTGTGGCGATGCTGTTTTCATACCAGAAGGATGGTACATCTCTATATTTTATTATTGATTATTACTACTATGAGGCTCACAATCTAACACTTTAACCTGAGTTTTGGCATCCTAGATCCAGATACTACTTTGATTTTTTTTTTAATAGAAAAAAATGATATCAAGTCACCTGTAACTTTCAATTATGAGCTGAAATTTATTTGAATGCTGATATGAACTTGTCTGAAGAATGTGGTGATGTTGTTTTAGATATCTTTTCCCTCCTAAGATGCTTATATGCGAATGTGACAGTGGGGACATTGAATAACAGTGTCTGTTTCTTTGTGTTATTATGCCCTTTATATCTGATAAATCTGTACTGCATTAATCCAGCTAACACTTTGAGTGTTCTTGTAACAGGTATCACCAAGTTGACAGTGACGACTTAACCATAGCAGTTAACTTTTGGTGGAAGTCAAGAATAATGACTCAAATGTTAGAACATATGGATGCCTACTATCTACGCCGAATACTGAGCAGGTATTTTGTAACTCATTCAGCTATGTACATTTCCTTCTAAATATTATAATTTAGCCAGATAAATGTGATTTTTGAATTGATGGACATTGATGAAATTAAGTCCTAACGAAGTAGTTTATGTTTTAAATGTTTACTTCACAATACCTCTTTTTAACCAACATCTGACTATGTTACCTTTGTTTCCACACACACTCGTGGATTTCTACCTCTACATATGATTTCTAGTGAAGATTGGTGGACCAGGAGATGGTATGCCCTGTTACCCTGTTCAATTTATTGTAGTACGACAACAAAAAAAAAAAAGGGGGGGGGGGGGGGGGGGCATTTCTCTTCATCATCTGAAAACTCTGTGTCTATTATTGGTTTTCTACAGTCACCTAGTGTATTTCACTCCTTTCCCTGATCTGATCCAGTTAAACTTTAGATGGTTCATCTACTTTGCATGCACCTTGCGGGGTTTTTTTTCTTCATATATTTGGGTCTTTTATTTCTATTTCCTATAAGTGAAACATGATCACGTTTCTTCTAATCAATAGTTTTGTTTTCCTTCTCCATTTCTCGTGACACAGAGCATAATGGTGCAAAAAGAGTCCTTTTGGTCATTTGAAAGATCGCACCGATACTCAGCATGGCAAAAACATTGACAGGTAAATACTGTAAGCCACCTGAAACTCCTTCCGATTTTCATCCTATGAATTATTTTAATTTATTCATCGATGCAATAACTTCTACAGTGTTGTTGGTAGTTTGATACTTTGGTATCAGCATAAATTTGTTTCTGTGGCAACTTTTTTTCATATGGAATTGAGTTAACGGCTACCTTTATATTTATTCTTATTGTGTTTCTTTGGATCTTATTCCCTTTTGATTACACCAAACAATTATTAATTTGTGTCTATTTATCAGGTTTCCAGCTATTCAGTTTGCAAAAAGATTCACCATTGCAAACTCTGGAACCCTCCACTCTGCACGCACTTTTATGAACTGATCTCACTGGTCCATGATGGTGCTGAAGTGGTTAGCCAAAATGGCAAAACAGAAGCCACATCCCAGAATAAATCTTCCAACCAAAGAGACGAAATAAAGATTAGTGCTGCTGCAGATGATTCATCCCTCTTGGACAAAGATCCTGTTGCAAAAATCATTTTGCCAGTTGAACCACTTGAACTGCGGAGTATGCTACTTGCAATGGTGGTATGCATTATGAAATTAAAAAACCAATCGGTTGATATTGTTGCATTTCTGTTATCATTCGAATCCAATCTGTGTACGCTGCAACAATTTTTTTTTGACAAGTACTACGATAGTTTGACAAGTACTCTTAACTTCTATGATTTTCAGCATACATTCCCAAGGACGTTAGAAAGTTTAGTTCTCAACATGCTTGGGCCAGTAGGAGCAGAGATACTGACTAGGAAGTTTGATGAGATGGATCAACAAACAACAAAAAAGAAGAACAGTCAGTACTCTCCTGTCAATATTAACTTGGACCACATTTTAAGTCTACTGAACTGTTGAATGGATTGATGCAGGGTTGAGTTCTACAAGATATTTTATAGCGTGTTTGACGACCAGTATGCTGCAATGGATGTGCTTCTCAATGGGAAGGAATTGTTTTCTTTTCAGGTACTTACACATGTTTATAATATTTCCATTTCAATACATATGATTCAGTATTAAATGACATATAACATTGAAAACTAATTGACATGTCGATTACTAGCTTAAATACAATATGATCAATTTGTGCTTCTGACCTTGACCTGTCATGGAAAATTTGAAGCAAACTAGTCCTTGCTGAGTTGCTTGTGTTGAAATATTTGGTGACCTTATATTGAAAGGAAACCATCTAATGAAGCCTTTTGCAAAATTTTCATTGTGAAACATACTTAAGATGTTTTACAAATTGTTTTTTTTTTCTTAATGCAGATATTCCAGAATGTCCTAGACAAGTATCTCAGGGTGCATGTTGACCGACCCAGCTAATTTGTTACTTGTACAATCCAATGAAATGGAGTGCCTCAAGTATACAAAACCTGTATGGGCTTTGAGCCAAGCCAATAAAGAACGTAGTATTCTGATTAGGATGTTTGAGCGTCTCAATAGATGTGTTTTTTATTGGCTTGGAACCATGTTTAGGATTTTTTTTTTTAAAAAAATGAAGGTGGTAGGAACTCTGATTCAAGATGGAACTTGAGTTTTTAAAACAATCAATATTCAATCCAGTCTAAAGCAGCAGGCCAAACCAGACCGGGTAAGGATAAAAGCCTAGACACCCCTCAGTCCAATTACAAGAAAGAAAGGACGGGTAGAAGTGAAGAACTACGAGTTGATCTGAACCCTCTACATATTTGTTCAATATCTTCCCTTTGCTCAACGTCACTTGGTATGCCACTTGTGGTTTGTTTTAAAGATCTGTCGGTTGTATTCTTTTCGAAGGCTCCAAAAGATATACATATAGATTACTGTACTATTCATTTTACGGTGACGATCCTTCCTTACATGCAGCTTATCCGCACTCGTGTTTTCTATTTTATTACTTTATACATCCTAATCATCAAGATTCTCTCCTTTACAAAGACTCTCTCCCGCACTCATCCCTTCTTTTATATCTCTACTCTATACCGACTATCACTGCGACTCATCCCTTCTTTATATCTCTACTCTATAATCGACTACCATCCCCGGGTCCATTTATAATTTTATCTAAATATATTCATGCGACATCTAGTTTTTGAAGAATTAATTGAAAAACAAATTTAATGGTGGAGTCGGAATTTAATTTAAACTTTTGATTTGTGAGTTATAACATTTTTTTAGGTGTTTAAAACCGTGGGGCCCACTGCTGGTGCATGCTCCCACTCCTCCTCCCACTCGCGCATGCTCTGTCCCGGCCCCCACCACGCATACAGAAGCTACGCGACTGCGCTGCGCATACCGGGAGAGAGAACGTAGCGAAACATGTAGAGCATCCCGCTGCAGGGTTTTTTCCGGTAAAAGCGTTTCCAGAAAGCTTACCGTGTCCCAGTGCAGCCGGTCCACTTCCCACTAAGGTACTGTTTGGTTGGTGGTTTTGCCCCATTATCTGTTTACGCCAAGCAAGAAAGAGCGTCCAAGACTCAAGACCTTTTAGATGGCTAAATTTTAGCAAAAGTAACTTTTTCGACTCTATAAGACATCAGAAGACGTTTCGTTTGTTCAGAAACATTGTCCAATTATGGACTAACTAGGCTCAAAAGATTCGCCTCGTGATCTACAATAAAACGTGTAATTAGTTATTTTTTTACCTACATTCTTCGCTCGAACATATGTCTTTTTGGTGTATTTAATGTGATGTGATGGAGAGAGAGTCTAAAAATTTACAATTTTTTGGCAAATTTTCAGCCAACTAAACGTGGCCTAAGACCAGTAAAAAGGACTAGCCAAATTTATTGTTTTAGCTGCTCTAAAATAGAGTTGATAACAAAATACTAGAGTACTTAAAAGAGACTATGTAAAAGATGTTTTAGTGAGGTAGGCTCTTCAAGAATAGAGAGCGAAGGTGGAGGGATGAAGAAATTTAGCCAATTTGGAGAGTTATATAGAGAAATTTGTTGGAGGATGTTTTCTCTTAATAATAGCTAAATTTTGCTTTTATAAAACTATTTTGGCTAGTCTCTTAGACATGCTCTAACAGATAGCGTTGCATTTAGACATTAGTTTGGTTTGAGCTGGGAGGGAATCGGTTCGGTTAGTAGATAGGCGCTTGCATTTAGTTTGGTTTGAGCTGAGAGAGGGAATCGGTTCCCAGGTTAACAGATACGGCGCTTCGTAAATGTGTTAGCTCTCCTCCCTTTGCGTACTAGTTTTAGTTTATTATTCCTCACAGAACAGCCGAAATCAAATCAGCAGAACACAGTGGATTACTGTGCATGACCGTATTTCCATTTTGTTGAACCAAACAGACCGTATATCCATTTTGCTGAACCAAACAAATTAACGTTATTGAACAGGTAGTGGTGTGAACGAGTTCCATTTACGTTACCGTACGTATTGTCGACCAAACAGAATCCAAGTACCCAAGTACTTGGCTGGCAAGAACGAGTTACACCCATGTTGCATTCCTAGTTAAGTACCCAAGTACAATGGCTGGCAAGAACGAGTTGCCCCCAAGTTGTATTCCTAGTTCCTACTAATGGTTTACTCAAAAAAAAAAGTTCCTACTAACGGTTGAGAAGTCCTGGGATCGGACTGAATTGCCCCATGTTTGTATGCTGACCAGTTTCCACGCACGGCGGACGTAGTACTGAATAATACCTGCCAAATCGGGTCAAGATCGGGTTGCCAGTTGAGCTATATACCTGACTCGTTTGGCCACATATATGCAAAGGCTATCCCTATGACATGGATGCTCTCTAGGTGAGGGCCTTAACATCGGAGAGCATTGCAAGCACTTCACACTTCACATAGCTTACAACTTTGCAATAAAGAGTGGCCAGCGTGGTTACAAAGCCTTTCAGCTTAAGGGTACAATACAACGATAGTTTATGAAAGAATTATGTACCCTACATAGTAATCTACCCCCTAAACTAGCACAATATCTGAACACTTGCTCAATTCGTCCACCCTCTTCCCTTTTACACATATTATGAAACAACAGAACTATTTTTAATACAAAAGAATGAGTACATTCGACTACCTTGTATATGGTATATGCCTCCTATTTACATCGTGCTCTTTGCCACAATGAAACAAAAATATGCCATCATGTTCTTGTCAGAACTCTGGTTCGGACCCATTCTTCCTAAACTTTTTGTTCACCAGCCGGTGTACCCTGGGAGAATCATTTTGACAGAAAGAAAAATGTTAGTGAAAAAAACGAACATTGCATGATATTTGATAAAACAGATGCATGCATTATACATTTGATGTTCCGGGTGCTGCAATTTAGATCATAGCATATATCTGACTGAAAGTAAAAGCATCAACTCAGCAAAGAGAGCAACTCACTTCAAGGTGAATCTCCACAGGGAAGAGATTTATGGCGCCAGGATTGAAGGAGAATCTGTGGATTGTGAATACAAAAAACAGTTATGGCAAATCAGTGCGAGTTAAATTTGGAAACAGAGCGTGACATGTGGGCATGAACCAAGACACTGCTCAAGATCTTAATTGTCTACTTGAGTTGGCCATTAAAGACTGGACAAAATCTTAAAATCGTGTCTAATTTACATTTGAAAGCTTGTGAGATACATGAGAGGCAAGACACAATATATAACATTAAGATATCTCTATATTGGCAAAGGAGCATTTCCACTTGCCCAAGTGCGGGGAGGTACCACTCTGGGAAAAGATCTAACTAAGAATTGTGAATCATATATAGAACAGCAAATGATTACCCTCGTGATAGGACAAGGCGCCATGCATATGGAATGAAGAATTCCTCAGGGTGGCTTTCTTGCTCATATGTAAAGCGTAACTGGGTAAACATCTGAAAAATAATTCATTGTATATTGTCAGACAATTTTATTGCCAGAAGATCTTGCCATCATAAATGCATAAATTTAAACACAGAAGTGAACAAAGATGAAACTACTACCTTCATCCCTTCTCCACGCCATGAACGGCAAGTTTTGTTGATGACTTCAAGCACCTTATCCACAGACCATTCCCCATCTAATTGTTGCATGTCCATTCGACTATTGAAGAAATCCAACACCTATCAGACACCCGTAGCATACAATGTGATGAGAATCTGGAGTATAGATTTATGTGTACTTATGAAAGTTCATGAATGATAAACAGTAACGCATACAGTGTATATGTTCTCAAGCAGTTCATTGAAACGTGGATGGTTTTTAAATGGCTCAAAAACCTCTTGTCGATGCAATACAGCATACACAACCTGTAGAAAAATGTTAGAGGCAATGCTAGTCCTCCTGTCAAGTAAACGGAATTGCAGGCCAATACATACCTCAGGATTTCTAGGCAATGCATATGTAAGGATTGCATTGATAATTTCCAGAACAATTCTTAAGAAATCTGTATATATGTGAAGCTCTGTAGACTGCAAAAATAAATAATTATACTTAGAAAAAGAAGAGAAACATAAGTTTATGATGAAGATGACATCATGGAACAAAATAAATGTATACTACCATATCATCTGCGATGTTGTCTGCTTCCATCTGATCAGATATAACTTTCAGAGACTTGTCATTTTTTAACTCAGCTAGTTTGGCATACCTATTGCATGGTACATAGAAACACGCTATAGATTACTTTAGGTTCAACTTGAAGTTACACTAAAGTAAAGTAAATAAATCTGGGTAAAGAGTAAAGGAAGCATACTTATAGAAAGCATGTCAAAGAGACTAACTAGCCTTTGTGATGCATAAGCACTCAGTCTATGCACATGAGGGGCCATATTTGCTAAAATTGCAAGACAGTTTGTGTGAAGGTAGACATCCTGCAAGTGCACATAAGCTTATCAGTTAGTACTACAAATACTGTTGCGCACAAAATACTAACTGTAGCAGCAAATAGCAGGAAAGTTAAAAAAAAAAAAAGCAACTTCCAATTAGTTATCAAGCACCTACTTTCAACTTTCCTGTACAAACAACAAAGATTCTGATACCTACTCTTAGCTTGGAGAGGTTGTACTTGATGGTCCGAATTAGTATTACAACCATCAAAGATCCCAGAGATGTTTGATGCATCAGGCGCTCATGGTACCAAGGAACAGCAGGAAGCACCTGGAGTTGCACGTTGTATTATTATTAACAGTTTTACAAACAAACAAATTATGTTAACTAGTTTGCTTACCAATTTGTGCACGCTAGCATTGAAGGTTGAATCTTGGCTGAGGATCAGGAGAATAATCAACAGCATATAAATCTGATTTGAAGTCTTCCTTGGTGCATTGTAGAGCATTTCCAGGATAGGCATCAGCTATTAAAACGATTGACAAAAGAAATTAGCATGCATCAATAAAAAATTATATTAGAGAATAGACGGTTATTATGTAATTAGATAAAAAAACAGTTTTTTAACCTTCTTTTTATGCTGAGTGATATCAAACATAAGTGGGTCTTATTAACCAAATAAAATATGATTATTATTAACAAAACCAGTCAGACATAAGTGTCCATTTGCTCCAGCAACAAAGGTTAGATATAAGGCGAACAAAACGTACCAAAGTATCCAAGTCTGTTCGAACCAGGACGTATTCCTGAAAGTCACAGTTCCCATGGACCAAAGAATAGAGCAACAGGACCGAGCTCTCATTATTTAAGCATCTGTAAGGAACAATGATAATGTAAACTAATGAAGAATACTATAAGAAGATTTTTCTAGTGTAGAAGATAAATTGTGTATCATGGAATATGATAAAAAAACATTTATGATTGATCCAAATTATAATAGACCCTAGACAATCCCTGAAACACACCAAAATAAAAATGTGACATATTAACTGCAGAGAAGTGTAGATTCATTTTTAACCATCAAAATCTGTGGCACAATTCTAGAGAAGATCAGTATTTAATATTATCTATAATCTATGTGTTTTGTTTTTCATGGGTAGATGGAACACTGCCATTATAATTTTAGAAAGAACACAAATATTTTGAAATTTGGCATGCAGCTAATGAATCAAAATATGTGCAGTATCTTAAGGATCAGCAGATGATCATTACTACCTTCCAAGAGCATCGAACAAGGATGCAAAAGACAACCTGACAACAGGACCATCTTGAGCATTTCCTTCAACATCTGTGCGATCATCTGCATGATAATTCATTCCTGTAACTATTAGAGATCTATATTAGTGCCGCAGTTTCTCTGTAGTATTGGCGCATCTTACATTGTATGTCCTTCGCACTGTTTAATGCCTTGCAATAAGGGTTATCATAAAAAACCGGAGCATCCTTGTCATTGGTATTTGAGTCCATCATGTATACATTGTTGGTGGGAATGGACTCATTAGTTGAAATGCACTTTCGGTAGTTGATCATGATAAGCAGGACAAGTAAACTGTTATCTGCCAATTGACTGGTCGCATCCTCAGGAGTTGAGCTTACAAGGTAGTTGAAAGTATAATATGGCAATAAGACGATATTTGCTGCAGAACAAGATAAGAGTCCCTTAGACTAAGAATTATAAGAATGGTCCATTGGCTAAAATAATACAAGAACTTTCTATCTAAGATATCTCGTAATAGACTAATAGTAAAAAAAAAACATATTCTAACATCATATGATCTAAAGTGAGCACTATAACTTTTAACTAGCATACTGTTGCAAATTAGGAAGAAGGATTGGACAATACAATTCTTGTAGAGCATAAGAGGAACATCAACTAAAGCCATCATGAGAAGTACAAAAAACTGAAAGACTATTGACATATTCTAAATATATTTAAGCTGAACTTGGAAGACGACATATTCCTTAGGATATTGACATGACACACATCATGAAGATTATATAGTAACTCAAATTCATAGAAACAATATCACTGAAGAAAATGATCCACGTTACCAGCTGCTGAGCCAACTCGCTGCAGAACACCAGGCCTACCATCATCAGAGAAAACAGGGTGTGAAGCATTTAGAGGGAATTTTCGGCCGTGTTACAAAATTGAGCAACATTTTTTGTACCACTGAAGCCACTATGGAGCTATCCTGCAGATGAAACAGGCCACATGGAGATACACTTCAAATTTTATCCCAAGAATGTTTGGAAATAAATTATCATATATGATGCATGCACCACTAGTTTCAGCTTTTACCTGAATCATAGCTGCATCAATGAAAGGATGCACATCCTTTGGCTCTGGAGATGGTCCAGCACATAACTGAGTTGACATAACAACTAGCATCAAGTTCAGGAGTTCATGATGTAGGTAGCATGACTCCGGACTTAATACAGTACAAATAGCAGTTAGATCAATATAAATAAAACATACATGAAAACAGGAAACATCAATATATAGAAGTGACGAATAAGATACCTTACATCCACACTACCAATATAGTTCAGCACACCTCTCATCAGAAAATACTCCACAGTGTTTCCTTCAAGGATCAAGGAAACATCAAAGATCATAAGAACTCTGGCCAATTCACTCGTATAGCACAGTATAGATATTGCAGTTTACAGAAGAAGCACGCTTTGCAACAGACCACACAGAGAATCTTACTGCATGTGGATAATCAATTACCTGCAGGAAAGTTTTCCAGACCCTTCTCGCTCCTGTCAATGTCAAGGCATAGCTCTTGCCAACTGTCGGTTTTTGCGTTTTCAATGATGAACTTGAGAAATATGGATGATATGTATGCTGCATTGATCGCCCTCCGATATACGACAGAAGATACAGAAGTTGTTGAGTTGCACTCTTGCAAGCACCAAACCAAATAGATCAAAATCTTTGCAAGATGCTTTGTTTGGTAGTTATTCTCGGCTGCAGATGCACAAAACTAAGACCCATAAGCATAGATAATTACGAGTCAAATATATTTGAAAATCCAATCATGTAAATGTTAAAGCAGCCGGAATATTCAGAGGATCAAGCTAACTATAGTGGGAGATTGGAATAATACAGTGTACTGCCATTGAATTGCACATCAGCAAGGTCACTATGTAATGGGAACATGAACCACAATCACGGTCCCAAGTGGTTCAAGCCACAAGCATTTGACACCATGAACTCCAAACCAATCATCAACTATACAGTATAAATCACAGTGTGTTTCCATCAAATGTTCAAATTGGAGCTAGCACCTAATGTTCACATTTAATCATCACTCCCGCCCGCTCAAATGGAGAGCTTACCAAAAACGGGGGACGCACAGTTTACTCGCTGAGCTAGTTTCAAGTAAAAACAAACCCGATCAGCCAGACACGCACGGAAACTCAGAAATTACGAACATGCCAATATACATAATTTGCAACAAAAATCAAAACCAGTCAGGCTAGACTCGGAGTAATCAGGAACATGCCTCACCGATTCCAACAGGCCCACATGAAATTCGCCAGAACGGCAACTAAACCCCGCTGGATCCCCCCCATCATAAAAATAGACACACAGAAACCTCAAAATCCGCAGAAATCGACACCTAAAAAACCCCCAACGAGACAATCAGCGTAGCAAACATGCCGTAAACGTCCTGACCAATCTAGCAGTTCGCCTCAAAACACGTGAACCCACCGCGCGGTGTCAGACGACGATCCCCAGACACACAAACCACATGATCATGATCCGCATTGCCCCCACGGACCAAAACAGTCAAAGGAAGAGGGGAGTAAAATCATCTGACGCGCCAGCGCAATGAAGCAATCAGCACAGCCGCGGAATTTTCCTCAGGTAAGGGACGCGGATCTCGAGGTGGGGCGTGAGGGGCAGCCACACACACTCACCGAAGGCGTGGCACGCCTGCAGCACGCGGTCCCGCGGCCACTGCAGGGTGAGGGGCAGCTCGAGCAGCTGCTTCCAGAACTCGGAGGAGATCGGGTAGGCCTTCTCGCCGACCAGCGCCGCGAACATCTGCTCCGCCGCGCTGGGCGACGGCGGCGCGGCGCCCAGCGTCGGCGTCGACGGCGCCGCTCCCATTGGATCTGAGCCTCCGCCTCCGCCCGAGTAGGAGGAGACGCGGGGCCCTAGGGTTTGACGTGAGCGAGGATTGGGCGAGAGGAGATGGAAATGGCCGGCCAAGTAGAGTCGAGACGAAGCCAAGGTTCTAAACGGGAGAAAAGGAGCGTGGAGACTTCGGGCGGAAGAGAAGGGAAGGAGGCGGAGGAGCCAAGGTCGGGTGCGAGCGTAGCGACTAGCCGGTGTGGTGCGTTGGGTTTGGGGAGGTTTTTTGATCGGACTACGAAATGGCGAAACTAGCCAGTCCCGGGTCCAGAATCCAGGGGCGCGTCGAGGGAGGGAGTACTAGTAGGTCCAGACCCGGGGGCGAGATGGTCTTTTTCGGTGGGGGCGCCTCGAGGTGGTGTCGTTGTTGCGGGGCTGCCTGCCGTGTGCTGTCGGTGGAGGTGGTTTGGTGGCGGAGCATTCGGGACGACCGGGCGAGGGAAGGGAGGGATCGGAGTATTGGAGTCGGGCGACTCGCATTCATTGAGTCAGTCACGGCGCGTTGTGACGACGATGGCCGCTTCGGCCGTGTGGCACTTTGCTGGGTTCGGCGCTCTCCACCGCCGTTTTGGCCGAGAATCCCCGCGGGTTTGACTTGTTCGATTTTGTTTGGTTCGTTGCCTCTTTCGTCTCTTTATTACACGAAGTTTTTTCGTTTTTCTTTGGGAAAAGTGGCAATTAGGAGGCTGTTGAACGACGCCTCTCCCGTTAAACGAGTCGCTGGGAGAATTGATCCAGTCCATCTCTGCGTTGCTACTACACTCCTTCTGTCCCTGCAGCAGGCTGCAGTCCTGGTGCGACGCCCATGCGGCGGTCACGTGCTGACGCGCATGCACACGGAATGACGTAAAATGCGCTGCCAGCAGCACAGGACGACACGTACAGCGCCGCTCATCGACGTGGCCGCCGGCGTCTTCCTTGCTTCGCACACGTCCCTGGAGCTTCGGCCACGTGCAGTCTCTGCGTGCCCACCCGTGTGCGTGCATTCAGCATCTACAAATCTATACATTCATTCATTCACCACACGACGCCCGCCCGTTCCTGCGTTTTTTTCCACATTCTTCCAATCGAATTCTCTCCGGTCCGTCGCCGTGTGCGTTCAGCATCGTCGTCCTTCGAAAAAATGTCGCTCGGCGGCAGCAGAGGAGGACCCATCGTCGACGCGCTGCGCGGCTTCGTGCGGGAAGCCGGAGGGTGTGCGGTGCTGGACGGTGGCCTCGGCACGGAGCTGGAGGCGCACGGCGCCGACCTGCACGACGCGCTCTGGAGCGCCAAGTGCCTCGCCGACGCCCCGCATCTCATCCGCAAGGTCAAAGGCCCGCTAATTACCTTTTGTTTCTTCGTTGAATCGATTCGGCTAAAACTACACGATGCACAGAGAGTTACTATCACAACTACTGCGATTTTGTGTTTTCTCTGCAAAAAACAGGTCCATCTGGACTACCTCGAAGCAGGCGCGGATATCATAATCTTGGCGTCCTACCAGGTGCGCAGACCGGGTAGAGGGGCATGCGTGCCCTTTTCCATCATCTTTATTTTCTTGCGCACGCGCGCGCGGGGGTTTGATTCTTGACCTGGACCGTATCACCAATGTCACGGCGCTCGGTCGCTGGCGCACGCGTACGCACGCAGGCCACGATCGAGGGGTTCCAGTCGAGGGCTTCTCGCGAGACGAGAGCGAGGAGCTGCTGCGTCGCAGCGTGCGCGTCGCGCAGGAGGCGCGCAGAGCCTTCGCGGAGGGCGACCACAGCAGCAGGTCACGCCGCCCGCCGGTGCTGGTGGCGGCCTCCATCGGGAGCTACGGGGCGTACCGGGCCGACGGCTCCGAGTACAGGCATGAATGAACGTCTCGAGTCGTCATCAGTGTGTTGGACGAATATTCAAACATGAACGAATAATTAAATTATATATACGCAGTGGGGATTATGGCAAATCGGTCACGAAAGAAGCGCTCAAGAACTTCCACAGGAGGCGGCTGCAGGTGCTGGCAAGCGCGGGGCCCGACCTCGTCGCCTTCGAGACGATCCCAAACAAGCTCGAAGCGCAGGTACATTACACGGAGACGGAGCAAATGCATGGACGGGATACGATTTGTACTTCATTTTGCACTGATGTTGCCGTGCTACCTGAACCGTGTGCCTGCACTGCACGCAGGCCTATGCTGAGCTCCTGGAGGAGAACGGCATACGGATCCCGGCCTGGTTCTCGTTCAGTTCCAAGGATGGTGTTAACGCGGCGAGCGGAGACCCGATCACCGAGTGCGCGGCCGTCGCTGATTCCTGCCAGAGGGTGGCCGCGGTCGGAGTGAACTGCACCGCACCCAGGCTCATCCACGGGCTTATCCTCTCCATCAAAAAGGTACGTGCATCCATCTCTCTGGCTCTCTCAGCCGTACCAACAGAAGCATTGAAACTCGGCAATTTCCAGGTGACGAGCAAGCCGATCGTTGTGTATCCGAACAGCGGGGAGACGTACATCGCCGAGACGAACGAATGGGTGGCGCGCTTCTTCCATACCGTAGCCTTTGCCACCAATTGATCCTTTCGTATACAACAATAACTTCGGGTTGGTCCTCATGCGTTGCGGCCTTTGCAGGACTCGGACGGCTCGACAGGAACTGACTTCGTGGCGAGCGTCGGCGAGTGGAGGCGGGCGGGCGCCTCGCTCATCGGAGGGTGCTGCAGGACGAGCCCGGCCACCGTGCG
This sequence comes from Hyparrhenia diplandra, assembly GCA_015847255.1. Taxonomy (NCBI): domain Eukaryota; kingdom Viridiplantae; phylum Streptophyta; class Magnoliopsida; order Poales; family Poaceae; genus Hyparrhenia; species Hyparrhenia diplandra. Next base: position 287,847 of record JADLZK010002502.1, read on the forward strand.
AGCCATCGCGCGGGCGGTGCGCGAGGATGCCGACGACTACGACCGCGAATACGACGATATCCCTGCTGTGGCCGTGCTCTAAACATTTTCTGTTCAGTTCTATTCCCCGCGGACAAACTGGAGACGGTGATTCGTCGTCATCATCCTTCACGGCCACGTTCCTTTGGCAATAAAGTGCACTTAACGCTTAAGTGCCACATTGTTCGTAGTTTTGTCGTTGATGTGTTATGTCAAATAATGGCACCCACCCCGGCCAATTACTGATGGTAAAGGAGGCTCTGCTCGGCTGCCTTTTTTCTTCTGGTGGTTGCAGGCTTGTAGCTGTTGCCTTTTTTTTTTCTTTCTTTTTTCTCTCTACAGCTACTACGCTTTCTTCCAGCAAGCAGCTGATGAGTTTCTAACGTTCGCCCAGCGTTGTTGTTAAAGAAAAACGTTCGCCCAGCACGAAGTGCACAACTCAAATAGGCTCGCCCTTGCACCAAGTTTCATGTCGCGTCCCTGCCAAACCCAACGGCATAACAACACTGGAAGAGTAATGTGTGGAGTAACAATCTACATAAACATATTCGCTTTATCAAATATACACCTTATCCATTTTCTCCAAGGGTAAACATACTGTTTATATAAATTGAATTTTCAGGCAAGGGGAGCTACACTAAGCCCGTTCCATAACAAGGCGCAGGCTGAACTTCAGGGAAAGCTCTGATGATGATCAGACCGCAGCACTAAACCCTCTCAACTTAGCATCACAACAACGATCCACCAAAAACAGGACTGGATCATGTCATATTACCGCTCGCCACCCATGCCTCCGAACATTCCGCTCATCTCCTTCGATCCCATCTGTTTCATCAGAGACTGCAGACCGCCCATGCCACCAATCTGTTTAAGCATCTGTGGGGGAAGGACCTTGCTCATGTGCTGAACATTCATGTTGCGGGACAGTGCACTCATCTCCCCTTTCTTTGGGATCTTGAGACCCTTCATCTTGCCCCAGATTTTAGCAAGCCGCTTGTACTCTTCAAGCATGTCCATGACATCCCTGACAGGCCGGCCAGAACCCCGTGCAATCCGAATGATCCGTGATTCAGTCATCAGCTTAGGATTTGTGCTGTCAAGCTCTGTGATGAAAACTCAGGGATGAGGATTACAATTGTAGCACACTATTCTACAAATAAATTTATATATAGGAAGGTTCTTGTCACCACAAATTACCTGCTTCAGTCATGGAATCCATCATCGTCATGTAGCGCTTAATCTTAGCCTGGCTTTCCTTCTCATGTCCTTTTGGCATTAGTTCAGCGCTAAACCCAGGCAACATAGAGAAGACCTGAAAATAAACCAAAATCAATTTTTTATTTGAGAGAGAAGTCCTGTCCCATGATGTTAATGAATGAATCTGCTATTACTATGTTGGTTTTGACAAGATGTTCAAGAAATTTAAAGGGTTGAAGTAGTTAACCTGGCCAATAGGACCCATTTTCAGAATGTTCTGGAACTGCTCATACATAAGCCTGAGAGTAAAGCTTCCTTCAGACAGTTTCTGCAAAAGCTCAGGCTGTTGATCTGTAGGTACCACTTCATGAATCTTGTCCATAAAGCCTGACCAATCTCCCATACCTTTGAATCAAACAAAGCAAGGTTAATGGAATGTAACACACATATAAACATGTGAAAGCATGCCTTATATTTCCACTGACCTAACAGGCGACTGACAAATGGCTTCACATCAAAAACTTCAAACTCGTCAATGTGCTCTCCAGTTCCAATGAATATAACAGGACTTTTGGTTGCTGCCACCCTGGAATGAAACAAGTATAGAACATATGTTTAGCTGCTTATAGGTTCTGAAGCATTATGAGATGTAAAAGTAGTTGTTCAGTGAAAGGTATCCTAAACACACATGCATATGAAGGGATAACACTTGCTACACAGACAACAGGTTAAACCGTTAAAGACAAAAAAAAGAGATAGTTCTGTGTGCACAGAAGTCCAGGACGAAGTACAATTATCCTGAAATGTGAATGCAGTAGCTGTTTTAAGAGTTACACCCCATAATCCCATCACATCCAATATTTGCTAAAATTCAATGAATAGAACTCCATAGTCGAGTACTCATTGCATCCTTTCCTAGAACAAAATCATGTGGAATTATCTTGTGGAGAAAGTATCTGGACTAGCAAAGCCAAGAAATATTCCACTGGAGAGCATCTACTTCAGGTTCTTTGGAAACATAAACATTACAAAACAGGAAACTAAACCAAGGCCATATTGCAAAAAAAACCAAAAAAAGGCAGAGAATACTAACGCGCTAAGGGCACCACCGCCTTTTGCATGACCATCCATTTTGGTAATAATCACAGCACCAACAGAAACACTTTGTTTAAATGCCTGTGCTTGATCAAATGCAGCCTGACCAATACTACTGTCCATCACAAAAATCACCAGGTCTGGTTTCTGCAGGAAAAATACAAGAATGGTGGTTGGATTTCTTCAAAATACTGCCGAAAGCCAGAATTTATTTGCGAAATTCAAGTGCACATACTGTTGCTTCCGAAACTTGCCGCATTTCTTCAAAGAGTGCTGCTTCCTGTTTGTGCCTTCCACTTGTATCCACAATGATGAGATCACAATTTTCTTTCCTGAACCTCTCCACACCCTCAACAGCAATTTTTACTGGGTCGGATTCCATGTAGCTGCAAAGTGACTGTTAGAATACAGAGATAAGAACATGAATAACAAACTCACGCTGAGAGTTATAGCACCTTCCGTAAAAGGGAATCTTGGCCTTCGTAGCATTTTGCTTTAACTGATCAAAAGCACCAGCCCTAAATGTATCAGCACAAACCAGCGCTGGTTTGAATCCTTTCCTCTGATGATAATAAGCATATTTTGTACAAGTGGTAGTTTTACCAGAACCTGCACAAAAATGATGTTATTTTGTGAGAAGAATGACAAACACCCAGGGGATAGAAACAGGAATTGTCCCATCATGATTAAATTTAGGATCTGCGCCAATCTTTGTGTATGCCATAGATATTAGATAGGCCACTACATCAGTTAAGCTCCCAGCACCACATGCTGTGCAATGAAGATTAGCGAAAATGAAGATACGTGATGCTTTCTCATTATGTCTTTTATGGGACAACTAGAACATGGGGAGGAACTGGACTCAACGCCTAGCCGGGCAGGTAACTCAGCCAGATCACCAAAGAACAGGCCTCCAAAGGGTGGTTCTATTCTTCTTCGATAACTCTAACCCTAGGATGTAGGCCGCCTTTATAGACTAGGCGTCCCGCCAAACCCTAATCACCCGCAGGTACTGTTCACGCGCACTGTATCCCACGTGAACAGTAGCACGGCCTCCCTATGGGCTCTACTCAGCCCATAACAGGCCTAGCCCACTGCCATGACATCAATGTCTCACACATCATAGATTCACAGCATCCATCTTTCTGTTTTTAAATTTCAAACAGCCCATATGTTCAACTAAACCTTGGACTTCAAGATGTGTGTACTCAAGAGATATGCACATAACTTCTTATAAGCAATCAACTACCTATGCTATATTCTAGAAAGCAAAAACATTCAAAAGGAATTACAACTTGAGCAAAAACCTGTTGGACAAAAAACATGACCCAACAAAGGACACAAAGGACAACTGAATCAATGATAAGATAACAAAGTGTGCACTAAGGCTGTTGCCCCTTTCTGGAGTAGTCATCAGGCGTTTATAACCTTGATACAGTATAAACCCCACATGAGCATGAGCAAAAGTGGGGAAATAGCAATGTAATAATTTACCCCCTCACATCATTCTTGGTGTTGGTGACTGGACTTGGTGGTGTCACCATAATCTGTGTGTCCCATGGGGCATCTCCAAGCGTCGCAAGAGCTTTGTTACTTGCTAGTGAGGAGCTTCAGCTATGGATGCTAGCTGGCTTCAAGAAATTTCTTACCTTACAGCCCTTTTGGCTTGTGCCAACTGTAGGTTGAGATTTGGTCATTGGTCATGGACTCATGGTGGAGCTCTCTTTGTAAAAAAAAGGCACGAATGTTGTAAATTCCTGATCTGGGTGTGTGTCGTTTATGTGTTTGTAATGTCTCTATGCGTTTGTAAGATACATTCCTCCTTTTGTTTTTCTTCTTATAATTTATTTATACGCAACTCTCTTGTGTGTTCAAGAAAAAATACTAATATATGTAAGTGGACATCATTATGAGTTGTAAAATGATTTGAACAGTTTCATTTAAATTAATATCAGTGCAGGGCAGTGGCCTGTTTATTGTAAAAAGAAAAAGAATGCACAAAGTCAAAAACAATCTAATTAGGCTAAATCAAGTTTTAATGATTCTAGATCTTCTTGAACAAAGAAAACCATCTGCCAAACGTAAATCGAGGAAATGAACAGCTACCATAGCATGAGACATAGCGTAGCGACAGGCAAACTGACCTTGCAGACCAACGAACATGACAACGCTTGGCTTCCCCTTTTTGGGAGTGAAAGAAGGCTTCCGGGATCCAACATGTTGCAGAGTTCCGTGAAGACAGCCTGCACCAATAACAACAGAGATCAATTAACGCAATCAACGCGATGCACAGATTAATCCCAAAATTACACAGATGTTCCTCGAAGCGCTTCACGAATTGGGCGCGGATTGGGAAGATGGGGCGACAAACCAGTACGCCCCTTACCTGCTGCATGATGCGGCGCTTGTTGGTGCCTGCCGCAAGCGCCTCGAGGTTGACGATGCGCTTGATGTTGGCCTGCATGTCGCGGACCATCTTGAACTGGACATCGGCCTGTAGGAGCGCGCGCGAGATCTCGTTGAGGCAGTCGTTGAGCACCTTCTCATCGATCACCGTGGCGTTGCTCATCTGCGCCAGGGCGCGGGAGATGCTCCCGCCTAGCTGCGCGAGCACCATCTTGCCGGGCCGAGGTGCTTCCCTTCCGCTTTCCCTGCCGGTGGTGGTGGCTTCCGCGAGTAGGGAAAGAGAGGATTAGGGTTCCGATGGGGAGGCGCCTGAGTCGCGTCGCGTGAGAAGGAGCCGGGGAGGAGGAGGTTACGGTGACGTGGAGGTGGAGGTGAGAAACAAAGGGGGGAAGAAGTATACTTGAACATTTTTCGGGCCGGGTCGGGTTCAGCCCGGAAAAAAAAATACTGGTTATTTCGGGCTAAAAAATCCTGCCCATGACATCCCCTTTGGGTAAGTCGGGTCTAGCTTTTCGGGCCGGGCTTGGGACGGGCTGCCCATGCATTTTACACTACAAAATAGCTAAAATGTATTCCGGGTCGGGTTCGGGCCAAGGAAAATTTTACCAGCTTCAAGATCTCTGCCCAGGCCCTGTCCAGTAAGATTCGTGGGCGGGCTAAAACCCTCGAGCTCGGGTCGGGCCTGCGGGTCGGGTTGGGCCGAGCTAGTTTTGCTCAGGTATAGGAAGAAGTAAAGCGGTAGCACCATCTCAGCCATCCGTTATTAAAAAAATAATCTCAGTCTTCCAAAAAGTTTAGGTTGATGATGTGTTTAAAATTTTTAGGGCAAGCAGAGAATGATAGTGGGGCCCCATTCATCATTCCCCGCGACGTTGCCATCTTCTACCAAACTGGAGAGGACCCATTCATCACCCCACGAGGCGGGGAGGCACAGGGCCGGGATCGAGGGGTATCGTGGCGCCGTGGAGGGCCTCTACGCAACCCGAGGCGGAGGAGCCGCATCACACGGGATAGGGGCCGCATGTCGGGGAACCTCCACGCCTCTTTGGGGTTGGGCCGCGCACCGGGGAGCCACGGGGAACCTCCACGCCGCCAGTGTAGGGCTACGCGTCGGGGAGCCCCCGCGTTGCTGGATGGCCATGCGCTTCTTGTGGTGTGAAGAGCGCCGCCATAGTAGGGCCACGCGTTGAGGAGGTGCGCTGCCAGGGTAGGGCCGCCGCCGGGGAAGGATCCGCGATAGGGAGCCATCCCACCGGAGAAGAGGCATGCGCGAGGAGGGGAAGAAAAGGACAGGAGAGGCACGTGGGGAAGAAGTGAAGAGAGAGAAAATTTGGGTAGTCTGGGATACCCAACAGGAATAGGTAGATTAATGGAGGATTTGGGTAGCTCACAAATCTGTTGGTCAAGTATGTAGTATATTGGACCTCATTTTTTTTGCCCCACTACCTCAATTGGGGATAGATAGTGTGTTTAGGTAGTATGCTAGCATCTCCAACAGGCTACCTAAACAGACTATCTTTCCTATATTTGGCTATGGGGTAAAAAAAAACCCACTATAGACTACCTGCTCAACTACCTAGATTTGTTGGCTACATAAATTCTCTTCTCCTCTCCTCTACCTATTCCTGTTGGGCCAACGGACAGGCAGCTAAAATATTTCCCCACTAGCGCATCTTTGTATTTGGCATCTTCCAACGCTCCATGGCGTATGGCGTGGAGGCAAGTCGCTGCCACAAGCGAATGGCGTCCTCCTTCGGCACTGCCACGATCGCACGACGGCCTCCATCAACATGGACGGTCACTCTGGCGTGTAGTTGCCCAGCGCTGCTCGTCCCGTATCTGCTCTGCTCTGGGAAGAAGTTGATGATATGTGGGACCCAACTGTCATTCACTACTAGAACGAATTTGGGTAACCTATTTTAGATAGTACTGTTGGAGTTGGGAGCAAAAAAAATAGGTAGTAAATAAATTGGTAGCTACCTAAATAGAGATTTATGTAGTGTGTTTTAAGTAGCAGTGTTGGAGATGCTGAGAGTGCTACCTAAATGTCACTAAATATCAATTTAGGTATTCCTTCCATTCTAAATTGTAAGTCATTCAAAGAATCTTGGATAGTCAAAGCATCTTAAGTTTGAACAAATTTATATGATAAGATGATTACATTTAGGATGTTGACTACTCCCCCTCGTCCCATGGAGTTCGTCATTTTTACTTTTTAAACTTCATGTTTGACCATCCGTCTTATTCAAAATATCTATGCAAATCATAAAATAAATTAATCAATATTCAAGTATCTTCATTGATAAAATAAGTCGTAACAAAATAAATTATATTTGTGCAAAAAAATTTGAATAAGACGAAGCATCGAATAAGATGGCACAAAATCCAGGGTGACAAACTCAGTGGGACGGAGGGAGTAAGTACCATTAGATTTTAGTTAATTATATTTTCATAGTATACCTATTAGATGTTACAAATCTTTATAACTCTTCTATAATTTTTGTCAAATTTAAAATACCACGCCAAAAGATTCTTGGAATGACTTACAATTTAGAATAGAGAGAGTAGAGTAGCTACCAATTTGCATACTACCTAAATTTTGTTGTTTGCTCCTTCAACACTACCTAAAACAACGTACTCATAGTAGGTGAGAATGACATGGGACCCATATGTCATCCATTGCCACGGCTATAAATCCACTGTCACGTTCTTCTTCCATGGATGGACGGAGCACCCACATGGATTTTCACTCTCTCTCACTCTCACACTCTCTCCCACTTGTTCTACACTCCATTTTCTCCACCAAAAACATTGGCGAGCTTGGGGTGTGAAAGTTCATACTTTCATCTAACCCTCGGTCTTGCTCAATCGTTTTTTGTCGAGTGCATGTGGGAAGATCTCCTGGAGGTTGACGGGAGTCAAGACATAGCTCACAACAAACAAGCACAAGCTAGTCCCTGGGTGGGGAAGAATCTTGAAGACTCCCCATGCAAGAAGTCTGTTTGGCCCAACGGGAGGAAGAAGCTCAAGCTAAGTAGGTAGCATGCTAGACCTTGTTTTTTACCTCCACTACCTCGACATAGTGGAGATCGGGAGATGCAAGCATATCTTTTGACTCAAGTACCCGTGTGTTCCACAATTAGATGATGTTTTCGACTCAAGAGCTCCTAAAACAATTAGGTATATACGATGAATTTCCTATCCTTTGGAAGTAGTTGGTTTGGCGGGATATTCCCCTTATCAATAGAGGAAGGTTCTCGCCTAAAACAATTCAATTCTTGTGCACACTAGTAGAGGACCAGCTAGGAATTTCTTTCCGCCTTTTTTGGTACACTTTATCATGTCACGGAGGGAGGCGGACCTAGCTCTTTACTCCATCTCAAATTGGGGTTTCCAAAAACTTATAGATGTTTGCACTAAACATAGATCTTTCTCTTCCCGGCTTTGTCGAAATCACTTTTGGGATAAAAATATCCGGTGCTCATGAGACCGGTACTTTCAAACCATGCACCCACATATTGCAAATCTTGCACCCATCACTTAGATATATCCATCCCAATTGGATCTCGTTGACTTTGTTTCCTAGACACGAGGGGTTAGATGGGTGAATGAGGTTGAATTAAAATTACTCTATGCTATTGTCGACAAGGAGAAAGTAGCTCTAGTGGTAGAGGTGTGAAGGGAGTGAGGAACTTTTTACATATTATCACAAAAGTTCTTTGTTCTGTCGTCACCGCACATCTCTTATCACACGCCTCGCCGCGCGATGGGAGCTTTGGATAATCACGGAGATAGAGTACATTTCCACACCGGGGATTTTTGGACTGTTGCGCAGCTTGTGCGGGGGCACTTAGTTAAGATTTTACCATTGAGCTTGGTCATCTTTTCAGCCGGCTATGCAACTATAGTTCGGTTACCTAACCCGGACTTAGTGGTTGTATCCAAAAAGCCCACTAATATTTGAGCTCGATTAACTGCATCATTATTTTTCAAGTTAGGAAAGACACCCCCATCAGTTCTTCACGCTGAGTGTCAGGAGACCGGATACCTCACGAAGTGAGTCAACCTGTTGTACATACGTCGAGTAGCAAAATACCATCTTAACAGAGAGAAACACAACTCTTAAAAAAAAAAAAAAAACTAGATCCACACAGTAATGTCGTAACAATTTAGATTGAATAAGTTTGACAAATAAAATCTTTTACACATCATTCGTGTCATGTAACCTGGTGTAATGAATCAAAATTTGCCCCTTAACCTGATTTTACTTGCAAGGCCTGATCCGCGTGGGCAAGCATTTCTGTAGTACTATATGACAACTCTAATCTTTGTTCTTGTAAAAGATACAACGGTACAGGAGAGTGCACAGCTTACATAAGTGGCAGAATGGATTCCTTGTGAAAACGTTGAAAGAATGGGCTGTACACCTAGTGACTCCAGAAACAGCCACCATATTTTCCCAACAAAATGTTACATACACAACTCTGTTCCTAGATACAGTGACAAGCACCTAATTTGCCTGTCATGATGGATATACAAAATCAATTTTGTAACAGAAGGGGAAAATACTGACAAAGCTATATGTTTCTCCTCCAGTAAAAGAATAGAAAACAGAGTTTCATCATTAGTTGTTATGTCAGCCGCTGTAGTCCTAGCTCCGAGGAAATGAGTCTGAGCAGAACCTGTACAAGCTCCCGCACCCTAGCTTCTCTGATGGATCAGCAGGGGCAATAACAATTAATTAAGTTACACTACCACAGGCAAAACTGGAGTCATAAAAACACAAAGCCCAACTCTTAAGCTATTGAACCCCACACCCCCACCCAGAAAAAGGAGTTATCTACTCCAGTGACGTGTCATGTTCTTCCCCAGTTCAATTAATGGCTGGCCACAAAATCAAGCCTAGCTTACAAAAGGCGCAGGATCAAACAAAATGTCTTACTCAGACATCCTAAATAAAAGCTTTTTTATTAACAAACAGAACATTAAAGGACAAACCATGGTTTTGAAGAATAGAATTGACAAATTAGCGGCCGCAGATGATTCAATCCTAAGTTTACACAGTAAATTTGGCTGTTCCTTTTCAAAATTTGGCAGGTATCTCAACAAACATGCACTGGTTAGCTGCGAGACATTTGCAACCAGAGCTAATTATCTATAGATGACGTAAGGTAGCTAAACATTATTTAAGAGATTTATGGCAGAGGCCCCAATATTCAATATCTATGGTACTCCTTTTAGAGTTTATCTCATTGCTGTACGTGTATGAGAGAAGGGGAAAAAGATTCAACCTTAAAATATTGATAGTGCCTTCTAAACAGAAAATGGGGCAACAAATTCTAGAAGTTTTGGCCTCCACCATGTCACATGCTTAAGGTTTCGAATCCAGCATGGGGAAACACATGTTGCTGCTATAATAAACGGCCTACAAATACAAAGCATAAAAAGAACGCATGCATAACCATGGTCCACAAGCTTTTTTTTTCTCGAACAGGAGAACTGCACGTAATTTCATTAAGATAGAAGAAACACATGGTTTTCGTGTCGACGCGAAAAAGCATGGTCCACAAGCTATCAGCTATTGCCTAAAATTATACGCTTTACTATAAACTTTTTTCTTACCTTGAGACAACAAGCTCAGAAAAAGTGGGAAGCAAAGACAATAAATGAGCCCGTCCATGGGATTTGTTTTCCCCCAAAGCTTGTTTCAGATATGGAGGTATGTCGAGAGCATTAGCTGCATCAATGTCTATAATTAGTCTAGCAAGCTCTTGAAGAACACAGATCGTTTCTTCAACCCTCACACTAGGCAAACGATGTTCTCCTGCAAACGGCAATAGTGTACCAAGATCAATGGGGTTTAGCATATCCATATTGTAGATTATAGCATTTTTAAGAAATATTTGAACATCAGGGTTGTTATAAAAATACAAACTCAAGAATATAAATACACTGCAGAGGTACCTAGATCATTTTCATCGGCTAAAAATTGACCCAGTATAATCTCACATCGCTTCATAAGAATGGAAATTGAAACTTTGCTAGTTTCTGATGCTGCAGCACACAAGGTTTCCTTTGCTCTATAACTGCAACCACAGAAAATAGCTATAATTGAGTTCTCAATTTACACAGCTTCACCATCAATTAACATTGCCCATATCTAATAGAAACAGTGCCCAAAAAATGAGAAATGGAAAGTTTGATGCATGTAAGACTGCCATCTACCCAGTATCTTTTCTGACAGATCCCCGTTCCCCAAATCGTTCTGCGTGTTATATGCAATAATTGTACTGTGTTTTCAAATGAGACATGCTGCCAAATTATTTTAAAGATGATCTGCACACTGTATTTTACATAGTATTGCACAATGCTTGTACCTGCATAAAGAAAACATCGTCTGCAAACAGCTCAGCGAAAATCTGCTGCAGTGTAAAGGTAAAAGCCCAACAGTTTGAACAGGCAGCGATCCTGTTCGTGAGGCACAGTGATCAAGACAGTTCACAAGCCTTTGCAAAACCTGAAAGAATACGATCGTGAGATGGTCACAATTGAGCATTTACAAGGTCAGGTATCATGTTGCAACAGCAGGAGGAAAACAAATACATTTTATTGACTAACCTCAACTGGAGCATCCTTTTGCAATTTCAGAATATCATCTCCAAAGACAGTGAGGACACTCATCTCAAGGGCCTCATCAGCTGTAATATAGTCGGCTGAAGGAACATCTGATGACAACACGCGTCCACAAGAACCAACAAGAAAGGTTTCATACACATCTGCGACCTCCTTCCAGAAACGAGCTCTAGAAAGTTTATATGAGTTCACATCACTTTTGCAATCAGCATTGTCCTGCCTCACCTCATCTGTCATAACACGATTGAAGCATTCAGCAGATATTCTCCAAAGGGTACCCCTTGGGTTGTCTCTCCTTGTATTCATGCACCTATTTAGGAAACTTTCAGAGTCAGCATATGCTGGAAGAGCACAATTAAACTTTCGTGCACTCATTATCTAGAATCTAGAATTCTAGATTTTCAATTAATAACCTTTTGGCATGGAAAATTGAAATATGTAAAGCACTTCTTCTGTTCTGCAATAAGTGTAAAACCTTCTTGACAAGTGGATATATCATCAAGTTTGCGTTATGTTTTCAGATATAAAATTATAAAAAGCAATTACCTTCCAAGACCTTGAATGACTTCAGGAGAGGCACTAAACCTTTCATTTGGTGGAGCCTCCAAAAAAGGTTGACAATGATTGGCACAAGTTTTTCTACAAATAGAATACCCCAACCAGATCCCACCGTATCCAGTTTTGTACCCCCACCATTGAGATTGCCTCTTTCAACTGTAACAATAGCAAATTAGACATCATACAACAAGAAATATATTTTTTTCTCAGATTATGCAACAAGATACCATAACAAGTCTTACCAAGATCACGCTTTGCACCGTCTACCAGCGCTTGAGAATTCCGATCATGTATTTGTTTACTACTTTTCTGGAGGGGGCCTTCGTGCCCATTAAGATAGCATAACAGCTCAAGGAGGAGAGGTGTCCACATGGAAGATAATACAGCTGTTGGGCGTAGCATAGGAATGATTTCCAATATGCCTCGTTGTACAGCAGGAATACTACCCTAAAGCATTAAGGACCAAATGAGAAAAGAAATTCAACACTGGATCGATGCCAAACTGAATTATGGAAGTTATCAGGATAGAAACATAAAAAAGAAACATGATGTAAGGTTTCCTACGAGAAAAATTGAAGATTAAAGGATACAATTCCATATTTTCATGAAAAGATTTTCCACATAAAACGAAAACAATAGAATTATAAATTATAAACTTCTTCCAAGAAATTCATATATATCAACTAAAAATATGCATGCACAGACATACCAGTTCACTATCATAATCAGTAGGATTCAAGCTAGTCTTGATCATCAGATGCATAATTGCCATAAGCCTTAGATACATGTCACCATTAAACAGAGATTGTGCTTGGACATAAAGATCACCTGCAGGAGTGAAACAGCATTAATAGCTAATTACAATATCTGATGCTTGGAGTAAAACAAAAGGAAGCTATAATTACCAAGACCACGGAGAACCTCTTGCTTCACTTTATCAGTGGAGTCATTCTTAAAATTAGGTGAAGTTTGAAGAACAAGTTCATAAATATCGAGAACAGATTTGACATACGAGGATTCCAGATTGCCCTGAAAAAATATATGCAGGAAACATTTATTTATGAGGCTTTCCTTATATAAATAACTAGGTGGATTCCCCGTAGCGTTGCCACGGGTATGAAGGAGAAATCTATGAGTTAGAATATTACTGTCACCCTCCTATTCTTTTTCATTCTCTTTTTATTTTTTACTTTACTCTATACCAACTACCATTAGTGGGGCTCACCTGTAATTTTATCGAAATATATTCATATGAGATCTTGTTTTGAAGGATTTATTAAAAGGAATTCAATAGTGTAATCGAATTTAATCTAGTTTTTGGTTTGAGAGTTATAATATTTTTTTAGTTATTTCAAATAGTGGGGCCCGCCGATGGATGGATGCCATGGTATTAGTGGGGCTGCGGATGTGAGAACTCCTTAGTGGGGGTTCTCTATATAGGTGTAGTAGATATTTGAAATATGCGGCAGTCCAATGCATGCCATTCAACAGAACTAATAATAATCTTTTCCAGTAAAATACAGATCAACAGTTGTTCAGATATAATAAAAACCAAAAAGACAGTGCACTTGTTAATAGCTTGCAACCAAATGACGGGGCCTACTGTCAACATATACAAACCACAGAATCTGATACTGTTCGCTAAAATGCCATACTTGAATACAGTTATGAAAAACATGGATCTATTTTATTTCTGAAGTTATTGCTCAATCAAGACATCTAAAGAGCTCAAACTATGTGAGCACTATGTTGAACCACACAAACCAAATAACTCCTATCATACATAAAATACAAGATAACATATATTGAAAATTATAAAGAGATCCTTTTTGGGGATACCTTCGGACAGTTTTGCGCCGATAAACGTCTGCAAGCAATTTATGGCAGCAAGAGCAACCTCCTTGCTACCGTTTAAAATGCTATTTTTATAAAATCGAGTAAAAGCACCCAACCTGAACACATTTCAATATAATGAGAAGTTACTTGGAATTTGATAACCAATGACCAATGTAAGTATGATAGGCACTACAACAAAGGTTTACCAGAAGAAAATTTTCTCAGTTGCTGGAGGTAAGAGAAAAAAGAACGCAAAAGCCGTGCAATACCACCAAGTACAAGAACGATAGTTTCATCCCATTGCTTTTGTGCTGTATTTCGACTGGGAAAGCAAAGAAGTCAATTAGATTAGAAGAAAGAAGAGGCAAATCACCAAATAGGCAATTACCAGAAGAACAAACATTTTGCCATTCCTGGACTTCTGATCTCTCTTCCTCGCAGAGGGCAATTTGCCAACTTAAAATTTTAAAAGGAATGCAAGCTTAGAAAAAACTCAGGAGTTCAAGATTTTTTAATGCTAGAGCTACATTAAGCCTACAGGGCACTCTAGGTGTGTTACTAACCAAGTTAAAGACCATAAACTATTGAATTTCTGGTGACCCCCCCACCCCCCAAGGCACACACAGAGGCTAATTACCATCACTCCGTGATGAGGTTAGAAAGGCGGCCACAGCACTAGCATGCTGTTTGGTTCCTAGAATTGTAATGCAAATGAAAATGAAATCATATATGTTGCCGCAACGTGGAAGGCTATAATTCCTTTGCGTTTGCATTACAAAACCCACCACCAAACAGTGCGTAGTTCCATTCTTTTCTGATAAGCAGTAGTCTCATATTTACTTAATAGGTAATTCCTAGCTATTGTTTATGGTTCTCGGAAAAAAAATTATAAACCTGTGATGGATAAGCATATGAACAGCTTTGCCTGCCCGAGTTCCTAGTTCCTTCCCTTGCCACTCATCTCGAGATGAGGTAGATGCCTGAAAAAAGAAGGTTTAGCCTAACTTAAATATCAAAGGAGGAGATGATAAAATGCCCTTCCTAATTGCTATATTACTTACCAAGTGGGAAACATGCTCTAACATAGGGAAAACATATAACCAAAGACAATCCTCCCACATACTTTTAGAAAGCTTTTGTCCATGAGTGCTGAGAGTCTGAAAGAGAGTCCTAACGGCCGAGTTTCGCACCTTGAAATGGAAAAAAAAAAAAAAGAAAAAAAACTTCGCATCAGTTTGTACAACAAAGCTATTGGTATTAAGAAAATCTGTGCCAGTTTTTTTCCGTCAAACACACAAGGGAGCTGTGTATCATTTATATTAAGAAGAAAAAATGGGATAAGAACCCATACAAGACCCACCAACTCACACCAGTGGGTTCTTACTAACCACAAAGGGGGCAACCTTGACCCAAACTTAATTCACATCCAGCCCAAGGGCAAGGAGGTAATTGATACCTCATGCCCCTGCCAACCGCACCCAAAATCAGCTCCTCACTAGCGAGCTATAGAGCTCTAGCTAGGTTTGGAGACTCAGCATCAAACACCATATTTAATAGCACAAAGAATTTTTCTTCAAGGAAAAAGTTTAATTAGAATTTTTCATGGTGAGTACAAGGTGTGTATTATATGGGGGATGTGCATACAGAGTGCCAAAAAAATTCGATAAGGAAGATGCCAAGATTGCCACGAATTATTAACATTACAGCACGACGGCAGTGCCCTACAGAGATCATTAATGATTCAATGAGCTAATGACAAACTCATCAACAATATTCATGTGTGTTCATGCAGAGAAGTAGAGAACAGACTGTATGTTGAGAAGATGCACCTCAGGACGATCATCTGAACCCAATTTCTGGAGGGCAGAGAAAACTGAAAAGAAAAGTATACTGTAGTCAACTGCTTGTTTTGGAGGAACTTGCTTGCTGTTTGCCTCTTTAATCGTTCCACCTGACTGAACATCTGCAAAGCAAAAGGAGAGCTATGTATTAGTGATATAGAAAATCAGCATATTTATATGTGGTGATCACATACCATCACTCATGTGACTAGCTTGCTCAATAGGCTTGCTGATTAATCCCTTCACAATAAAATCAGTAGCAGTCCACAAAAGTCCAACCGATGTTAAACTTATGTTTATATCAGTTTTCTGAGTACCATATGCTCCAGTTACCAAAATGCATCTGCAGTTGTTGACAAATAAGAGATTCAGAAATTGCAACAAATCATAAACTAAAGTAAGTACAACTCCCAAGATGGGGATAAAAGTATTGTGAAGTGTGAACTGAACATAGCTTTTTCCTTTCAAAACTTTTTTGTTAATAAAACTCCCAAAAGCTGGAATCCTCTCCCCATACAGTTGTTTTAGTTAATAAACATCTATTCCAAACAGAGTTTGTGACACTGAAAGCACAAAAGGTTTATTGATAGCTGCACCAAATAATGGCAAATCATCCTTCTTTATATTAAGGCAAATTCCCATGACTTTTTGAGAACCAGACCCTAATCTTGTGTACAGACCACTATGGTATGGCCAACATGTCTATTTGCAGAAGTGTGGCGCCCGACCCCCTTCTCAAACGACCTTATGTACTTTTTCGTGTCTAGTCAGCCATTCAGGTAAGAGAAGCAAAATTCCAAGGCCCTCTTTGTTTCAGCTTCTCAAAAACTGGCATTTACAATTAGCAACAAAAGCCAGCTTATGAAAAGCTGCAGCCAAAACAAAAACGTACTAAGGTCTAGCTGTGTACCATGAGAAATTTTCTGAATAATCATTCATCAGGATTTATGTTGGTGCCATTAGTTTATATAAGATCCATACTTTATGGGCTGCCTTTCAATGCGATCGTAATTAAGCTGAGACTTAAAGTACTTCGATTTAGTTTTCCTTTTTTTATTGCAATTAATGTTCATATTAACCAGTCTTGCACAAATGCATGTCAACCATAAAAGCAAAAGTATAGCTGCATAAGCATTTTTATTTACTAGTGTTGATTGCTTTTACATGGAAGCGACATCTGTCATGGCAAAAAATTAGAAGCTGCACATCACCATAAACTCAAGAGCAACAGTGGTTCCTGGATCATACTCAACGGTCTCAGCTTTTAAGTACAATGGATATTGTCCTTCTACCTAAGACAGTGTTTAAGTGAAATTCCAAATTAAACTGTTACTACCTATGCAATAGCATGTAACTCTAGAATTTGGCTACTACCATACAAAATCACAGATAGCCATGTTAAATCTTTCAGTTCATATAATCCAAGGAGACATACTAGTAAATGTTTTCTTCCTATTTTTCTATGGTTCTGTTTTGATTTGAAATAACCAGGAAAAACCTGGGGAAAGGTACTCTCATAGGCAATTCGTTGTTAGTTTAAATTACTATTAGAAAAATGAGAAAAATAGCAAGAGTGAACAATACTAAAACAATTGATTTTTGAAAGACTTACTCATGAATGCATTGTACAGGGATTGTTGCCAGTCCTTCATTCATTATTACGCGTATGCTCTGCAGAGTAAAGATTGTGTTTAAACATATTTGAAGGGCATATACTAATTAAAAGCATTAAGATGTACAGCACTTGCCTAAAAGAACAACAAAAACAAATGAGCACTCAACATTTATTATCCTTTTGTTTAACTAGAATGGCCAGTATATTGAAAATCAGTGTTATAGTTCATAAATATTTCTGACTACCTTAGTTGCGTATTTAAGACAGCTTTTACAGATCAATACCTTTTTTTTCTCAAAAACACAGGAGAGCTGTGCTTCATTATATTAAGAAGAAAATACAGGACAATATTACTTTATAAGCACTTAAAAAGTGTTTATTTGGTCCTCCATTCAAGAGTTGAAAAATGTAGTCCATAATCCAATTTGACTTCCATAGATAGGCATAAACATAACAGGCCCAAGCAGCTATGCCAGGGGAAAAACTCCCACAGAGAAATCATATCATGCTAAACATTGCAGGAACAATTTAGTAATTTTACCTGAAAGCCTAAGGAGATGAGGTCTTTTTCTGATGCATCAGTAACCGCCCTGGAAGAAAATAAGGATGTATAAAGAAACAGCAAAAATGTCAAATAAAAACATGTAATTCATGAATGAATAGCAGTGACACCTTAACATATGAAGAATGCTGGGCCAGCTATACGATAACTTTTCTCCATGTCTCTGAAAAAAAATAATAGGTAAGAGAACATTGTCTGATACACCCAATGAAAAAAAGATATACAAGAAATAAATACCTCAAGAACATGCAAAAGAATCTTTAGTGCACCCATTTGTACATCAACATTTTTGTTGGAGGAATAGAGGATCACCAATGGAGATAAAACTGCATACTCAAATGATACAGTTTCACTTTCTTTGACCAACTAGCAAACACAGAAATAGAAAGGTCAGGCAAATAGCACAAGCAGAGGAAACAGCAGAGTATTATTATTGATCCCTTACATGGCTTTCTTGAAACTGATGAGGTGCTGAGCTGATGCCCTGAAATTTTTCAGAACCCACTACCGAACAAATCGATTGATCCAATGAATCCAGTGCCATACAACGTAATTGTGGGTTAGAGCAATTTGCAAGCTGCAATGTCATCACCAAGATCATCATGACATTACATAAACAGAGAGAAAACTACCAGTGAATGAAAAGATACTGCTACCTCAAGATGATGAGCAACAATTTGATCCCATATTGGTTCAACTCCTGAACAGGATAAATAACATAAATAATCAATAGCAGAACCAATAAATTGTGGTGCCATTGCCAATAAGCTTTAGCTCTAAAATAGGCTGAATTAGTTATATAACACATTAAAGACTAGTGATCAAGTTCAACAATGAACTGATCTTCCTCAATAACAAATCTGATGCTCATTCATTTACATGCAGTAGACAGTAGTAACTTGCTACTCTAATATATCATTGCCATGCTCATCAGTAATGTCGACTAATGCTAGGTTGATATGATGTTTGATGAACTCAATGCTTCTGCTACACCAATGTGAGGTGTCCAACAAGCCCAAAATATAGATGATATACAAACTACCAATTATTCTCGGCATTTGAAATTCGAAAAGCAGGATCCAGCAAACTAACTGTTCAGTTTGGCAAATGCATTTGTAGTATTTATACCTGATCAAGATTCCGTTTGATCATAAAAGACCATAACTGATTCATATAGGTTATTTTATCTGCAAGAATAGTCCCAAGTAAAGAAAGCACCTACGATGCAGATTATTGACGAGAATCGTTGTCATGCGCTCCACTGAAAATGAAATGCTCCCGATCTGCTGGACAGACAATTGAGAACTTCCAGATATGTGCTGACTTGACAATTGGTGCAATGCAGACAGAAGTGACTTCACTGCAGCTATGTTCATCAAGGCTGAACTTTCAAACAACTTCCTCCAACAAAGAAACAAAATGCAGTTTAACATTACAATTTAGTTAAAACATGAAAGAAATAACTTTTAAACAAATTTCTCCAACAATGAGTCAAAATTCACTTTAGCATATGAGCAATGTAGTTAAGATAATACCAAAAAAAAAAGGATCCCCCTCCTGACCTGAGAATTTAAAGAAGAGAGAATATGGAAATCGCTGTACTGTCCCGACGTATCTCTTGAAAGCTTTGAAACAGAAGCTGATACTTCCTGTGAGAGAAACTGGCAGTGTCAGCAAAATGACAGTACTAACTTAAATTAGACACACAAACAATGTATTATTTTTGGTAATAAGATGTTAGCAAAAAAAAAGAAGAGTACATTAACTTCTGAATAACATGAACTCCTCAACCATAATAATGAATAACTTGGGGACAAAGTGCTGTAACCTGAGTTGAAGCATGCGGAGAATGAATAGCTCTATCAAGTGCTGAAAGAGTCTCCAATACCTACAATTCCATGTATAAGAGAATTAGAAGTATAATTCGTGAAACTTAATTAGCTTAACAATGTTACATTTATCTAACTCTACATACCAGAACCCAGGAAGGACCAAGAACATTGTGTACGATGAGCAACATTAAAAAGTGTCCTTAGTGCCTGAATTCAGAATGAAACAAGTGTAAATGCATGTGAAAAAGCAAGGGATCATAATATAGTTGTAAGCGACACTGAGCTTCTTTCCTACTTGCCTGAACATTTTTTGGTGTGAGAATAATACTATCACGCTGATCCATTGAAGTTTCTGACCTCTTAGATCCAGGAGACTGCAAGATGCTGACACATATGAAAGGAAACTAAGTGAGGTGAAATAATTGCACAAAGCTCATGAATAGCAGATGCAGCACATGAAATTAAATGACCACTCTCCAGATTTTGGACTAAGGGAAAGTGTAAATTGAACATTAGCAAAGTTGTAATCAAGTCAGAAACCATGAATTTGTACTTACTATCTTGTATATTTTAGTAATTAGGTCACCACCATTAGTCATTTGTCCTATCATTTTCGTTTTTCGACATAGCAATTTCAACATGCTACTACCACAGAAGTAAAAAATAAAACAAAAACATTACCCTCTATGAGGTCATTGGTGATGCCTAAAATTATCCTCTATGAGGCCACTAGTCCCCCTACTTAATTGAAAGGCAGAGCTCCTGCCATTGTGTTAAAAAGGTCACTAGTGATGCCTAATGACATAAAGACTGCAAATACTCGTAGATTGTAGCTATAAAAAGGGAATTCCCATGATAAAATCCTCCTTAGGTCCAGCCTTCTAGATGTTGGAAGACTGGCTGGTCTTTCTTTTTGTCATCCCCGTGTGTATTGCGGTGGCACATCATTTTTTCTGTTTCTAGCAGGGCCTGTGTTTAGACGGGGCTACTTTTTTCCTCTTCCTTTGTACGTTTTTCTCTTAAAGAATGGCACACGGCTCTCGTGTGTCGTTTGAGAAAAAAATCATAAGATCCTACCAAAACACAAATACTAGAAAACAAAATATCATGCAAGCCCTGAAAAACCAGGTTTATACAATATCAAAATGATATATTTCATTTTTAGATCATAGCATTCAAACTAAAAACTCAAAAGGTTGAAAACTTTCTTCAGACAGATAAAGCTGCATATTTTATTGCTATCACACACCAAAATAGAAATTTAATTGGACTAAACGTTTAGGAGGTTACACCGTTAGAGATGCACAAAATTAACCATAAACAAATTATAAGGATGGAATTTACAAGATGGATGAACATTGAAGGAACCCCTACGGTTTTTGATATTAAAAAACTAAGATATGCTCAGACAATATTTCTAATAAACCATATTACAATATTACTTGTCACCATCACATGTTATATACTTCATAAAAAAAAAAGGGAAAAAAAAGGTACTTAGATATGATATATACTGCTGCAGGCATATGATATATGATTCTACCAACAAGATACTTGTCACATCACATGTTATATACTGCTGCAGGCATATCATATATGATTCTACCAACAAGATATTTGGTTATATGCCCAGTAAGAATCCTAGTAAACTGGGGTACTGGACAACAGTAGCATACCTTTTCTTCTCTCCGTCATTTGGATTATTGATTGTAAACTTGCAAAGTGATGCAAGGAAAGAGTTTAAGGGCTCTATAGCACGGAGAACTCCACAAGCCTGAAATAGTAAGCACCCCACATTCTGATTGTCAAAGCAGTTAATTCACTATAAAGGATGGGACAATGGATATAACAGAAAAGCAACAGAAGACCAGTAGCCCTTGAGCCACATCATGGGTGGAATACTGTTATTCTCTAAGAGTAGGTCGATTTTCCAAAGTTCTTGATACACCAAAAGACCACTATTATTACCTGAGTGAATGCTTGGTATCCTTTCAATATCTCTAATATTATAGCCTCCCCCTGTGACCTGTTAATTAGATTAACCATAACCATAAGAACGAAAAATAGCATATAAATTATAGGAAAGTACATGTAAGTTTAAAGATTGGCCTGACCTCATCAAAATAAGTGACAGAGAGTCAAGGATAGTTAACCATGTTGAATTGACCATAGCCATACAAAGAAGGGCCAACTGTCCACTACATTCCATACTATTTGATTCACATTTTGGCGATTCAAGCTAAAAAGATACAGAAAAGATTAGTTAAAACTTAAATTCATATATTCATTGTTCAAGTGAAATGTACAGCAGGGGAGGGCCCCCAACGTGGTTTTTATCAAAAAAAAAAAAAAAAAAAAAAGCAATACTGTACAAAGAGGCCTCAGCAACATCTAGAGCTTCATTATTATTATGTTATTCACCATAAGAACCATCTCCTCTTTTCTTACCTCACCAACATCTAGAGCTTCATCAGTCAAAGTGGCAATAGTGAAAACTACACCTAAGAGACCTTCAAGGGCCAGAGTGATAGTATGTGCTTCACTAGCAACCAAAACAGCAGCATTTGATGCATCATTATCCATACTCCACTCAATCCCTGAATGGTAATTGCCATATCAGTAGTTATTAAAATCTGAGTAAACAAAACAATAAGCTCAGAGCAAGTAATAATTTAATCACTAGGCTTTGCTAACTGCCAACTGTAGAGAGTACCTTTAGCTTTACTACTGAACATTCCACCAACAGCTGCTAGAGTTTCTTCGCTTGAATCTGAAGCCTATAAGAGAGACATTTCTAGTTAAAGGAATAGCAGTGGAAAATTCTTAAATAAAAAGAGTTCAAACAATCATGTGATTAATAAGGATGATATTCTTTTGAAGCAAGGGAACCAATACCACCTGAATTGAAGCTACCACCAAAGCAAGTGCTCTAACTATGTTCTCCACGACATTGGTATTCACAGGATTCCTGTATTATTAAAATAAGAAAAGGATATCACCATATTCTCCTAAAAAACATATATGTATAATGTTATGCCCACAGACATAAAGCTCCAATGCAGTGGGGATGCTGACATGGATAGTTAATAAGCTGCAAAAAGAAATTTCCGGACAAGAAACAATGCAAAAGATAAAACATAACAAGCAATATTTTCACAAGAAACATCAACAGAAAGTCAGATAAGTCTTCAAATCAATAAAAAGCATACAACTACTGATACCAAATATAAAAATTTTTGAAGCATGTTAGAAGAAGAAAACAAAGAACCTTAAAGAGATATCTAAACTATATTTCTGATACTGATTGTTAACAGATACTCCCTCCATCCCAAATTGTAAGTCATTTGACTTTTTGGTTCCAAGTTTGACCATTCGTCTTATTCAAAAAATTTGCGCAAATATAGTCAAATTTAAGTCATTCTATAAGAACTTTTATTAATAAATAAAGCCACGATAAAAGAAGTGATATTTTGCACAAATTTTTGAATAAGACGAGTGGTCAAACTTGTTGTCAAAAAAGTCAAACGACTTACAATTTGGGATGGAGGAAGTACAAATCTTTCTTAAGGCAAGTGTCACCTTTCCATTAAGACTGAAAAGTAAATATTTATAGTGACTTGCCAGGTTGCCTACTGGTATTACTCCCTCTATAAAAAAATGTGCAGCGTTTTAGTTTTTTTCCCAAGTCAAATTCCGCTTCCTTTGACCAAGTTTATGGAAAATTATTTTAACATCTAGAATACCAAATAAATGCACTATCAAAAATATTTCATGGAGAATTTAATGAAACTGATTTTTTTCTCATGAATAGCAGATGCAGCACAAAACTTTAGGCACGCGATGGAAGAGGAGTACGAGGCTCTTCTTGCCAACCAGATGTGGGACCTACCGCGTCCGGTTAATCCGGTCTTTGGGCACAAACCGGGCCAACCCAGCGAGAGAACAGTTTCTGCGGGTTTGAAACCCACGGTTAAACGGTTTCCGCGATGCGGGCGTCTTCGTCAATTTTGTTTCTCGGTCCCAATCCGTTCTTGGTCGGGGCAAACAGCTCCGGCGGCGATGGCCGATCGGTTCTTGGCGCACAACCGGCGATTTTGGTCAAGGCGGACCCGGCCACGGGCGATTTTGGTCAAGGCGGACCGGTCCGTGGCGTGCAGTCCGGCGTGGCGGCGGCGGCGGAAGCGAGCGCGCGAGGCGCGCCTCGGGGCGAGGCGGCGGCGTGTGGCAGCCAAGGCGCGCTCGGAGCGAGCCGCCGCGGTCACCCAACACGCCGCAGACTCGGTAGATACCACGGCCGTGGCGCTGGCATTGACGAGGAGTTGTCCGCCGCCCGGCGACGCCGGCCCGGCGGAGTCCTCGTCGTCGGCGTGACGTGGACCCTTGCCACCGCACGGGTTATTCGTCGGATCGGCAAGATGCCTTGGCTGCCGCCTCAGGCCGGCCTCCGTCATGCTCCTCCCATGCAGGCGCCTCTCCCTCTGCGGCGAGTGCTTCGCCGCCGGCGATGTGAATGACACCGCCATGGCGTGCCCCGTGTGCCTATGCGTGCGGACGGGGAGCGTGGAGGCCCTCTTCCTGTAACAGCTCCAATATCCCTGGTTACGGCAGCGGCGAGCACAGCAAACACGGTGGCAGGTTCGCGAAGAAACGGCATGCACCGGGTTACACGGTTCCAAACCTAACTCAAACCAACCCGCAAATGATCTTCAAAAGCGGTTAATTACGGGCTGGTTTCACTGGTTTCTCGAGTTAGAACCGGACCATGTACAGGGTGACCGTCTGGTGGCAATGTGGTGACCGACAAGTGGATCTAGACACATAAGCATCGAGTTGTCGAGCTGACGGCAGTCTGGAGCGATACAAAGCTCATTTGGGTCTCAGGGGTTTCACTCGGCGCCCGGTGTGGATTATGATGAGACCTTCGGTCCAATGGTGAAGCTCTGCTACAGGCGCGCCACAGGCCAAGAGCGAGCAATGTGAAGAATGCATTTCTCCATGGCACATTGTCCGAGACAGTTTACTGCAGTCAGCCGGACGGGTTTGTGGATTCCAGCCGTCCTGATCTGGTCTGCCGGCTCAACAAGTCTCTCTATAGTCCCGGCAGGCTCCTCGGGCTTGGTACTCCCGATTTGCCACGTTCGGTGTCCGAGGGGGGTTCACGCGAGGTAAAGTCGACACTTCTCTGTTCGTCTATCGCCATGGGATCGAGGCGCATACCTACTCCTCTATGTTGACGACATTGTCCTCACAGCCTCCAGTCCACAGTTGCTTCAGCGCGTGATCTCTTCTTTGCAGCAGGAGTTTGCTATGAAGGATCTCGGTCAGCTCCACCACTTCTTGGGTGTCACTATTGAGCAAGCGCGCCCTTCGGGCCTCTTCCGCACCGGCCGCGGTATGCTCTTGATATCCTTGAGCGGGCCGGGATGACGGATTGCAAGTCATGCGCCACTCTTGTTGATACTCGGGCGGCTCTCCGATCGCGAGGCGATCCTGTGGCGGATCCCGCGCCTTCAGTCCGGGCCGGGCGTTGTAAAGACATCACCTTCACCAGGCCTGACCTAGTATATGCATGATCCTCGGGAGTCACATCTTGTTGCAATGAAGCGCCTCCTCCGCTATGTCCGTGGCACTGTTGACTTCGGCCTGGCTCTCCACCGGTCTCCCTCAGCTGAGCTCGTTGTCTACACTGGCTGGATGCCCGGACACTCGCCGCTCCACCTCCGGGTATGTTGTCTTCCTCGGCGGCAACCTTGTCTCCTGGTTGTCCAAGCGGCAGCCGGTTGTCTCCGCTCGGGCAGGGCGAGTACCGGTCTATCACTAACGGTGTGGCGGAGGCGTCCTGGCTTCATCAGCTCTTGGCTGAGCTTCACAGCCCCCTCACCAAGACCACCCTCGTCTACTGTGACAATGTCAGCGTCGTCTACCTCTCCAGATTGACTTGCACTTTGTTCGCGACCGGGTGGCTATCGGCTATGTCCGGGTGCTCCATGTCCCGACCACCTCCCAGTTTGCCGACATCTTCACCAAGGGTCTGCCCTCCTCGACGTTCTCGGAGTTTCGATCCAGCCTCAACGTAGCTGGTGACTAGTTGTGGTTGCGGGGGGCCCTATGTGTGTTGCTTTCTTTGATTGTCCAGTCTTGATCTCCGTTGCGCCGGTAGTTCAGACTGCGGGGGGTGTTAGTGTATATGTGTAAAGGCCCATTAGAGGCCCATTTACAGCTACTATTATACCCACCCTTCTAGGGTTTGGAGGAATACACAGTGAATATTTCCCCTAACACCAACAGAAAGGTTAAAACTTTTCATGTACTCTTACATATCTATAGATTCTAGAAAAAAAAAAGAAAATATATTTAGGGCTCTGTTCTCTTACAAACGGATAGCTAAGAAAAAAGTAAATCCTAAATTTCCATGCTACAGGACTGGCAATCTGACATGATTAGCAAACCCTTGGAGAGAAGCTGTATAAAAATTCATCAACCAGAAGAAGAAGAAATGAAAAGATAAGAGAATTCAAGAATAGCACTGTGGAAATATTACGTACAAGTCAAATGTCTGAAACAGCAAGCGCAGAGTGCAGGCTTCTACGCAAAAACCCTGATGAACAAATAACAATAAGGGGCAAGCACGTAACCATTAATCAATAAATATGAACCACTATTTTAGCCAAAGAAACTTACCCTCAAAATTTCAAGGACAAGTATCTGATGCCATAATGGTAAGTCCTGACGGGTAACTTTTACAAGCATATTAAGGAACACCTGTTAATAGACGCAGCTTAGAGCTTAGGTAGGCTGACATAACTGGATGAATTAGAAGTATCATGAGCACTCTTTTAATAATGAACTCTAATTATTTTGCATCCCAAATTAGTTGCTTCAAAGTGTTACATGACTAGCTAGCAATTTCTACCTACAAGTAAAATGTGAACTCATGGTCAATCATATGAGGGAAGATAGCAGCAAGAACCAGTCCTCCAAATTGCAGATTGCAAAGTCTAAGATCCACTGGTAAATCAATTTAGGAATAGGAACTAACAATGATTCATGACATGATACAAAGTCATGTCTACATTGATTGATTCACCTTTTGAAAATTTTGCAGACTTATGGTGCTTAATCTACATGGTGTGGATAGAACCTAATTACATAGTGCACTGTTTTTAATGCAGCAGCTAGAGAATGAACATAGGTGAGTGAGGTAGCTAAAGCTAAACACAGGTACAGTTCTGAAACATACTTAGCTTTCATTGCATATAGGCACACATATTTATAGTACACATGAAGTCAGTTTGTTTAATGACCATATAGTTCTAGCAGCTATCAGGACATGCAAACATCAAATAGACTGCTTGCTGACATCCTGCACAACTTATCTTACACACCAACACATCAAGAAACTCCTGATGCTGTAAACTAGAAAATGCAATTGACTTCTACTACAGCCTTCAGAGGGAGCTGCCTACTTTTAGTGCCTAAGCAAAACCAACCAACTCATACACGTTAGCAACTAGGTAAAAGACAATATACTACTAGTATTAGATAGATAAGCAGTAACAAGGATTACTCCAATATGGACAAAACTGGTTTTTCTCGTTGACCTTAGGATTGTGTATGAAGCATTTATAAGCATATTGGCCCTAAACAGCTAGTAACATGATTAAGTGCCTTAAGTTATACTAAAATCATTAATCACCGTTATAGTCAGCTAAAGCTTCTAGTTAGAATAGATTCTATATTACATTATGAAAAATGTAGTTAGGAACTCAGGATGCATGTGAGAACGGGCAAAACAGTACCTCACTTTCAGTAACAAGTGAAGAGCTATATAGCCTGATGACATGAGAAACCAGACGGAGGACTAAACGGCGGTAAGAAGGTTCCCCTGCTTCACCCTCGAGCTGAAAAGAAAAACAGAAATCAGATCATACAAGGTGCTAATGGGCAATGTTCCATTGTTGTCTAGTGGAATCTATTAGAAAAATTTCAGTGGTTTCAGTACATTTTTTTGTATTAAATACACCTAAACAGTGCTTTCAACTACTTGTTACATCCAAAACAATCTGTTTTGTGTTATCTGCGATCCCAGTTTATTTGTTGACTGCCATGAATGTGCCTAAGTGGGTGCTTCAAACAATTGACAAAATCAGAAGACTTCAAACAATTGACAAAATCAGAAGAGCCTTAGGGTTAATGGTGATGTTGCTTGCTGCATGGGAAAAGGTGACAAAACCAATTGATCTGGGTGGCCTAAGGTATTACTAATTTGTGGTTTATGGGCTGGGCATTACAGATGAATAAAACTGAGGAAGGTCATCCCTGGTCAGGATTGGACATCCCAATTCAGCCACAAGTTCAAGCAATGTATGCAATTTCTGTGACCACATATGTTGGGAGTGGCACAAACCATCTTCGGACAGATTGCTGGTCATGAAGTTCTTGATCTTGCTCAAGCAGTATTGCTTGTGTGTCCCAAAAAGATCCATAATGACTCGTACTCATACAGAGAAGCTTTGGAAAACCAAACTTGCGTTAGAGACATTCAGTGGGCTTTTCTATGCGGTAGGTCTGTTGCAGTATCTGCAAAGTTTGGGATGTCCTGGAAATATCGATTCAAAACAGGAGGTTGATCAACATGTGTGGAAGCATGAGACAAGTGGGTCATATAGGTCTTTCTTTTATGGTTTGCTCACTTTTGAATCATGGAAACACTTGTGAAAATCCTCAGCACCATCAAAATGTAAAATATTTGCATGGCTTGCTATTTGGATTTTGGAACAAATGTTGGACGGCCAATCAACTACTCCCTCTGACCCATAAAGAATGCAACTCTTGCTTTTCGAGAACCCAAATGATTTAAATTTTGATTAAATTTATACAAAAAATACTATGAACCGAATACCCGATGGAACCGAAGCTCCATCCAGTCCACAACGGCGCAGCACAGGAAGTCTCGACTCCTCGTCCCTACACTAGGCCTGGCCCAAGCAAGGGCCATAACGTGTATGCCTAGGAGACCAGCAACCCAAAGAAGCGAGATCACGTGACTCTTCTATAGTTCTGGTCGTCACCATCTTTCGTCCTCATCACCTTTCTTATCCGTTCTCTCTCTCAAATCTCGATCTGTGACCAAAACAACTCAAGAGCAGCAAATCAAGAACACGCAGGCATGTGGGCGACAACAGCAGCTTATCACGCAAGCAGGAGCAACGCGTCTTGTGAGTTCATCGCCTGGTGTTGCATCCGACCGGCGAGCGGCAGCGGCGGCGGCTTGACTCAAGGCCGTGCTGTGGCCTGTGGTGGTCGGCGCTTGGTGGCGGTGCGGGTCTGTGGCACGAGCAAGCACAATAGAATGTGGCGCATGGGCGAGTGGCGAGGAACAGCGTTGTCCGCGTGGCGAGCTGCGTGCAGAGAGGCTACGAACTCCAGGTACGCGATTCAGATTTTTGAATCTCGATGAACTTCGGTGTAAACCGAACGCCGAACCGAACAAACAGAAACCGAATGCGTCGGTTGTCTGATTTCCTTACACCGATCGGTTTCTAATTGTTGCCAAACCGAACTTTACAGGCACCGAACAACCGAACCGAACTCTCGGTTTAAACCGATTGCCCAGGCCGAGAAGTGCCCAACATATCCTCTCGACTTGTGTGTCTGCTCGTCAATCTGGCATAATTTGTTAGCCAAGCCAAAGGATTGATAAGGCCAAGATGTGACGAATTAAGCTTTGCAGATTGGTGGAGAAACCAATAAAGGCAAGTCAAAGGATTGATAAACCAAAAGAAAGGCATTTACTAGTGCTGCGAATTTGGGTGCTTGGACCCTGTGAATTCAAAGAAACATTTGTGTCTTCGATGGCACCTCTCCTTCTCTCACTGATGCTCAGTACTACTTAAAGGAGAAGAAGAGACTCTGGTGCTTGGCTGGACCCAACTTCAAGAGTTGGGCTTAGGTTAGGGAGTTTTTTTCTTTTCTGTTCAGACTTTTTTAACCCATGATGTACAGCAACCCTTCCTTGTCTCACAGTTGAGATGAGGAGGTTGTCTATACGGCCCTTTATTTCTTCTCTCTATAATTCTCTCTATAATAAAAAGGCGTGCAGCTCTGCTGCTCGTTCGATGAAAAAAAACTACCTCCATCCTAAATTGTAAGTCGTTTGACTTTTTTTTACCACAAGTTTGACGAGTCGTCTTATTCAAAAAATTTGTGCAAACATAGTCAAATTTAAGTCATTCTTGAAGAACTTCTATTAATAAAGCAACCCACGACAAAAGAAGTGATATTTTGCACATTTTTTTGAATAAAGACGAATGGTCAAACTTGGTGTCAAAAAAGTCAAATGACTTAATATTTGGGATGGAGGAAGTAGAAACTAATAGGTGCTTGTGAAAGCCTTTGCAATGTCAGACCATAAACAGGTCACATGAAACTAGTAAGGTGAGTCTTCACTATGGTATTTTCGGTGGGAACTAGCTGCTTGAGCTCTCTTATGCCCTTTTTTTTTAAACAGCTCTCTTACGCGTTACGCCTTAAGCTGGTCTAGGGTGGGTGCCTTCCATTTTTTTGCAGTGGCGTGGTTGTAAGCAGTGTTTTCTAACTTTAATTTCTGTGTGTGCATTGTATTGTTGTTTGTGTGAGCATGTGTTTTTTGTTTTGTACTGGTTTTCTCCTCTTTGATACAATGACAGGAAGCTCGCCTTCCAGTTTGGGGCAAAACGCTAGTAATCTAAGGTAGCAAAGAGCCAACAACATAAGAAGGGCTAACTTCTTGGACCTGTTTATTTTAATGCCAAACTCTCAGCCACTAATTTGGGCTAAAATGATCAAGTGTTGGCCCTGTTAGTTTAAGGGCATGAGCTACTAAGAATTTATGATTAAGAGACTACAGCCCCAATTCAATAATTTCCATGCATATAGGGTTCCATTCTTCCCTAAATCAGAGAACACGATACCTGGCACCTACAATTTCAAAAGCATGTACCAAGAAATGAATGAACTTTGTGACTTGTAAGGATAAACATGATAATGTTGCAACGTGAATGTATACTAAGTATACCAAAATTTAGCTAATGCTTCCGTATATGAAGCTTGTGATGTGGTGATGCAATCAAAATCTGTAACTGCAAATTGAGCATATTAATAAAGTCAAACCCCTCATTCAATGAACCTACCTCAACATTAGTGCGGAGTGAAGTCATGAGAAGTGAGCAAATTTGATGACGCAAAACCTGGCAGATTATGTGATCAAAAGTTACCAATCAATAATTTAAAAATGATGATTAAAGGGGTTTACAGAAACACAAACCTGCTGGTAAGATAACAATGCTTGGAATATAGCAACATATGTGGATAGCACAAACCTGGAGCAAAATATGTCCAGATGAGGTTTAGATTGTTCTTATGCAGATTACGATTCTGCTTAAGATTTACGTGGAATTGTTCTATATACATAATCTTAAGTGGAATTGTTCTATATACATCTTCTTCAATCTTCACAAAATCACAACATATTCAGTCGTAACAGATACATTGTCGCAAGTGAAAGCATAATAAAATTTCATTGTCGAACTTAGAGAGCTTACTCAAGTATGTCAAGGGCAAATGTCCTATGCAGTGAATAAACACGGAGCCACGTAGCCTAGAGGAAATAAGTCAGGAGTTGCCCACAAGATTATGTGAAACGGAACAAAAAAGCTTCATATGTCCTTATTTACAGAAAAAATAGAGAAGGTTCTATCAGAAATTGTTCGCACATACAGATCCACCTGCAGCAAGAGCTGTCAGGTCTTCGAGCAGACGGAGCCCAAGCTTTCCAACATCACTCAAATTTTCCCTCATGGTAGGATCTCCAGAGTTCCTTGATAGCGATCTGCCATGTAAAGCAATCTGAGTCTACAGACCAAAAAAGGCGAAATGCAAACGCAATGCAAAGAAAAAACATTAACATTTCTGCAGTACCAATCATGTATTTGGGTATAAAATTTTAAAACGTCTTTCCACATCTGACTAGAATGAAGCAGCCTTAAGAATGCAAGTGAGATGCAGAGCTTGTCATATTATTAACTACAAGCCCATGACAGAACTACATGAGCAAAGAAAAATTCAAGCATGGTGCAGCTAAGAAGAACACATGTGGTATACCTTTTAGCAAGTCAAAAAATGTGTATTGGAACAATAAACTTAAAAATATAGGGGTTCTGCGTTTCAGGCTAAAAAGTTCACCTGCTTTGTCATAATGTCAAGTTTTCAACTACAGCAGCTACGATATGCCATAATAATATAATCATTAAAGAAACAGAGGTAGCCTTACAGTGTGTGACTGAAGCTATGAGTGACGCTATCAGCAACAGAGCTAACACGAGAACGGAGTCTTGCTGAAGAAGCTTTACCGGAGGGAAGTGATTCAGCACGAATAACATTATCGAAGACCAATGCCACTGCTTGTCTAAACGTAGCTGCTGCCGTACTAAATGAACAATATGTGATTTATAGGATATTAGGAAGGAACTTAGAATCAGTGAAACAACTGTACGGCAATGAGCTTACTTGCGGACACTGTCAGAAGATCGACTGCTTTCAAGTAGGTAAAGGCATATTCCAAGAGCTTGTGACATGCTCTCCTGAAAGAAATATAAATGATCTACTGATAACATAAGACAACTGATGGTAACAGTATTATGATCCTGAGAACATTCATGGCATGAGACCACAACTGTTATTCATGCTCCAAAAAATAACCCAAAGAAACAATTAAGATTCAAAAATATAATCCAAGAAGTAGCAAACAGGCATGTCCCCCCCCCAAGCACACTTAAAAGTTATGAATAAATTTTCTAATAATTTTCATTCTAGAGCTAACGAAAACATACTATTGGGCAAGAACAAGCTCTGTTTTAAGAAAATCTCCAATAGTTTCTCTTAAACTCACTCTCTAAATCATCAGCTCAAGAGCCAATTGAATAAAAATCACTCTATCTTTTCACCCTCCAACAGCTATTCTATATCATGTGTGTCCTCTAGCCCCGTTCACGAACGGAGGCCAGTGGGGGCGAAACTGGGCTCCAGCGTTGGAGAAAGAGGTGGCGAGGGAGAAGGTTGTCGGCGAGGGAGCAGGTCGCCGGCGAGGACTTCCTTTTACCTCGACACCAGATCAGACCCGGTGGCCACCTACCTTCCCTCATCACCAGATCGCACATTGGTCGTCCCTAGTCCCTACATTCAATGATCAGCACCCACAATGTGTGCGGTCATGAGACATATGCAGTAGTGCGGTACCAGCAACGGTGTAGGCACTGAAGCTAGTAGACCACCGAAAGCTTTTCAACTGCAACTCCCACACACGACTGCCTCTGCCTTTGCTCCTCCCTTATACTCCTCACTGCTCCTATTTCTCTCCCACACCAAGCAGCAGTGGTGCTAGCCTTCTCTGCCGGCAACACTCCCTCCACTCCTCTACCATCGTGCCCGCGGCCATGCCACTCCTTCACCATGATGCCTTCTGCATCTGTCAGCCATGGCCGTTCTGCGGCTTCCGCCCCTCCGCATTAGGCTCCCTGCTCCGTAGTCATCTATGGAGCTCACCGGCAGCGGATCCGCGCACGCGCGCATCCCCTCTGCAAAGTTCCAGCATTCCTGCCAAGATGAGTGATAGCACACAACCTCCCCATTCCTGCACAACAAGATTGGGAGCCACACGTGCACCATGCTCACCCAATGTGTTGCCTCAGAGATCAGCCAGGCCAGGCATGGCTTTTCTCTCTGCTGATGAGAGCACCGATAGCAACCTTGTTCATCTCTGAATCCTCACAAAAAAGTTGAAAAAGAAGCCAAACCTCCAAACAGGATGGCTTTTTATCCAGCAGCTTTAATAAGAAGTGGTTTCTCTGTGCAGCTAGAAAAAACAAAAATAGCTTAAAGAGAAGTTTAAATTGTGTCAAACAGGGCCATAATCCACACGGGAAAAACAAAGGGAAATCAGCAGTGTTACCATCAGGTGATGGCATGTTTGGCTCATTAATGCGGTCTTATCTTTATTATTTTGATAGATAGAAGTTTTCACATGTTCAACGGTTACCTAAGCACATGACATGTAGGAAAGCTTCCACACAAAATTATAGCCACTGATAGTTGATACCTCACTTTCAGGATGTAGATGTGATTGAAAAAGAATCAACATCGTTTGCAAAGTCTTTAGTTGAACAATCTCGTCAGTCATCTCGGCGTGCTGCAACAAACAAACAACAGAGTTCGGAAACGATGAGCTCATGGTTGCAGCTATAACTAAAGACGATTATGGAAATCAAATTTTTTTGTGAGAATTGAACAGAAGAAACATAAACATAAAGGTTGAAATACAAAATAAACAACTATAATAAACTTCTAGCTTGATAAATGTGGGTTTGGAATTATTGTCTGACTTGTGTCTGTAAAGCATGATCTCAAACTCAATAAAAAAAACAGTAATGGGGTGTTTGGTTTGTGGAATGGAATGAGTTGATCCATCACCAACTCATTCCTCACGAGCTAATAAATAATACTAGTAAGGCGAATATGGGTGTATATTTTCTAATTAATATTAATATAAAGCCACATGTTCCTTCTAGGTTGGTCTAGGTGTTTTTTTTGAAGAGGACACAAACCTGGGTGGTGGAGGTGTACAGCCACACCTCCCAACAACTGAGCTAGTTAACCATAACTGAGCTAGCTAACCACCCAATTCGGTTTAGCTAGAGCTTATAGAAATCAGCTAAAAAAGCCCTGTCTGGTCCAAACAGCCCAGTTTATAGCCCATGCCCAACAAACCAGCTTAGAAGAAGTTATAAGCTAGCTCTACCCAGCTATTGAAGCTTATAGAAAGTTGAGCTGATCTAGACAGGGCCTAAGTTCCTAAACGAGTCAAAAGATAACGCAGAATATCATGTCTGATTTGTACATTTATCGACGAAATTTTCATAATAGACAGAACGAGGGCAAAAGTAACTAAGGCAAGAACTCACATCCTTCAAAGTCGCTAGTATCTCCTTCAGCGCAGATGACGCAACAGCACCGTGTGATATAAGCTTTTGCAAACAGGATAGTCCTATGACACTCAACTTCACTGATTTAACACCACATGCCATCAGAAACATCCGCAGTATATCCTCATTCTGAGCTATTTCACTTGGGCCAGATAGAGATCGGAGCTTCAAGACCAAAAAAAAGAAATTGAAAATGGTGCTTTATCAATTACAAGTGCTTTGCAGAATTACAGGAAATGGATAAAAAAAGTATTTTCCTTGAGGAATCAATAAACATTATTTAGCCATGAATTTATTTGGATTACAAGAGAGAGAAAAGAGGCCCCTGATACTGTAAAGATAAAAAAAACTTGAAAGCTAACTTTTATAGGATAGATGGAATGCATGACAAAATAACATAAATGAAAGAGATTCGTCCCAGATGGTCAGGAATAAAGCTAATAATTGGTTACATCTGCCATAATAATATAAAAACTGCCTAAAATATAATATAATAAAATCAAAAGAGTGCATGAGTTTCTACAGGTTCAAACTCTCCAGCAAAGTGTATGATGATATCAGTGCTCCAAAAGGCGTAATAACATTTATGCCTAATAATCCAAAAAAAAAACTGTATGCCTAATCACAATTAGGCATGAGGCGAACCCTGGCGCATCACCTAGGCCATAAGAGGTCAATAAAATACAGGAGCAGGGAAATCAAGAGCCAGGAGTTTGGTGTGAATTTGAGATTTCCACTCCAACCCCATGTTTTACAGTCGTCCGACGTCCTAGTCGGTCCCATGGCGACTAGTTTCGGTAGTGTCGACTTGTCGACTAGTCGCGATAATCGGCCTAGTCGGTCCCAAGGCGACTAGGTTCGACCGACGACTGGAAAACATGGCTCCAACCAAATTCACAAAATTGGTTCCAAGCATCTGAACGAAAGTAATCTAATCATTCTACACCCACCTAGAGGATAGACTTGTCTAAGCACTAATCATTAATATAACTTGACCACAATGCACAAACTGGAGCTCGAAATCTAAACTCCCACTATTCAGAGTCCAGAAGTTAAAACTGGAGCAGTCCTACTCCATATCTCTAATTTGAACATGCTGATATAGTGTCATCACACTATCACAGAACAAGACTAGAATAAGAGTTGCAGGCAGCTTTCCACTTATGTTGTTTGTTGATACATCTAATCTAAGCTAGTAATTGATGAAGAGAAGGTCCAAATCCAGTCAGGTAACACACCACTGATGCCTGCACTGCCTAGATCAATCATCTAGATTCTAGTTTGTGATTGCAGCCAGGTTGGAAATTGTGGCCCTACCAAGCAAACCAACCCCAAATGAACACTTCAAATTTCAATTACCGGCCTAAAAAGTTGGGATACTACCCCGCCACTAAATGGATCCGGAAAGGGTGAGGGAGCTCAAGGAATGCGAAATGGGTGTCAGTGTCATGATCACTGCTGAATAGTGCGTACTGCTTAGGTAAGGAGAGGCGTACCTTGAGTATAGCATGCTCGGCGGCGTCTTTGACAGCGGGGTTGCCTCAGCTGAGAGAGCGCGCAGATCGGCCTCCAGCGCCGCCATGAAGGCCATCTCCTCCTCCGCCGGCCTGCTCCTCCTCAGGCGCAGCAGGGGGAAGCTATGGTGAGACCAGGGGTTAGGGTTCTGGACTGCGCTGCCACGGGGATCGGAAGCGGGAGGCCGCGCGGCACGGGACAAGTGAGATCTGAGGAGAGACGGCGACAACGAACGAGAGAAGATGTAAAGTTGCTTCATTTTGTTTCACCGTTCGTTCTGGATCTCGCGGTTAGTTGAGCATCTTGGTATACATTAGCTCAACCGTTCAAGTGTACGCACTGCTCCTATGATTCTATCTAGTGTTTGAACTTGTAGATGTTGGCACAAAATTTCGTAAACATACTTAAATGTTAGAGAAACTTAAGAATGGCCTATAATTTAGAACAAAATAGAGTACTAAGAATTAACATAAAAGCTAAAGCTATTTTCATTCAAATCAAATATAAGAGCATTTCTAAGAGCTTCTTTCTTTAACTTACTCTTTAAACTATCATGTAAAAATTACTCTCTCCCCGTTTCAATTTATGATTCGCTTGACTTTTTCAACCCCAAGTTTAATCCACTCGTCATATTGCAAAAAAAAAAAAAAAAAAAAAAAAGTGCAAACATAGTCAAATTTTAAGTCATTCTTAAGAACCTTTTTTGCTAATAAAGCATGCCACGACAAAAGAAGTGATATTTTACATAAATTTTTGAATAAGACGGGTGGTCAAACTTAGGGGTTGAAAAAGTCGAATTATAATTTAAAACAGAGGGAGTATTATCTATATCTATAGCTACTAATAATCTATATCTATATCTATACCTACTAATAAAGCGAGGAAATTTCAGTCCACCAAAATTTTGGTCCACCTAATTTTTTTTCACCTTTTCTGTGTCAGCATCATCACGAGTCCGGTATGAATACACCTTTATTTTGCCTTGATTGAGCGGTGCGAATACACCTTTCTTTTTCCTTGACCGAGCCAAACAAATAATCTCCTTGCGTATACACATGGTTGCCTTCCTTAGAATAAAATGAAAAGAAAAAAATTACGTGTCGGTTGGTGCCATCACGGGATACGGGATCCTGCATGCAAAAATACGCACGAACTACGTCTCTCCTATCGGCGCCGATCGCCGATTTGCCGGTTGCGCGCGAGCGAAGTCTTTTGCACCCTCTCCGATCCTCCGCGGTCTCTTCTTTCCTTCGCACCTCCCATCGCAGCGAGGCTCTTCGAGATGGAGGCGAGCTCGGTCGGCACCATCTGCTACAGCGGCCACGGCAATGACGCCGTAGAGGTGGAGATCGCCGCTGCGGGGGCAAGGGAAGCAGGTGGATCACACGCCGCGAAGTTGTTGCCGTCCCGGGTGAACGCAATGCGAGTATGTGGAGGCGATCGACAGTTCATGGTGGCCGCGAAGCTGTCGCCATACCGATGAACGCCAAGAACTTCACGTCCATCCAACATGTCGCCATCGACTCGCACCGCTCTTCAAGTCGTCATGCTCAATGCCGGCACGTACACGTACTTACCTTGCATTGCTCATCTCTTGCTTGCTTTTGTAAATGTGTCGTGCGGCGCATTGTGCATAGAGAAGGTGAACATCTCGCTGGCTAGGACTGCAGGACGCTAGGGCACGACGACGGAAGGAGGAACACAGCGGCAACGGCGAAGAAATTTGCGCAGAGAAAAAGAAGCCAAAAAAAATTGACAAAATTTTATCGTTTCATGAGTGAAATATTAGGTACTGTTGAAGATGCACTTCTTTTTTCTCCTGATATCTTTTTAGGAGTTGTATAACAATGGTGTTTTTAGGAAGGAAACTCTTGGAGATGCTCGAGCATGATGTTTTCTTACCGGTTTGCTTAATCTGATAATCTCGACCAGAGGATACGATATGATATGGATGGAACACAACGCCGCTCAGACATACTGCTCGGTGATGGCGTGACGGTGACGCCGTGGTGCCCTACTGACTTTGGGATCAAATCATCAGAGGCTCACCATCTTCCGTCCTGATTCGCTATTTGGCATGGAGCAACCTGATCTGTCGAGGCGCACACGGTGAAGAGATTGTGACTCCAGAGCGAAGTAGTGCCAATGTGCCATTGGGGTTGTTGGCCATCGTGAGTCGCAGAACCAGCGTCGTATTAGAAAAAAAATAAAAAATTTGATTGTATTATAGTTATGTCAACGACTATGACAAACAATTTTAATCAAATGCTTATTTAAAATGATGATTTTAACTTAAGTGAAGCTGCTTCCCTCCGAACTCTTGACCCCGTGGCAACGCACGGGCACTTTTGCTGTTACTAATAAAGAGAGAAAATTTGAGTTCACCTTCCTCTTTTTTTCTTTCACCCTCCTCTACTGTCCGCCTATATACATCTAAAAAGAGTCCGATACGGAAAAGACAATTAGAATCCGTATGGAATAGAAATTACTATATCTATAAGAAAATCTTTAAATAATAAATCCATATAATCATAGTTTTTATTGTGACAACACATAGAACTAACTCTTTAGTGAAATAAGATAAAAAGAAACTTACTTTTTCTTCATTTAAGCCTCACTTTCTTGGCTTCTTCATGTCATAGAAATCATCTATAACTAGGTGAATATACCGGCGTTGCCGCGGGACATCAGCTGTTATAAAAAGCTTTGCATAGAATAGGAAGAATTATAGCTAAGGCCACATGAAAAATATAGAAAATGAGATTTCTTATTGTAATTATAACTATATATATTCCTAATTTTAGGTAGTACAGTGGAATGGGAAGGTTTGGACACGCAGCAACAAGAGCTAATTGTAATTGATGAGCAAAGCAATGCACATAATATGCATAAGGGCAATCTTCTCTGAATTTGGCCTGTAGTCCATTCCACTCTCCACGCATGTTACTAGCACTATCATATCCTTGTTATATAGATAATTGTACAACAAATTATGTATCTCGTTGCAACGCACGGGCATATTTTGCTAGTCTAATAAAAAAGAGAAAAATTCTTGTCCGCTTTTTTTCTGCCTGCCTGCCCGCCGAACTCGAGTTCGTTTGTCACGCCCCAACGCACGTAGGCCAGGCCAGGGAGGGGGCGCGACCGCGCGTGGCTGCCGCCGTCGTCTTTGCTATTGTCATTACTTAGGGGTTTAAGTTTAGTCAAATTAGGAAGAATCTAAATTACTTGCGAGTAAGTTGAGTCCTTCCTATAAATATAAAGGGGATGTGTCCTTTTGAGATCGAGAAAGAAATAAATAAAATAAGGTTTAACCCTAAGCTCCGGTCTCCCTCGCCCCTATTTTATTTTCAAAAGTCCTTTTGATATATTTTTTTCAACAACTTTTGAACTGGGCGTAACAGTATCTAGCATTATGTGTCATAGTATCTCATTAGCAGCTCTAGCTTTATGTGCCTGTCCTGGAACTGCTTTTGTGGTTGAGCACTAATGTTAGAACTGTGCGGTATTTGAAACTATCTGCTGTCTGAAATCAATTTGATTGTGCTTTTTGTTATGCTTGTTCTTTTCACTGGATTCCTGCTCTAATCGAGATTATACATTCTCGAAATGATGGTAGTAACTAATAAGCACGTCAAATATTCTTCTGGTACGCGACAGAAAAAAAAAAAAAGATGATATAAGTAATACAACATTGCATTAATTAATGCAGGTGAGAATTGTCGAATATAATAATGGAATCGATACATCGAATTTTATCAGTACATTTGTTTTTCTCGCATAATAACTTAGCATTTTCAGCGTTCCGGAAAGATGGAACTTGGCTTCCACTAAAGAAAATGCAATGACATCATACGCTATACACGATGGTTCTCAGATGACTTGCCTCCGAAGGAGGCTAACAAGCTGTCTACTCTTGCACAGCAGTCAGGAGCGAAGCAAAACATGCTGATGCAAAACATTTGACGCCATTAGCGTCTGCACCAGCTACTAGCCAGACCACATCCTCCTCGTCTGCTTATTGGCTGCTTGCTTTCCACCTTCCTCTCGGTTCTTTCTTGAGCTCCTATTCTGGCCATTCTGAGATGATTCATCTTGACCAGTTTACCTACACATACAGAGAGTAATAGAGAGCAGCAACAAAAATTGCTGACCTTTCCAATATCTACTCATCAGAATATGCTCTTCCCAACTAGGGATGCAGTTAAGCAAGCCTCATGAAACTGTGCGGCCATAGCATATTGAAGCAATGTAAAGGTTCTTGGCCCATTTCTCCTGCAAAATACCCAGATTATTTTGTCGATGTTAGATGGGTGATTTGAGTCCCTGCTTCTGGATGGGGGACGCTACATGCCAAGTTGAGACAAATCACAGCAACTTAAGCATGAAAACCTAATTTTCAGTTCAAATAAGCGCCCCAAATTTGACAGCTTAGTCAAGGATTCAAAAAAATATATGATCATACCTTCACATGGTTGCTTGGAAAAGCAGATGTTCTAAGAGTTTCTTGTGTCTCATCCATTAACTTTCTTTTAGGTATACTCAATATGAAAGCAGCTTGATCACCAGTGGCTGCTGTAGAAGTTATTCTATATCCGTTCTCCCATCGCCGGTGAATACCTTCACTCGGATAAAGAAAATCCAATTCTACTACCTGCATTGCATAACAAAAAAGAAGCACAATCAAATTGAATTCAGACAGCAGATAGCTTCAAATACCACAGTTCTATTATGTAACCTGTAGTCAGTCAGGTCTGTTTAAAAACCAGATAGTTTCAAATACAACAAAGTTCTATGTGCAGCTGCTACTAGAAGTACCATTGCAAAATATGCATTTTAACTGTGCATTGACCAAAAACAACTTCCTCAATACCTGTTCAGAGTATCCAGAGTTTCTTGACATAACTACACCCCAGCGGCTTCCTGCAGTTGTCATTGATGTAACATGAAAACCTTCTTTCCATTTCTTGTTGATCCACTTGTAGGGAAATGACTCACTAACTTTGTAAGACTGCTGAGTGTAAGGAGTTCCTGCAAAGAGTAAAAGATTCAAGTAATGTAACACATGTGGTAATTCTAGACCAAAATGCACAGATAAATCAACACAGACAAGGCAAACTGGCAAAGAAAGGCCACAGAAACAGGCCAAATATCTACAGAATCACAGAAAACTGTTACTATCAGCCCAAAACCTGTGTTAGTTGTGCTTGCATCTAACAGTATAGAAGTGGAGCATCTTCATTAAGTAGAAAAGGACAGTTGGAGGCCCTGATTTTAGAAGAACTGACATATCAAACATTCAGGTCATTTGTTTTCTTGTGTGTAGACCTATTCAAGCACTAGATATAGACTTGGGTCGGGCCAGAAACCCATTGTTTTTGCTGGTCCAGGCCTGAACTGACCGATGCATCGGGTTGGGTTCTATCCCAGGTTGAGATGGTTTCACTATATTGGGTAGGGTTTTGGATAAAAAAATATCAGCCCACACCTGACCCAGTGTCTGTACTGAAACCATGGCCTGTGCCCACCCAATACACTGGTCAGGTCAACCAGTCAATGATCAGGTCTACTTGTGGCTTGCATGTATTCTCAATGTTATCTTGTAACATATCTTGAAACTAGAAAGCAAACGAGAACGTGAATACCACCAAGATCCAGTTATAATCAATTGCTTTGCATGCCATAGCATACATGAGTCGGCATAGAACATTTAACCGTGTATATGTTTGGTCAGTAACACTGACGTCTGACAGCAGCCATCAATTGGGACATACCTTTTGACATGACCACCAAGGAACTCCCGTTTGTTGCGCCAGCTATGGCACTGATGTAGTAATTATTTTCCCACTGCTCCATAATCCAATCCTAAAGTGCAAGAAAAGGCACATTGTAGCTTAAAATGTAAGCCTTGCTTAGAAAAAACACTATGCTTGGGAATCAAGACCGTACCTTATGAAGGAATATGGGTGACAGTTCATATACTTGGGATGTGAAGCCAGTCCCTGCATCCATAATGAGGGCCCAGAGGTTTGCTGAAGATGCTACTGAACTAATGAACAATCCATCTTCATTACCCTTCTCTATGTGTTGATGAAGTCTGGCATCTGCTACATTGTAATGGTATCTGAAAGGGAAAGAAAGCATTTTAGAGCATAAAGCCATATAACTATTTTAGATTAACTTAATAACTTATAATCTGCATTTGTGGTACATTCTCAACTGTCTTTTTTCCCCAGGATATTTAAAATGGCAAAGCACTATAAAAAATTTAACATGGTTGCTGTTAACAAAAATCTGCAGTTGTGAATGCAGCACAATTGTGTGCATATAGCATCTATCCTTGTCAAAGACCAGGAAACCTCTCAAAATAATAAGTGATAATTAAGACTAGAAACTTCCCAAGGTGGTAACTCGTTCCACATTCAAACAGATTACCACAGAGAAGCAAAAAATGGATGTACTTGTGTGGACAAAAGTTCATGCAAAAAATATATAGAAACATATTCTACTAAACCATTGAAATATCCACACAAAATCATCTCATACAGGAGGTAAGGAGTCAGGGTCTAACTTGAAAATTGAGCACATCATGACAAGATACATAATGCATACACCCAAAAAGACTATTATTTACTTAGTTACCTCTGCTTCATGGGCCTTCTAGCATTATAAACTGAAATCCACTGATTTGCTGGGCTTCCAAGTCGAACTTTCTTCTTCGGTTGCTCATCTTCTTCCAGATTTACAAGTAATCTTCCACGTTTTTGTCCAGCCTACATATGCAAGTAATCAGATGCAAAATTAAGACAGATATCCAGTAAGCACAAAAATGCATAAAAACAACTGTATATAAAAAAGAAATGACAATCCTTGTGTTAAAAACAAACCTTCAATGCACCATCAATTCTAATAGGTCTCAAATGCTGGGGCTCAATCAATTCATCGAAAAGGGAAATAAGCTTTGAGTAATTTGGCTCTTCATCAAATTTCATGTTTGTCACAGTCTCCAGGAAGAGTTTGAATGGAGGTGGGCAAAAACAGCATAATAGATCTGGAGAGGTCGCCATTTTCTTCTTGCAAACAAGAAAACTCTTGTTCTCACCCTGCAAAATAAAAACACTACTTCAATCTATATGTGAATTCAAACATAAAAGATAAGATATGGCTTCAAGCGTGTAAATATGACAATGAATAAGGAAGTCTGCAATTCTGCATAGCCAATAACCAGAAGAATGATTCAACAATCCGATCCAGAGAAAGATAGCAAACCTGGTAACCTTGCCACGGCAACCTTCCTCTAAGAAGAAATATCAATGTATATGCTAATGATTCCAGATCATCCCTTCTGCTACCAGTACGTCCTAAATGCGCATGGACACTAGCGTATCTTATTGTACCTCTGTTGAAGAAGGGTCAAAGTAAGGTCAGAGTATTTTAAGGGGGAAAACACTGTTTGGTAAAGAACCAAAAAAAAAAAAACAGACCTGAAAATATCTGGTTTCTGATCATATTCAACATGTTGTCCAGATGACCCGGTTTCCTTCCATCTAGATGCTGACAGTGCAAATGGTAGGAATGGAAAACTTGTTAACTAAAATTTAAGATCAGCACATGCGAAACATAGCTCACAGAATATTAACAAAGAGCAGTGCGACAAATTGGTTGGACCATCTTAACATTTGCAAGCAAAATATCTACGACAGGAGAAGCACCGTGACGTACCTAACCCAAGATCAATCAGAAAAAGTTTTTTCTCGTCAGGGGATCCAGGCTGACCAAGTAGAAAATTCTCAGGTTTAACATCTCCATGAACAAACCTGACAGAAATTACCAATAAATAAACAATTGCAAGATACAGTATGTCAGATAAAATTCAGTAAATACACTACTTACCCTTTTGCATGAAGTTTCTCAAGTATAGAAATTGCCTCTACAGCAATGCAAGCAACCATATTAGCTGTCATCCTGAATCAAATATTGGTGATCAGTCAGCTGCTTAGAAGAACATGAGTGAAACAAAGCAGAAGGAACATATCATCTTACGTCTGCCCAAATGAATTCCAGACATCCCAAAGGCTGGGCCCTAGAATATCCATCACCTGGAATAATTGTAATGCTTAGTTCTTTAACTTAATATAAAGTATAAACTCAGATTCAACCCAACTATGCATAGTAATCTCCTTGCCGACCCAAGGTAAACTTCCAGACATAAGAACTAACCAGAACATAGTAATCTCCTTGCCGACCTTTGTAATGAACCCAAGGAACACCGTAACACCCGTTCAGAGCACTTGAAGCAGATGCACAACAAAAGTATTAAAATCAGTAGGATGACTAGTAAGATTTGTACTAATAAGTAATAACATC
Source organism: Hyparrhenia diplandra (assembly GCA_015847255.1). Taxonomy (NCBI): domain Eukaryota; kingdom Viridiplantae; phylum Streptophyta; class Magnoliopsida; order Poales; family Poaceae; genus Hyparrhenia; species Hyparrhenia diplandra. The sequence continues at coordinate 332,339 of JADLZK010002502.1, forward strand.
ACTGCTATCATATTTAACAGAATGCTGCCACACAAACAAAAAGACAGAATTCAGTAGTAATGAATGGAGCCATCAATGTAACTTAGCTATTTCAATGTTTTGGGTTTCAGGATAAAATGCAGGTCCAGAGTTACTGAACCAAACACAAAACTATGACGATGATTTGTGTCGCCATGTTTGAAAGTACATTTTTTACAACTATAATCCCTAAAACTCTTCTGTACGAGCGTAACATACACTTTCAGCTTAATATGATGTAATTACCTATAAACTTGCCACTCATATGGAGGCCCGTAATTGCAGCCCTTACTGTTTCGGTGCTCAAATTTTAAAGCAACCTGTGGTCAGCAAGACATGTATTAGTATTACTTTCACAGAGAAGGGTATCTTTTTTAAGTAACTTCCAGGGTAAAATATATGTAAACCTCATAAGCATCAGGTCCAGTGCGCTCTGTTCCCCCAGAAATCCTTCTGCCAACATATACTTGCCCAAAACCACCCTTGCCCAACTTGCGCTCAACCTTGTACTGCGGAGAATGGCCTACTTGAACCTGCAAAAGATATTTATCATTTAAAGTAGACCAAATTTTCAAATTCAGTTATACCACTTGCAATTCTAACTTTTGGCACCATCGGCCAGAGTTGTCAGTTCTTACCAATTACCAAAATATATTAAAGGGCATACCCAGGTCTCGGGAGGGGTGATTAGCACCAAGTCTTACCCGCACACTGTGCAATGTGCGGAGGTTGGGGCTCGAACCCTGGACCTTCCGGTCACAAGCGGTAAAGCACTACCGCTTGCACCAGGGCCGCCCTCAATTACCAAAATATATTACTAATAAAAAATATTTAATAACCTGGAGTACATGTGAGGCATAGGTGGGCTATTTGCAGCGCTAGCCAAATTTTTTTACTAGATGTAGTAAATTAATCTCTAACAACTACATGTATTCCGGTACTATCCAGTTTTAGAGTGCTCAACGGCTGATGACAGATGTGAGCTCTCTATCCGTTTTATAGCAAGTCCTGGCTATATCTCATAATACAAGATTCAATACTTTGCAATCTGGACTATTTACAGATGCATGCAAACAGGTTTTATCATGTTCACATGTGATAAGGCACACTTCTCTTTTGCATACAACCCGATTCACCTAGTCAACAAAAGAAAGCCTGGACTTTACACTTTGATCTAAATAAGGGCATGCTTGGTTTCTTTGCGCACCCTGCCTGGCCTTACCTAGTAAGGGGACAAGAAGGTATTGTTGGTTCCCTTGCTTGGTTTTAATTTCAGCAAGCTGGGCAAGGATTTCGTAGCTTTTGATGGAGCCTGAAAATGTCTCTATTCAAGTAGCAAGGTTTGCCTTGACCAACCTTGCAAACCAAGGCCAGTGGGCAAGGTTGGGCAATAAAACCAGACATGACACTTTCAGTTTATTAAATTAAGTCTTGAGGTAGACATAAGTGATGAAACAATTTATACATCTGAAACCATGCAAGATATGATGCTAAGTTTAGAGGAACAATGCAACTGCATCTATATACACTCACCTATATCATTGGAAGTGGCCTGAGACAAACAAAACATGAATGCAGGATGGTGCCTACCCTGACACAGGTGACTGACACTCTGAAAGTATGTAGTTACACTAAGCAACACGTTAAGTGATCTAATGTTAAAGGAATAGCACTGTTTTCCTCCGGAAAATGATACAAAGCCATGTTGAATCAATAACTTTCTGTTTTCTTATCAGCTCCAACTTCTTTAGGTGACTACAAATCTGATCCACAGGCTATCCCACAAATTATGAAATCACTACACCTCCAGCTAAAGAATTTTGCATATTGATATGAGAGTTTCATTCATTTATTCCCATTACAAATCAAGAAGATATTTATTACAGATATATAACCATTACAACAATGACAGAGCAAGGAAGAAGGTGCTGAATTTTTTGTCACTTGATTATTGATGGTGTAAGATAGTTAATATATGTAGGTTTCAAAGATGCATAATTGGTAGCTGCATGGAAAATAGGCACATATATGAACTACATTTTTTTTTGTCATGAGAGACCTTGTCGCAATCTATATTTTGTCATTATTATCACATTTTCTAAGATAGCTTCGCTGCCAAAACTAACCTCAATAGCAAGAAATGACACTGCCATAGAAATCATGCAACTGAAGATAACCAAATAGGGTAAGCAAAACTGCATAAGAGCGTACCTTCTCTGGGACTGGGGATGTAGTCCCTTCATCTTCACCTCCAGCAATCTTTTCAGCACTCGCACCATCCATCTTCACAACCTTATCAGCTAAGTCTTCAATGGGCTGTGCCCCACCTGCAGCGCGGCCACCAACACCAGCTCCTGGAAGAACCTCACAAGGCTGGTCAGGATCCAAGTCAATCACTGGAACACCTCTTCCTCTTCCTCCCCTTCCCCGTGCTGCTCCTCTCCCTCCACCCCTACCACCCCTTCCTCTACCACGCCTTCCTGCCACCGTAGGTGCTGCCACAACCAAGTTGCCAGTAGGGTCCTGAGCCACAAGATCCTCGACCTTCTTTGCCCTCAACCGAGATTGCCGGACTCCACTACGCAACTCTGGCATCCTTTCTCCCCATGCACTTCCTACCGCATACGAATCTGTCAATTGAAAACCACAACGGCATCATTAACTAGTCAATACACTGGTACTACATTCTACTACAAGCTCATCAGACATAAAATATCACTGGAAACATGAGAAAACACATCTGGATAAATCAGTACTGATCGAGCAAGCAAAAAGAAGCCTTCATTTATCTGTAATCAACATCTAGGACTAATGCAAAGCTACTCACCCTTGTCCCATTTGCGGTAAAACAATCTACACATGAGATTTCCCAACAGTCAGCTCTCAACAACCTCACTCTCTCTCTCTCTCTCCGCACCCAAATCCTATCCCGATCTCCTCCACACGAATTCATCTCTCCAAAAACCGAACAAAACAGGCCCGATTAACGCATGCCAATACCTGACCTACCTCATCCAAACCCGCCAGGCCGTCCCCCAGAAAATATCTACGGGTACCAACAGCGATCGAGGGGACAGAGGCCGCCCCAAAAAATTTCCGCCACGAAACGGGGAGATCGGCGGGCGCCGGAGCGATCCCCGCACGATCAGACACCACGGCCGCTAAGATCGGTCCGCGCCGCGCCGATCGTCCTCGCCGGCCTCAGCCTCCGCCGCCACCGTCGCCGCCGACACGCTAGCCAATCCGCGACGCGGTGCCCGGCGATCGGCCCGGGAGGAGGGACGGATGAAGGGGTAGGGTCCGGCGCTTACCTCGGGGAAAGAGACCGTGCGGCGGCGGCGGCGGCGGCGAGGTGGGGATGCGTCCCGCGGAGGGATGGATGGGTCGAGGGTGGGGGAGGTTGGTGTCTGGTCTCTCGCGCAGACACACACACACACCGCTGCGCTGTGGCTGGCTGTCTGGAATGGAGAGGAGAGGGGCTGGCTTTTTGAAGGCTTCCCGTAATCGCGTTGTTAATTTCCCCTTCCTCCGTTTTGGAAGGCAGCGAATGCGCATGCATGCGAGCTCGGCTGGATCAAGGGCCAGCATTCGCCGGGGCCCCCTCGAGGCGCCATGGATAACGTGCATCGCTCGGTGGGGCCTACCACCCAGGTCTGTCAGCAGTACCAGTAGCAAGATTTTTTAGCTGGAAGGGTCTCCCGCGTGTATCATCGCCTGAGGTGTGTGCGTTGGGCTTGGCTACTTCTGCTCCGCTCTTCTCTTTTTAAAAAAAATACTCCCTCTATTTTAAATTACAGTTCATTTTTATTTTTAGATACATTATTTTTTTATTATTTTAAATCTGTTAGTTTTTACACATTATATATCTAAATAAATAGTAAAAGAAATGAATAAAAAAAAAATCTAAAAAGTGAACTACAACAATATAGAATGAAGAGAATAAATTATAAGCCGCTTTTACTTGTTTAAGTATATCTATTTTACTATGCATTACATATAATAATATGTCTAAATACGTAGTAAAATGGATGAATGAAAAAAAGTTAAAGTGACTTATTATTTAATAAAACAGAGGAAGTAAAATTTTGCCTTGCACTCAAATGGGTATCGAGGCTATACATGCTCTGATTTTTAGCTAGCTAGGAATGTTACCACTATTCTTCTTGCTTGCATATTTTTGAAGTACGGAATCTTAATGGATATCCTACTTTTGTATACTTAAAACTGGACGGAGTACTTTTAAGGAACGGGTCTGACACTCTGACTTGTGTTAGTCAAAGTAGTCTCTTACAGGGCTAAAATGGTCAATCGGAGCGTAAGATATCTATCGCGAGCTTGTCTTGCTTCCTTTTCTAGGCACATCACATATGCTGATCCTTTTCAGACTGATTGATTGATTCCATTCCATCACGCAGCATGTGGAATTTCTGGCACAGCAGTCAGTATTACCAGTGGTACTGTGGTATTTATGCGTGTCCTTGCAACAGTAAGCGCGAGGAGGGAGGGGGGGGGGGGGGCGAGTTGGGGTAGGAGAGCAAGTATGAATACGTGACTGGCATATAAGGGGAGGAAACAGAAAAAACTAGCCAATAAAACAAAAAAAAAAAAAAAACTAGCCAAGTTGAAGGGGAAAACAATTTTCAGTTTTGAATCTAGAGCATGTGAAAAAAAAAAAACTTTTTTTTTTTTGAGGAGTAACTGTTATTTATTTATTAGGAAGTGAAAATGCAAACTCCACGAGGACGCGTTGACCTACGAAGACCGGCCCAATTTATAGTTGTAACTGGGCCCGTCAATCTGATCGTCGAACTAGTATCCGGCCCATACGAACACCAGACCGCGCGCGGCTTTAATCGAGTTCCTTTTTTTTTCTTTTGATGAGAATCAAATCATCAAAACGTCAAGTCCACGGCCCACAGGAGGTCCGGTTATTGGTGGCTTGCCCAGTGGCAAGGTAGTAAATAGCATTGGCCTGTATTCCCTCAAAGAAAAAAAAGTGAGAGACTGCTAGCGGCTGCTAGCGGTCGCTATAGCGATAACGTCTTATCTACTGCTACTGCTGCAAGGCAGATCAAGGATAGCATTTTAGAATTTAGCGGCCACTATAGCACTTACCCCTCCTGCAAAAAATAAAAGACCTTCTCGCTTTTCCAGAAGTCAACGCTTTTAAAATAACGGCAATAATATATTAAAATATAATATTTATGTTAAGTAACTAGTATCATTGAGAAGATCTTTATGTCTAGTTTTTTAATAAATTTATTTAAAGATTTAAATGTTACGTATTTTTACAAACTTAGTCAAAGTTGAGAAAGTTTGACCAAGTACGCTTTCTCATAGCGTCGTTTATTTTAGGGCGGAGTGAGTAGGCCTTATTTAGTTTCAAGTTTTTTGAATCTCTCTCCATCACATCAACATCACATTAATTTTGGACACATAAATGGAGTAGTAAATGTAGGTAAAAAAGATAACTAATTGCATAGTTTGATTGTACATCACGAGACGAATCTTTCGAGCCTAATTAATCTATGATTAGACAATATTTACCACAAACAAATGAAACGTGCTACAAGTATCCAAATTCTAACTTTTTGACTTTTGCCCACCAACTAAAAACAATGAGGCCTTAGAGCAACTCCAACAAGAAACCCGGGAGAGAAATAAAATTATGTTTATGTCCTTCCACCTCTTAAAAACTTATGTCAGGAACCCTAAAGCGAGTAAATAAAATTATGTTTATGTCCTTCCACCTTTTCTAATACGCACGGATGCCCCGTGAATGTCAAATGTCGTAGAGCACATTTTTGCGCGCGCCTGAGGGGCACGATTTGTCAACACTCACTAATTTGCCAACCCAAATGCCAAAATGTTGGAGGGAGTTTTTGGAGTTTTTGACAAAATTTGAGAATGTCAACTCCAAATGCCAAACTCTTGGAGTTGCTCTTAGCACCCGCTATATTTGGTACTATTAGACCATTATTTTCTTTCATTATATGGTATTTTATTTGGCAGAGTTCTAGCTCGGAAAAATAGCTCCATATTAATTATCATATGGGGACGGCTCCAATTGGTAGTAAAAATGTTAAGATGGTATCATTTTAATTGACACAAGAACTTAATGATAATTTGTCTCCACATACCGTCTATACATACCTTATTCATTTATATGTTTCTATTTGATTTCATGTCACTAAATCCAATAATTAACTAAAAACTTCTAATTATTCAAGACCACACGATATTAGTATTGACATATCCTCCAAAAAATTATTAGTTTTAGTATTTTGCTACTGAAACTTAGCATCCGCTATATCACCCCTCTATTTGTGATCCGAAGCCGTTGTCTACTATTTATTACCTCCCAGAGCGATTCAACTAGTTTGTCTCGAAAATCAGCCAAAGTAAAGAAGGGGTGAGTTCACAGAAACAATCTGTCAACGTTAATGTATCAATGAGCTTTCGTTGTGTGCGACTATGCAACCGCTGCCAGATCAGCTAGATTGGGCCGGAACCTAAAAACCATACCGTTGGTTTTCCCGAGATGGTTTATGTTAATTAAGAAAAGATATGATGTGACATTTTAATTAACGGCGGCTGAACGCTTGGAGAGAAAAGCCGTGGTTTATTATAATAAGAAAATATGTCTGGTATGAGACCCAAGGCATGAAGAGCGGCGGTGGAGAGGTAGAATAGATGGATACTAATATTTTTAAACAACTTATCCCTAGAGATTACATGCCTCTTGCTTATATAGTTGGGCTAGTGGGACTTGTAATCTAAGCAATCTCTATAAGATTTCCTTATGAGGATCGGAATACCTTTTACAAGCAATATTTATTTATTTCCTAATAAGGGTCTTCCTTATAGATTGAAATATCCCCTTTTACACACCAAAAATTCCTAAGATAATTCTAACTTGAAGTTGAACACAAAAGTCGGACTGAAGTACGGGGTTGGCTTCGGCGACATATAATTACATAAAGAACCTAGCATTCTTAGGCCGGGCGGCGGCGGCCGCCGCCCGGCCCAATTAGCCCTCCCCGGGCTGGCCCAATTTTGGGTCATGACACCGCCGGATCAGGTACTCTCAACCTATAAAAACCATACCTATGTTTTCTATGTTTATGTTAATTAAGAAAAGATATGATGTGACATTTTAATTAAATACTGGCGAGGAAAAAGTGGTTTATTATAATAAGAAAATATGTCTATATGAGACCCAAGGCATGAAGAGACATGATAGGTATGAAGAAAGCATATTCTTAAACAACTATCTACTATTGAAAATATAGTCTTCGCGGCAATGTTGGGCTTATGGTAGTTTGGATTGGGAAAGAGAAATGGATGAATAATTAGGATCAAACGAGGTGTGAAGAATGGATGACTAGGATACAATATACCCTTTGGAAGGTGGGATATCATTTTCCTATCCCATTTGCCAAACATTGCTAGTATATTTAATTATTTGTTGAACACCTAGGGATTACTGAAGTATGTATTGATACTTCGTGACATAATTACATCAAGAACCACATTCTTAGGAAAGCTTTTTGTCCGATTAGCTTTGCAAAATTGTACTAAAATCAGTATAGCGATCTCAACATATAGACAAGATTGCGGTCTACCCATGAGTGTGGGAAGTAACAAGAACGCACCCAGTATAAGGGCGAGCCGTGGCACAACTACAGATACATCAAAAGAAAACAGAAGAGGAAAAACAACATTAAAACAAAGAGCTTGATCGATTCCTCGGAGGATGTGAATGCTGCTCTAACGTAATCATTGCCAGCTACTCCCTCTATTATTTTTTTTGTAAGTCGTCTAGACAATATCTCGAGATAGGAAATACAGATAACAAGAACAAAGAGCAATAATGCGTGTTAAGCCGTTGAGGTGTGGGTTAATGCTCCGCATTTGTATGGCTGCATGCAAACTTGCCGTATGCAAACTTGTATAGAAGTAACAAACTTCTTGCATGCAAATGATTTGGGTTCATGCATACTATTAAAAACGCACAACTCTCTGTGCCTCCCCCACCTCGATTGGAATGAGACGCCCTAACAAAAAAAATCAAAACCCAAAAGTGCAGCAACGCCCTACATTTTCGTAATGGAGGGAGTAATCAGAAGCTTGGCAAGGCTTTTCGTCCATGCTTTGTATCTGGCGAACTGCAATGACTTTGGACCAAGGAGACGAAGGAGCAAATGTTTTTCGGCGACGTTTTCAACAAGAAAACCTCGTCACTGGCCCAGCCAATAGCGGAGCTGAGTTTTTCCCAAGAACCTTTGCTAGCACTCTAGCGGTATTAAAAAAAAAATGTGCAGAAAACTATTTGTGGTTTGTGATTGCCCTCAACCGCACCGGCAGTTGAAACGTTCCACCGCTGCTGCGTCAGAGGACGCCGGCTCGATACTTGGCGTTGTCGATTGCCTCCGTAGTCCGTACCTTCCGTTGGCATCGTATCATTTCTGGATTCCTTCCGTTCCCCGCCGGCCGGCTCCCGTCCGTCCATGGACGCACGTCCTCCGGTACGTGTCTTCGTGTGCGCTGCGCGTAGCGCACCAACAGAAAACAAGTGATGATTGATAAGAAAAAAAAAATTGCTACTAGTATACTAGTACTAATACATTATTAATTAATCGTCGTTGTGCCGGATTTTTTTAGAAAAAAAATACTCTCGCTCGCCCATCATTGCGTCAGGGCTTATGTTTGCTCCCCCATGACGACACGACATGACCCCATCCAACTTCGGTCGCCAACTCGAGCGTTGAAACTTGCAATTGCAGGTCCCGCCCCCCGCGTACGGCGTATCGCACGGTCTCACGCCCGAGGATCACAAGCTCTCGCCGTCCGCCACGCCATGGGTCACTCCTCTTGGCTCACGACATGCTCCCCGTGGTCCGCGTTCGCGACGCTGGCCGCCCTCATGACCAGCGCTCTGGTGCTCAGCTACGTGTCGAGATCCTTCCTCGGCCAACAAGCGGCGTACGAGTACAACGACGACCCCTACAGCCCGGACGCCGAGCCGTCCGCGGCGGCGGCGCCAGCGCCGGCGCCTAGGTGGGGGCCCGGGTACCCGCCGGTGCTCGCGTACTACATCACGGGCGGGCACGGGGACTGCCTCCGGGTGACGCGTCTGCTTAAGGCCGTGTATCACCCCAGGAACAGGTACCTGCTGCACCTGGACGCCGGCGCCGGCGCCTACGAGCGCGCGAGGCTGGCCAGCTACGTCCGGTCAGAGCAGGTGTTCCTCGAGTACGGCAACGTGCACGTCGTCGGAAAGGGGACGCCCTCGACGGCCGCGGCCCGTCCGCCGTCGCGGCGATGCTACGCGGCGCGGCCGTCCTACTGAGGATCGGCGCGGAGTGGGACTGGCTCGTCACGCTGGGTGCCGCCGATTACCCGCTCGTGACGCAGGACGGTGAGTTTCAGACTGCCATGTCTTTGGTTTTAATCGGTTTCCAGTCGTGTCGTGCCGCTGACAGCTAATAGCGTCGTCTGGGCCAATGCAGACCTGCTCTACGCCTTCTCCTCCGTGCCGAGGGACCTCAACTTCATCGATCACAGGGCCGATTCTGAAAACCATCAAGTGGTTGTTCTCGACCAAAATCTTCTGCAGAGCACGAACGCCGAGATCTCCTTCTCGTCGGGGCACAGGGAGAAGCCGGACGCGTTCGAGCTCTTCAGTAAGGTAAGCTCGCGCTGTGTGCCTTTCTCACGCTTGATCATTCACTATCAAACACTCGTACATCGATCCGCGGCAACTGACGGTGCATTCGATCGCATCAGGTTCTCCCTGGCCAATACTGAGCCGGGCGTTCACGGAGCACTGTGTGGCCGCGCCGGACAACCTGCCCCGGACGCTGCTCATGTACTTCAGCAACACGCTCGAGGCCAGGGAGTTCTACTTCCAGACGGTCATGGCCAACTCGCCACGCTTCAGGAATAGGACTGTGAACCACAGCTTCCGGGTCGACGTGCCGCCGCCGGTGGACGCGGACCAGAAGGCGCGGTACGACGCCCTGGTGAGCAGCGGTGCGGCCTTCGCCGGGCGGTTCGGCGACGACGAGGCGCTTCTGCAGAGGATTGACGAGGAGGTGCTGCGGCGCCCGCTGGATGGCATCACGCCGGGCGAGTGGTGCGCAGTGGGTAGCGGCGAGGACGGCGGTGCGAGCGAGTGCTCGGTCGGGGGCAACATCGATGCTGTCAGGCAGGGCGCGGCGGGGAGGAAGCTGGCAAGCTTGATGGCCGGCCTCGTGGGGACCGGGCCGTGTGACGGATGCAACAGCTAGGCTAGGTGCGCGCCGGCAGACGATGGAGAAATCTTTGTACATTTGCTTGTGCAAGCCGGCTGGCAGGTTAGATTAATTCTGTTAATTCTTTGGTTCTACACAACACAATTCCAATTTTCATTTTTGTACCGAACGGTTCAACGATTCTGTTGAATTGTTGTAATTGTAATATACCTGTGCTCCAAACACAAGAATACATCCTGGCATCTTGCAGTGCGATCCGTCAGCAACAGACTGACGACTTTCAGCAGTGTCGCCCAGACTGACTTTCGGCATTGCAGCCCACACTCGTCGTATGCGCTCTTTTGATTATCCTGTCATTGAGGTCCTGGGTGAAATCCTCTTTCCATTATCCTGTCTTTCAGGTTCTGAGTGAAATCTACGACCACTAGTTAAAATGTTATGACTGACGAGGCGAGGTCCCTTTCATTTACAAATGAATGAAATCATCAAATCCTGGCTTCATGGCATTGACAGCACAATCAGGCAGCAAACGCTTTACATGTTCTTGACTCCATTCATTAGCAAATAATAACTCCTGGTACTATTTTCATAACGTAGTGCATAAAGTTGGCCTCTGGATACAATTTTGTTCATGACGAGGTTGAACACAGGTTTTTGAATGCATACGCTTCAACAAACAGAACATCAGAATCTGATTGACTGAATGGCTGGGTAAAGAATAGTGAGAAATGGCCATTTCGTTGTTATACATGGTAAACGAATTTAGTAACAGAGGAAAAAATAACCTCGAAAATAGCCATGAATGAAAACTCAAAAAATGACCGATTTCCTTACGACAACCTCTTGCCTGATGATGCCTAAAATGGCACTACCACAGATTATAAAAGGAAGGATTACGCCTTGACTACAATGAATCCCCAGGGATCCACGAAGGGTATATCCTTCAAAATTTCATAACGGCTTCATCTTCCTTGTCCATAAGTATTTTCAAGCACTGGGACAGCAGGTCCATATATTCTAAAACAACGGTCATTAAATGAGCTCACTAGTCGTGAAACAACTTCCTTGAAGAACATGGATGCAACCTGAGATGAGAAAGATTCGTACTGTAAGAGACATAATGGGCATATGATAAGTTAATAGATGTGCAGTATCACTGAAAGCATGATTTACCTGACGATACAGCGGTGATTGAAATTTAAAATCGACTAAGAAGTAGAGGTCACATGTCCCTGGAACAGGACCAGGCTTAAACTCCCAAACGTTTATCAAATGATCAAAAAGTCCACTTTCAGATGCTGTTGTCTGCATGTAGTCATTACCAGTAATAAGAAACATAAAACAACATAATGCAATTTTCTCAAGCATAAACAAAATGACAAATGCTGGATAGGAAGAGCGGGCATGTCAGTTTCTTAAAAGAAGTGGTGCCACTCTGATATTAACACAGAACCATAATTTGCAGAATAATTGTAACTTAGAAGCTACAAGTACAAGTATTTCGTAATCCTACAGATCTAGAACAGCACTTTCTATGGCACAATTAGCGCACACATCAAACTATCATCGAGAAACTAACACTAAAGAAGATCATAGTTGAACAAAAAAGTTTCAACCTAAATTGAAGCTTATTAACAAATACCATAGTTCATCAAAGCTATTAAAAAGAAAGAACCCCTCTAGGCAGATGATTGGTAGTCTGATATATATATGAAGATATTCTGTTCAATATGGTACATGCAGCCTCTAAATAAGACAGAACATTTCTGTTCAAATACTATGGTACATGCAGCCTCTAAATAAGGCATAAAGTTCTGATGTCTCCTTTATTGTGCTAACAAGAATACTAAATCTAGATTATAGGCCCATATTTGTCAATCGTCTATGCAAAATTTTAATCCAGTGTGCCTAACAATGACTAAATTGAGATTCCTAACAATTAACTAGCATAACACAAAATTGGCGCTTATTGCTAGTTCAACTAAGGTAATATTCTTGAGAAGTGACCATCACTTGGCTAAACAAAAGCACAGATCTTCTTCCGTGCCAACATATAATGAATCAAGAATTAACGACATCACCAAAAGCAAAATTATTGATATTTTTAACAGGAAACTTTAACTTCCACAAAGGACAGTAGCCAGGAGCACAAGATGCCCAAATGTTTCTAAGAGTTATTTGAATTTAAGAACATTATCATTACAAAACATATTTATAACCTGCACAACTTGCACGTGGCATGTATTTTACAAAAACAGATAAGGCTCCATAAGAAACTATGCCAAATAAACAAGAAACCAGTCTAGAACTACACCGAACAGTTAGCAAGGAAGTAGTCAATTTATAAAAAGGTTCATGATAGTACCTTTATTTGAATAGTATATCCATTTGCCACTCAACATTACAAACAAACAGTTAAATTGTACTAGACGTTTTGCAGATAAATAAATTATGCAGTGGCTTCCCTATAAGCATGCTAAGAAACATAGGGCGCAAATAGGTAGCAGGTCAAATGTCTTCTGTGATTTGTTAAAAAAAGGTCCTATGCTGATGAGCCTTGAAAGTAGTGGCATTTCCTTATAACAGATGTTATTGTCTCCATTCGATCCAAGTATGTCATAACCTACATGTTCATTTCACAATCCTCACCTTGATATACTTGGGCTTCTCCATCTCCACATGAGAGACATAACTTTCAACAAGGAACTTGAATCCAATCTCGAGCTCGGCATCAAATGAGCCATCGTCATTCCGCCTAATAATCCTGGAACGCTGGCACCACGGCACAAAGTCCTCGTAGAGGTCCACTGCCGCGACAACGGCAAACATCTGCTCTGGCGAGTACCTGCGCTCACCAAAGCAATCACAAACGATTTCCACGTTATCATAAATCAATTTCCAGAACAACAATAAGGCAGCTCTCGATTGACCGCATACCCCATCACGCGCCTCTCCTCGTAGACCTTGGAGAGCACGCTCCCCTCCTCCCCGTCACCGCACCCGAGGAAACACCTGGTCTGCGTGCGCGCCATCCGCCCCGCGCCAATCACGCCGGCCTGCGGATGTGCCCACCGGCCACCACGCGGCTCGAGCACGCGCCCGCCGCCGCCAAGCGCGGCCAGCGTGCTCGCACACCTGGCATTGGCGACCAGCTCCCCGGCGCCGGTGGAGCACTCGCCCTCTCCGCTGCACCTCCGCAGGACGGAAGACGCCAGCCCCCTCCTCCGCAGCACCGACCTCGCGCACGGCAGCATCACGGAGGCTCCTCAGGGCGCGATCCGGCCGGCGGCGGCGGGAGAGGGGAACCCTAGATTCGGGCCGCGGCTAGGGGTGGTGCTGGCGTTGCCGGTGAAGGGCCGCGGCTAGAGATGGCGCTGGCGTCGCCGGTGAAGGCCCTGGAGCCTGGAGGGAGGGCCGGAGTGTGAGGAGGGGGATCGGAAAGGCGTGAGGAACTGGAGCTCTTGGTTTGCGGAGGGGAAGCCGGATTTTTGGGCCGGGGGATGGACGGTACGGAACGGAGCGCCGAGCCGCTTGAGGCGAGGGGCAGGTGGTGGGCTGCTGGCTTCGCTTCGGTTGGTGGCTACT